>CM073770.1:102979332-103056793 GCA_037158775.1 Hetaerina titia | reverse complement strand
GCGTGATGTGTTGGAATAACATGATTAATTAAAATTAGCAATTTTCCACAAAATAAAATTTTATTAATACGACCGGTTTCAATGAAACTACATCATCTTCTGGTGATTCTGGCTTCTGGGTTATTTTTGTGAAAAATTGCTAATTTTAATTAATTTCCACAAGGCTAAAATTAATCAAACTCATAATCAACATAAATTTGCACCACAAACAAAATGACCTTCAGAAGCACTTCTGATGACATGTGGAAGTAACATTCCCCTCAACACGCATGCGCAGATTTGAGGTCGTACTATTCATCCAGTTTATTTCGAGAAGCGGAAGTGTGGATACGTGTTCCAGTGCTATGTCAACGCGAGTTAAACAGCGTGACTTAATAAGTGATTCCTAATGAGATTCATCGTCGTTTAAAGGCTGTTTATGGTGACGATGCTATTGATAGGTCCCCTGTAAATCGATGGATACTAAAATATCGTGCTTACGAGCCTGGAAAAGCCATAATTGTTGATGAAACACGCAGCGGACGTCCGATCTTCAGGCGATAAACATCGCGAACTCGTCGGAGATTTGATTAAAAATGACCGGCGCATCAATCAAAAGTGTATCGCAAACCATATTGGTCGAGCTTGTCGTGTTAAAGGCAGCCTGGCGCCAATAATCTTGCAACAAGACAACGTTCGTCCACATACCTCTCGCACAACCGGAGAAGCTCTGCGAAACCTGAAATTTGAACCGATTCCACACCCTTCTTTTTCCCCAGATCTTGCGCCTTGAGATTTTTATTTTTTCTTCAACTTAAGGGACGCCTCAAGGGTAATCATTACACCTCAGGCGATGAGGTGAACGCAGCTGTCTTGTCCTGGATTCGAGAGAAGTCGGAAGAGTTTTTCAGTGACAAAATGAAAAAAAAACTAGTTACACGCTGGAAGAAATGTGTTTTCTTTAACGGTGACTATGTTGAAAAATAAATATATGATTTTGACATTTAATAATTGTACTTTCATCTACTTTTTGCCCAATCTTGCTATCCGTGTTTGTTCGCTCTCTACAAGCATGTGTTCATTGTTTTTCAGCATAACCCTCATATTACCCCGCGAGTGGTCGCAAAGAGGTGTGGCAAGGGTTTTAACGCCTCCAGACATTCTTCCACTTATGCTTCACTTCCAATCCATGTACACATGGCACCTCATGGTCCACCGAAAGGGCAAGCGGAAGGGGGGCCACTAAGCACAACTATCATGCAATATCCGTTACCCACCGTATATACTCTTAGTAAATAATGGACTAACTGCACTGAGAAGATAAAGAAACCCATTAAAACGGTGGGTTCACATGCAACTAAGTCACTAATTTCCAGGCAGCATTCTACTATTCATGAAGGACGGGCAACTTACAAATCACTAGATCCAGACCTTTATCTAAACGACACCTCACCATCTGGTCCAAGGGCAGAGGGCATTGGTGTACCCAGCCATGGAGTGAGTTGTGGGAATGTAATTCCCATGTTCCTAACTACAGGTATTTTCGCAAGTGCCTGGCCATGCCGTTCGGCAGCCTAAATATCTTATTTTGAGACGATTGCCTGTACTGCCTTTGTAATTAGGGGGCTGAATTATATCTTCTATGGCGGATGCAAAAGCACGCGAATGGTCTATTTGCTATAGATTTAGCTCAAAGTGTTATGCATATCCTAGCGCATACATAATTGTTCTCATCCCAGATCTTGTAAAAAAAAAATGTGACGCTTTGTGTCTTTCGTACGTATTTTTCGCCAAACTGGCTCACTTTTCTATGTCTGGTCGTGGAACATTCTCGTTCTGCGTAAACGAATGACTTTATACGAAGAATTACCAAGAAGTTGAACCTCGTCAAATACATTCTCTTCCGGTGGACTGATAGGCGTTGTTGGCAGGACGCAAGAGGGTAGTTGGTGCGAGTAGTCCCATTATAAGCCCTCGGTGCCTTTCAACAGGGACGGACGCTGGCGTGCCCACGCTCTTTCGGGTGGCGTGTACCAGCGAAAGCACTCCCCCCCTGCCTCCATCTCCTCTCCCTCCGCACTCCCTGAGCGAATCTCCTCATCTCCCCGCTTCAATCGTGCTCCTACCCCCTTTCCCCCTCCCCAAACCTCTCTTCCCCTCTCGCTTCTGATCCTCGCTCGCTTACGTCTTCTCTCCCAGGATGCTCAGACGACACAATCCCAAACGACAATGACGCGACGAATCAAAAACGCAGCGTCGCATTCATGATTCGGGGTTCGATTCCAGTAAATACTGAGTTTTCAAAAATTTCGATGCTCGAGGGAGGTTTATTTGGGCAGAATTCAACGCCATTCCACATAGTTTCAGGATATGATTCCTGCGTATGATATTCTTCCCCAACTGATTTTTTCGCTGAAGAGCGACTATGTCATGCGCAGAAATACGTTATGCCCTATGCGATCTGTCGCAAAAAATAGCCTTCAGACGAAAATGTATTCAACATACACGTGCGGTCATGCATAATCTGTAACAACATAGTCTTATAAAAAATAAACAAACGGGTTAGTTATGGATAAGTGTATTGAGTTCACTTATTACTATGCGTCGTTGAACCCATGAAAATCACATATCACCAGGGTGGAGGGGTTATAATAAGGGGGGGCATATACTTAATACCTGTGCCGCGTGTGGTTTACCGTAAGTGGCCTCAGCTGTCGATCGCCTCCCCTAATAACTACTACAACTGTGTTTACCGAGGAATATCTGGTAGACCAGAAAGAATATGTTTTACTGTACGTGGAGTGAGAGAGGGCGTGGCTGATGGTGTGAGTCGTCACTTGTATTTGAACCCGCCCGGTGTCAGTTGCCCTACTCTCTAGCTACTTCACTGCACGCCCACCTCATCCCATTACAGCCTTTAAAATTCTGAAGAATTGAAAGAATATAAGGTGAAGAGAATCATTTCCGGTGTAATGGTTCCCCAACCACGTTAGCGCCCAAGTTTTGCTGAAGCAGGAATGACGGCCGTGAACTGCTTGCCTACTTGGTGTGCTGTCAATATTCGACTTCGCTTCAACAGCGTCTATGAAAATTCAAGATCACGTAGAAACACTCCGACTGCTTTCCCTCCCACCGTGAAAAATCCCCGCTCTCCAATCCTACCCCGCAAACCGCCACGAGGGCGTGTGGCAGGGGGTGTAGGTTCGTCAGGCATTATGGAAATTGGTAATTAATCACAGTCCGTATAATTATTTTTGGGTAGTTCAGGTTTTCGTCGTTAAATGGTCTGCTGTCCTAAATGATGTAACCGACTGCAAATGGTAACAGAATTTGTAATGGAAACAGAATTACCTGTATTCACTCCATTCGGCAGTGAATTTTCATTAACGATATAATCTAAAATACGAAAATGGCGCTCTTGATAAGACTGTCCAATTAAACGAGGAATTAATAACGTTTTTCTCTGCATTTAGTTGTATGTTTTCGCTGCCAGGAGTCGGAATTAAGTATTTGAAGCGGTAAAAACTCAGTTGGGCCAGTATTTTCCCTGGATTACTTACTGCCGACTAAAGTGAACTAATAGAACCACGTAATAAATGAAAAGATAGTAACAATTCACCACTAGAGAAATTTAATACCCAATAATTTAAACCCGTCCGTCCTATTAAACTTATCTCGTGGAAAAATGTTACTATATGTTATTTTTTATGTTTGAATTCCACCATATCACGCCAGAAACTACTCAATTTGTTGATGAAACCACATGGAAATAAATGATTCGCTGTAATCTAAAGCAAAAATATTTAAAAACACACATTTATGGACAATTGTTTCGTGTTTTGCAAAAGATTTCTTCCTCATTGTCGAATAGTGCCTTCAAAAACCACAAATCGATGCTCTGTTAAAATTTTCCGTTTAGAGCATTCTGGATAATTGTCTTAAGGTTAGTTAGCTCTACTAGAAGTTAAAGCACAGAGTAAATTAATAGAACATGCACTTCGATAGGCCGCGCGTAACAAATATGCATGGAAAACTTCATTAAGTGTTATTATTTTTCGAAATGAACTGTGCTCTTAAATAATAAACACAATGTGGTCCATGAGTCGCGAAATGAGAAAGATCGCTCTTTAACGGGTTTCTGGCATGGATTGTGATTCATACAACAGTCATTCTTTGAACTTAAAAAGTCATATTACTTTTTCATAGTACTTTACATTAACCCACTTGTGTTTAGAACAGAAATATCGGCACGAGAGCAAGACGTTTCAGTCGTTTTCCTGCATCGAGTTGTTATTCATGAAGGGCCCTTCCTCCTCCCCATCCGCCGTGTGTGTTTCCGTGTCTTGACGATGCACCCCCCGGCCAGAAAGAAGGCCTCCCTCGCCAAATTGAAACGCTCCCCGCCCCGCGAGTCCTTACTCCTCGTTTTTCCCCTTCTGCCAGCGCTGCCCGTCCGTCGCCGCTCTCCTCCACCCCCCGCCGCGCCATCCCCCGTGCGAGTCGACGACGCTCCCACGCGCCCTCCTCCTCTACCGGGGTCCCTCCCCCCCCAGTCTTCACAAAGGGGAAGAGGGGTTGGTCGGTAGACTGGACCCTTCCCGCCCGCCCTCGTCTTTTATATCCTGCGCACGGGGGGGTCCGTATCAAAACCCTTCTCTCTCTCTCTCCGTAAGGCAGAGAGACTCAGGCCGCCCCTTCCCCTCCCTTGCCCTCTTCCTTCCCAAGCCCCCCCCCCCGCCACGACCCCCTCAGCGAACATCGCGCAGGGATCACCTCTTCCCAACATCTCGTCCCCGAATACCTTAACCCTCCCGATCTAATGTTTCCACACGTCCGACCGTTCAAATCCTCGCAAATATTCCACAAGATCTTTGTTCTCCATTCTCCATCAATGCCCGCTTCGAGGAGTGTCGTTGAGAACGAGCAGCAAGAGTCACATTGTTATTGGAAAGCCTGGATTGGTAGATGTGGGAAATACAAAGATGACTAATCAATCTATTAGATACATACAAATTATTCGAGTTGCATCACTCGCGAAAAAGGACTAATTTTAGCCCTTCATTATGCGTCTGAGCGGACGAGACTGCAGAGCTAAGTTATTAATGGAAAAATCCAAACAGACTGATCGGTATACATGAAATCCTTGTTTCCTCACATTATTTGTTGCCACAAAAGTAGGAAAGAGCGCACGACGATACAATGTCCTATAAAATTCATGGATGCCCAATAAAGATAATCAACAATTATTACCCAATGTAACTCCACCGCAACACGCCCTTGCGGTGACTTGCGCGGTATTGTGCAGTTGTAGATGTATGTACATGTGTTTGCCAGTCACTTCCGGCTCTTCTGCTGTCTGACAGAGATCCCTCCCGCAGGCAAATTCGTATTAAACTAGTTAGTAATTTCAAGACACGATATTTTAAGCTGACAATTTCCCAAGTCACTTTTTGGTTCGTTTTCCAAATATTTCAATACACGGACAACACGAAAGACGGGGGACGCGGTCTTCCTATATTTAAAAATAACCTATGATAAAGTATCTCATAGCAAACTACCCATTACGCTAGAAGAAGCCTATGGCACAGATAAAAATATCCCGAACTGGATTAAAGACTTTTTGAATGATCGCGGACAAAGATTAGTCCTAGACGGAGTTCGCTCAAATGCAGTAGAAGTTACTTCAGGTGTTCCCCAGGGAAGTGTCATCGGGCCTCTTTTATTCCTACTTTACGTTAGCTAATTTAACTCCGTAGTCACTAGTAAGATACGTTTATTTGCCGTCGAAGCAGTGGTTTACCGTGAAATGCGTAATCCTTAGGACACAGCAGCTTTGTCGGATGACCTTAATGCTATACAACCCTGGTGTGACACTTGGAAATCAGAATTAAAGTTAAAGAAGTGCGAATTGATGACTTTTTAGAAAAGAAGCAGTTCCGTCCAGAAAGCGTACTCAGAAATACACGTGCCACATATAGTCTTGCGAAGTACATGCAAAACCATATCTTTGGCATTTGGTTTTGTTCACTCTTACGGATGGTGACCTAACACCCCACACAAACGCCCTTGAGGCCTTGTGGGATATTAGGTAGATGTAACGAAATAGAAGGCATAGAATCGATTAAAATTGTACTCGCACCGTGCTGGGGGAAATTATTTTTGTTTTTCAATTCGTTGTAGCCTAACGTGTTGTTCTTATCTCATCTAATTTTAGTTTAATTATTATCCTTGTCACCTATAGATCCTAACGTAGAAATGGAGAAGTGTATCTCACTTAGACACAGTAGTGCTTGTCCCTGTAATTATCATGATGTTCATGTTCTGCATTACTTAACTGAAATATATTTGCCATACTAAAAAAGAAAGATTTGTACCATTTAATAAAATCTGTGGAAAAGTACAACTCTTTCTTTTTTGGCATGGATATTAAATACTACCACGAATTGAAGCCTGAAACAATAGAATATAGAAATATATTGCGACTAAAAATTAAGAAAAACTTAATTTTGATGTTGCACGCCTGGTGTGTGTGCTCATCCCTTTCCACACACCCTACCAGGGTGCCATGCGGAAAAAATTAATGAATTTTGAAGTTTATAGAGGTTCAAGTACTTGCAAACATTGAAAAATGCAGAAATGCACTTGATTTGATTTTTCCGAGGAAATTTTGGTATGTATGATCCCCACTATCCAAACGCCAGCTGAGAGTTAGACGACGCAGGGTGTAGGGACTATGCAACATTTCTCACACCCAAATTCAATACCAACTACTATGAAATAAAAAAATGGTGACAGGGAAAAAGCGAGGGAAAACAGGCACGCATGCCCATAGCAGTGGTCAGCACGTGACTATGGCTGCTAACTACACAACACTCCGCAAGCCTCCAAAAGGGCGTGTGGCGGGGGGTGTTAGGGTCACCACCTGTAAAAGGGAACAAAACCACATGCAAAATCAACACATCCATGCAAACCTCTACCCACAGTGGCGTATATATTCATGCAAAAATCCTTTCAAAATTACAGGAAGGCGAAATTCCACTGCCACATAAACGTGCAATATACAACGGTCTCCTCCTCCGGAGGGTAGTTCGGGTATTGTGTAGATCTTGATGTAAACCTGTATCCTTTCTTGAAAGTTGCCACGAGATTACGAGGAAGGGTGACCCCTAAGAATCCAGATTTATTTTCCTAAAATATGCATTTTCGTGGACTTGAGGGGGATTTTTTTCCTTCCATTTTGTTTTCACACACGCTCTTCGTGTCTCGTCCGGAAGCACGTTCGCTTAAACACTTCCTTCTCTTCTTTTCCCTCTTGGCTCCCCTCCCCGCCTTATGCATCCTCCGTTTCCCACATGCCCTGCCACAACCCTCTCTCATTGGTCCCCCCCTCTTTTTGCCTCCTCGGTGAGGGTTTCTTTGAAAGGGGGAGAGGGCACAATGAAATGCCCTCTCCCCGTGCACTCACTCGTGGGGCCCGGCAGTGCGACACTTCGTCCCTTGCTTGGGGCCGCCCCCCCTCCCCAAACCCTCGTGTCAGGGGCGCAGTCTTCTCACGAGCGAAGAACAGGGGATGTGAGATCCCTTTGCGTGCTATCGCCTCGACGGCCGCGTTCGCAAAGCGAGCTCAAGCCGGCAGAGGAGCGACGACACTCCGGAGCGGCTCTATTCACACGGGAATGTCACCTCGACGCCAGACTAGAGTACTTACTTGGAACTGTCGTTCACAATTTTTCCCCTTTCCAATTAAGAAAACATATTTTTGTCTACGACAACTCAACAAAGATTAAGTTTGAAATTGTTGGTATTTATCCTCGAATCGCATCATTGGTTGGCATGAAAATTCTCTTCCATAAGACACGTTTTCCTAAAAAAATCGCCAGAATAATTCTGTTCAACAATTAATATACCCCCACATTAGATGTCAACGCACTTAATTATTTTTTTCAACATTTTCACCGTTATTGCAGAGCGGGTATTATTAATTGAAATGACATGATTTCGGCTTCATCTACATTACATACGATGCTCGTACATCTACATAATACCCCGCAAACCGCCGTAAGGGCGTGTGGCGGGTGGTGTTCCTGGGGGGCGGCAGGTCGCCACCTGTAAAAGGGAACAAATCTTCATCTAGTCGCAGGCAGCCGTTGTATCGCAATTTAAATGAATACGAATCCAATTTTATTCCAACGTTAAGTTCGAAAAATAGCAGAGGCTTTTTAGAAGAATCAAAAACTTTCTCATGCATGTTTTAATTAATATCAAAATAGGAATGACTACTGTATTGGCGCTTTCTTGGTGAAGATGGTTTTATGAATTCAAGCATAATGGAGATGACATCGATGATGACCCAGTTTACGCGATCGCTACGGAGCATTCTAATGGAGTACATAAACCCTTTAGTTTTCTATCCTCTCTGTTCAAGCAGTCACTTTGATGCATTCTAATCCAGAGTTTACCTACCGACTGAACTTTCAGATACATTTTCTTCGTATTTTCAGAAGTATTTTAAATTTAGCAGCAATAAAATCAACATTTTGGACATTTAAAAAATAAACGTTGCTTTAACGTTGTTGTCCTTATGTTGGATCCCATCGCATGGAATCTCAATCTTCCAATTCTGCCACGTCGTATCACCTCTTTGATTTTTGTCCTTGTTTACATTTTTCACACTCTGAATTCGCGAACGTAGCCAGTTTCTTATTATATCCCGAGTTTTAAAAGCCATATTTAGTAATGGTACTTTAAAAAACGATCAATTTGAAGTTAAGCTTGCAATAAGAAATTCTAAACTAATATCATAAACGAAATAATGTTTCCATACCGATATTAACTAACGAATCGAATTCTAACAGGTTAAGGACCATCCGGAAGCCATTTAAATGTTCTTATGTCCCCTCCTGCCGCGAAAGCCCTTCCGCGCCACTTTTCCATGGTTAAGACCGACAGAGCTGGCACATTTAGGTGAATATTCCCTTCGATAAATCTTCCATGAATTAATCACGTAATCCTAAAACTACGCGACACAGATAAAATCGACAAATACCTACTTGTTCAATCATGAGTAGAACATATTCATGCACACTGCATGGACTCACTCACATGGTTGTCCAAATAGACGATCTCCGTCCGACTTGAATGCCTTATATCTACTCTTAATCCCTAGGCAATACATTACGGCCGCAAAGCCAGACTCACCGCGTTCTATTAATAGGTCCCTGCCCCCGAGGAGGGTGAGATGAGAGGGGGGAGGAGCTGCTTTCCGCCCCCTGAGAGATCGCTCCGTAAGCCGCACCACACACTTGGACGGAAATATTGAGCAGCTGCCAGAAACCTTATCGGCCGTCATCACCACCCCAGAGAGGGGGCGAGCGAAACCTTAGCAAAGGGTGAGAGGGCGAGGTGTTGTCTGCCGAACATTTTCGTAAATCCGCAAGTCCCATTCCTTTCTCCACAGAAATACAAGAACTGGGGATTGCGATGGAGTTATCATAGCTGCAGAGCATTATTATCTAATTATCTTTTTGCTTTTGTTCTACGTTTAATTCAGCCTCTTCATGACAATACCACTCGAATGAATTCATTCACTTGCACTCTTCGCCTGTAGAGACGAGGGACGAAAGGGGAAACTTAAAAACAGAAATGGCAGAGCAAGCACTACTTTTAAGAGCAGCACATTATTTAACGGCATTCAAATGCGGTCATGCGGGGAGGGTTTTGATAACAAAACACACGAGGTGAGTGAAAGTACATGCAATTGTAGAACTTCTAACATTACTTACATAGACTCTTACATTGAAGAAGCTAGCATACTTATCACGGGCGGAAAGACCGAAGTATGGCACAGTCGGCAAAAAAATAATAAAAGATGGATGCAGAGAGGAACTCCGTGGAAATTCTTGACTCATGACTCCGCTCATCCTTCGAAAATATCCCGCCCCAATGCTTCCCTCTCAGTCCCTGGCCGGCCCTCGCGACGGCCAGCTATCCACCCGATGGGGCTAAAAAAAATCCCCCAATGGACTGGGACGGTGCGAAATCGACGAGTTTTGATCTCGCCGTACGACATTGGTGTAATATTGACTCATCCTCTTCATGTCGCCGTCATCTATGCCAACATTCATGTCGATGTCTTAAATGATGATAATCTCGGGGTGATCAATTAATGTCGATCATGAAAACGGTGTTGAATAACGCAAGTATCGAGTCGCCGTGAAGTAGATCTCCATTTCGGAACAAGTTTTATTCGCGAGTGGTACGTCCCTCGTATTATATATTTGTGCCACCCGTTCCCAGATGAATTGAATAATTGAATGTGTTAGGAAAATTGTCAGACAATCAAAGTTTGCCTATACGCTTCCTATTACTGTGGGTAACTCACGGTTAGAGCTTTGGAACGTCGGCATCGAAATATGCCTCGGCATCAATATGAACGTCGATATTAATATAGACTCAGACATCGATATAAGTCTCAATACGGTGATCGTGTTTTGAGTCAATGTCGACATCCACTAGACATATCGTGACATCTCCCACTTGCACCACAGTCCTCCGTGGGGCCAACGCTCGGCGGGCCCAGAGGGCTGAGGGCCCTCCGAGCGTTGGCCCAGCCTCCACTCCTCTCCCGATTCTTCCCCAATCGCACCTTCTGAATCGCTTCCAAATTCCCTCCGCGGGAAAGAAGCGTCATCCCTCCCCAACTATTAATCATCGCCCTTAGCATCCGGCCGTCAAATGATCTCTCTCGGTCTTCCCTTTCGTCCAATCCGCTCGCACCTGAAACGCTTCATGGCGAATGTAATGGTGGATTGCGTAACTTCGTGGGACCCCTTCGTGATGTGTAGGAAAGAAAAACACTTTGCTATTCCACGCAAATATAAATTTACTACGACCGGTTTCGATACGGTGTATTATTATCATCATTTGTAAAAATTGCCAGATGATGATGATACGCTGCATCGAAACCGGTCGCGGTACATTTATATTTGTGTGGAATAGCAGTGTTTTTTTCTTTCCTCCGTTTTATAGCGATTTTTTTAATAACCAGTCGGAGGCATAATGGGAGTATTATGATACTATTAATGCTATGTACCAAGTACTTCGGGAGCATAATATATGCATCATCAAGAAGAAAACGAAAATTCTCGTGTGCGGAAGAGTTAAGCTGAATACAGATATCACAATTCAAGGAGTGAAACTAGAGCAAGTGGAATCCTTCATCTACCTGGGCAGCAGTATAACTTGTGATGGAAGAAGCTCGACCGACATCAAGCGAAGAATAGCCCATGCAAAGAAGGCATTCATTGAGAAGGGGCAACTACTATGTTCAAAGAACCTAAGGCTGGAAACAAGGAAAAATTCGTTGAGACATTCCTGTGGAGCACGGCACTCTATGCATCGGAGACATGGAGCATTGGAAAAGTGGACCAACGAAGAATAGAAGCGTTTGAAACATGGCGCTGGAAGAGAATGCTGAAGATTAAATGGACAGACAATGTGAGGGACGATGAAGTGAGTGCGGCGATGGTCGGAGTGTTGTAGGTATGGTAACCTACGCACCTAGCCCTTGTGTGAAGTAGTGGTTAGAAATCTAAAAGTGCCATTGAATATAAAATCATTTTGTCTTATATCTATTCTTCTGGTGCGTGAATGTATGTATGTGCATTGTAAGAGTGGCCATTGACCAGACTTGACCGTTGCCACCAGGACAAAATGCCTAATTGCAACGAGGTTGATATGATAACAATATAGAAGAGCAGAAAAGGAAAGGACCATATGAAGAACTTCATGGAAAAGAATAACTAAATGGATTGGACATGAGGCACAATGGATTAGTTAGAACTATAATAGAAGGTAAAATTGAAGGAAAGATCCCGCGAGGAAGGCCAAGAGATAAGTAAATAGGGAAAATTAAGAAGGACGTAAAACAGGGAACCTATCAGAGGGTGAGGGAATTGACACTAAATAAGTAGGGAAGTTTAAATAAGGAGGGCTGCCGTAAATCAATTTTAGGATTGAAATACTGACGATGATGGTGATGATTAATATACTTTTGATAAAATGGTAAAATGACCAATGCCTCTGAACGTTACGAGACTTATTGAAATGGCACATCACTGTATAAGCAACCCCGAAAGGATTTTATGAATATCACGGTTTGAGGCACTTCACTGTGGAATTTCTTGATTACAAGCATGAAATGGAAAGAGCTATTTGATATCTTCACGTAAGAAGTTTATATGCTACGCTTTTCGACGTCTTAGCTTCATAAACATCATACAGTGTCTGTCCCAAAAATTAAGTAAAACGATTTTTCCTGGCGAAGCGGACGACTGAAGTGGGACGGTTTGTGGCGGGAAAAATGGCGAGAGGTTTTGGAAAAGAATCGTGATTTCGGTCAGTTGTTGGTGGGCCGCTAAAGTCTGCGGATCGTTGATACATCTACATCTACTCAATGCCCCGCAAGCCGCCACAAGGGCGTGTGGCGGGGGGGGGTTTCCGGCATCACCCGTAATTTAGAAAGAAAAAAAACCGCATGCAGAAGCCACGGATCTATAGTCCAGAAACCAAGCATGGTAAGCATTCATGCAAAAGCCCTTTCACCCCACACACATGAAAACACACAAACTACTAACAAACATACACAAGCACCTACATTTAAACCTTATATCTTTGCGATTTTTAATTTTTTTCCGACTCGTAAAATAAATGTTTTTAATATTTCTAAAGAGACTTCGGTTTTTTAGTAATATGGTTTCTGATTGTTCTGGGAAAGAATGAGTATTTGAATCTAAATGTATTGGAATCTCTCTCCCTTCTTTGTGGTCTGATCTACGTTAGTAGTGTGGGGCCATTATAATTCCTTTAGTGTCATGGTTAAACTCGCTGGTTCTGAATCTTTCTAAAAGTCTACGTCTCGCTTGTTCTCTTCCTATTTTATATTCTCTTCGTAAGATAGGCTGAACACTTGTATGAGGGTCGCTTCACAAAATCACGATGCCACTTTCCATGAAGCAATGAGTTGCGATAAAATTGCGTATTAAGCTTGGAAAATTGGGTTCGAAGACCATGAACATGGTTAAGGATGCTATTTAGGATGGAGAAATGTCTCAAGTGATGCCCATCCATTTATATGGCTGTGCAAAGCCTATCAATATCCGGGTCTCAATATCGTTCAGTAATTATAGAGGGCTGAAGTGGATAGGTGTGGATTTGTTTCATGTGGGATAGTGGGACATTTTGTTCATCCGCATATATTTTGTCATTATTGGCCTGGGTTTGGACTTGTCGAGCCCTGATGATGACTTTGTGAGTTGACACCTGGGTCGTAGATTTTATAGTATCTCTGGATGAATAATTAGTTTTCTGTGTCGCTTGAAACTATTTCCACATCCTCCCGCTGATTCCTATCCCATACCCGCTCCCCTCTGGCCTTCCTTCACCCTTTCCCTCTCCACAACCCCTTCTTCTACCCCTCCCCCACCACCTGTTCTCCCCTTCCCTCGTCCCCGTCTCTCTCTGTCCCAGATACCTCTGGCTAGTCAGTCCCAACTAATCTTCTGAAGAAGACGGAGTTCGAGTCCGTCGAAATTATCAAGAGAAAACGTGTGTGTTCCTTTTATGTGTTCTCATGTTGTGTTGCTGTCTAAGTTTTTTATTTAACACATCCGTGTTACTTCGAAGAAATCATCTATATATAAATAAATAAATATTTATATAGATGATTTCTTCGAAGTAACACGGAAGTGTAAAATAAAAAAAACTTTGACAGTAACACACAACATAAGAACACAAAAGGAACACTCACACGTTATTTCTTATAATTTCGACGGAATTGAGCTACGTCTTCATCAGACGTTTAGCAGTCAGGTCAGGTGAGCAGTCAGTCCTAATTAATCTTCTGATGAAGAAGGAGTTCAATTCCGTCGAAATTATCAAGAAATAACCTGTGAGTGTTGCTTTTATGTATTCTTATATTGTGTGTTGCTGTCAAAGTTTTATACATATATATCTATTACCAAGAAATGATTACTTTTTTACATCTGTGATGAGGTAACGAAGGCAGAAATTTCTGATTTGATACCCCGAATAGATTGATACCTCAGATTGCCTTCTTGTAGGGTGCAAGCCAAATAGAGAGCTACTAATTTTTAGAGGGTCAGCCCGTTGAGAAACAATGGTCTAAAATTGTCACATTGCGACTTTTACCATTTAGTCGGAAGACCGTGAAATTTTGTACTGAAATATAGACGGCAAGTCTTGGAAAATAGAAATTCTAAAGCTCGTTCGTTCCCTATAAAAAATCCACATTCCGAATTCAATTTGCCTTCAAATCTCTTCAATTCCGGCGACCCTCGCCATATATAAATGCAAGTGCCATTGGAACCGTGTCTTTAGCTTTATGCAATTTACAATCCCAGAAGGCGCAAAGTAAATGTAGTTGGCCCGTTGAAAGGGATGAACCTCCGTTACACAAGATTGCTAAATTGAACACGTTTTCATCAAGTCAGCATGCAAAAAATATTTTTGATATTTATGTTCTCTGCAAGCCACTGCTGTGTGGTAGGGGGTTAATATACACTAAATTAATTTTTACCCGAATATGACCCTACCGCGGTCAGACAATGTTATTCTCATCCCTTATAGTTTGTGGAAAAAAATACAACTTAAGTTTATCTATTCTACATTTAACCTCTCAGGCTTTATTGACACGATCACTTCTACCGTAGTACGATGGGATAATAATACATTTTCAACATCATTACTCAAGAGATTTCCTTCTAATTTATTCAAGGGATTTAATCTGTAATTAACCTTTGCTCCGTCAGTGATTTCCTGCTCTAATATTTTGGATACACTGCTAAGTTTATTATAACAACGTTTTACAAATCTAGCTCATCTACGCTGCACGCGATCCAATTCGGCAATTAATCCAACTTCTTGAGGATACCATACACTTGCAGCATATTCTAATTAGGCCAAACCAGCAACAGACAACATTTTTCTTTGACCTTTTCATCATATTTACCTTGTACTCTTCTAATAAATCCTAATCTTTTGTTAGCATGTCCACGTATTCCCCTTATGTGTTTCACCTATGATAGGTCGTAAGAGAGGGTAATGCCTAGGTATTTAATTGAGTCTGCACATTCCTTTGTGGGTCGCGGTAGTCCAAGGGGTAGAGCGTTGGACTACTGACCGGAGGATCCCGGGTTCGATTCCCGGGCAAGGCACTCTGGGCACCTGCAGCTACACCCAAGCTAGTCGGGTACCAGGACTTCCTAGGAAACCATAACCGGCACAGGGAAAGGATCTGCCCCCCCTACCCTGATGTGTGAATAGTCACACGCCGTCGGGCTTAGTACATGGGTGAGCTATACCATCACCTCCTAAACCGACCTTCGGGTTGATTACTGTGTTTATGGTTTAAAACATTCCTTTACGGTATCCCCAACGCGGTAGGCGTTCGGGAGGGAATTGCTCTTTTTCCAAATATTTATGGCTACGCCCTTCTTTAGGTTTAGCTCTAATTGTCAGGTGTCGCACCAGCGTTGTATAGCATTAAGGTCATCTTATAAAGCTGCGGTGTCTTCAGGATCACGTATACCACGGTAAACCACTGCTTCGACGGCAAATAAACGTATGTTACCAGTGTCAACGGAGTCAACGTCGTCAACGTAAGGTGGGAATAAAAGAGGAAGTAACTTCTACTGCATTGGGCCTAACTCCATCGATGACTACTTTTTGAACCCGACCATTCAAAAAGTCTTTTATCCAACCACGGATATTTCTATCTATGCCGTATGCTTCTGGCTTTGCAAGTAGTTTTTATGAGGTAATTTGTCGAAGGCTAAATGAATTATGTATGTATGTATAAATTCGGCGTAAATGCGCTGGTATCCATCAAAATGGTTGGGGGCAGGGGGTGCAATCGGGGTGACCCAGGTATAGGACACATTTACAATCAACAACCGATTGATTGCATTTTTAACTGCACAATTTTTGCACTGCACACTACATGAATTTCTCGTAATTTTCAGTGTGTTCAAATTTATTTCCTGCGAGTCGTGCGCTGGCTGTCTCCTCCCCGGTGACGTTTACTCTTCAACCCCCGGCCTACCCACCCTTCCCCACGCGGCAACTCGTGCGAAGCTGCAAGTTGCCCCGGTGACCCACACGACCCCCTTCCCTACGGCCTCATCCCCGAGCACCCTCCAATCCCCCCGGGGGGGAGGGGGCCACCTCGCCGCGGGATCCAATTGAACTGGAATGGGATGCTGAAAAGGGAGGAGAGGGTGTCTGTAGTGCATTGAAAGCCACACCGGCCACGTCGGAGGAATGCGAAGGTGGGTCAACTGTGGGAGGCATTGAATGCCTCTCCCGTTGCATTGTGGGAGTGAATGCCCGGTGGGTCGTGGCTACACATTGATAACATTTAATCCCGGGGCGGAGTAAACTGTAGCGCAATTGTGGCGGACTGGAGGCACCGCTCACTTGGTGTAATTTGGGAAACCGTCTGTCATTGTCTCCAGCGTGCGACGACGATGTCAACAAAATGTTACTGACGTCGCTCTCAGGCCGGGGCAGAGAGAGGAACGTCGGGTTGCGTTCGATCCCGGAACAACGACTATTTCCATTCAATGACGAACAACGAGAAATACATTGCAACAGTTTGATCGTTGATCGTGATTTCCAAGATTGAGTAGGTGATTATTACTTGGTATTTTTTACCATTGATATAGCTTTACTTTATGAATGTTACGCTAATAACCTATACCATAAATGTTTGTTAGATATTTGGTAGTTTTTTAGTGAATCTTTTTTCCTTTCTCCCTTCCTTTCCCATATCCTCCCTTACCACTTACCCTTCCCACCTGGTCATTGCACCCCCTGCGACACACAAATTTTTGGTGGATCACGGGATATTTATGCCGATGTAGATAACAAGGGAAATCTACCGTTTTAGGGTACGATTTGATGTTCCCTGGCACTTCAACTACTACTTCCTGCGAACACCAAAGAATATGTCTCAGCATATCCTAAATCCTCTTAAACATATTGCGAGAGTCGTAAATGACTAAATTATTTAGCTCTACATAATTTCTATTTCCTTTAACTCCATCCATAATGTCTATTCTCTTCCTCCCTTTACTTCTTCTAAAACATTCTCTCCATTATTATTGTTATCTTCAGCATCGCGTTGTTTCTCTGTATCTACAGCATCCACTTGTCTTGCCTAACTCAAACTTCTCCCAAAACCGTATAACATCCATTACCAATCTTAGATATTCTTTTGTTTTCCTTTCCGTCCATTTATATATTCCCATTCTTCTCCAAAACTCGCCAGTAATCAAAGTCCGTCTATGTACACCAATCTAATTCCAAAGTAATCTTGAAAGCAGACAACTTGCATTTGAAAATAATAACATAGAAAGTGTTTGGTGCACCATACTGCGATCCAATCATCCCAACATTAATTTATGCTCTTTCTACAGACCCCCAGACTCAGATTTTCAAACACTTAATACCCTCAATGAACAAATAAATAGATTTACACGCAAAAATAATAAATGCATCAATATAATTGGTGGTGACTTCAACCTCCCTGGTATCGACTGGGATAGCAATAGCGTTAAATCTCGGACCCGTGATCGCGAATCTTGCAATTCCTTACTAAAATTGGTTCAAAGAAACTCGCTTCATCAAGCAGTACGCACTCCCACCCGTGGAAAGAACATATTGGACCTATTTCTTACGAACACACCGGAACGCATTAATAGTGTATCAACCGAGGAGGGTATAAGTGACCATAAATCTGTTATTATCAACTTGAACGTAGAAATAAAAAAGAATGTCAAGCCAAAAAGAAAAATTTATAATTATCACAGAGCAGATTTTGAAACTTTTGCCAGCCATTTAAACTCTTCACTACACGATTTCAAAACGCGCTTAAGTCTTGCCACCGTGGAAGAAACTTGGACAAAGTTTGTCCAAATTATGCAAAAAGGAATAACAGATTTCATCCCTGTAAAATACGTTAAAGCAAATCGCGACCCAAGGTGGTACAACAAAGGCGTTAAAAAAGCCCTTCGAAAGCAAAGAATGTTACACTCTAGGGTAAAGAAAGCAGGTCTAAACTCATCACCCTTGGACAATAAACAGCTTTTGGACAAGTATAGATCCTCTAAAATTGAAACTAAAACACAATTACGTAGCGCTTTGCAAGATTTTAAACGTAAAGTACTCTGCGAGTATTTGAACACTGACCCCAAAGCTTTCTGGTCATATGTTAGGGAAATAAATGGGGGTCAACAAACCGTGGCTTGCTTAAGGGACTGCAACAATATCATTCATACTGACAGTGAAGCTAAAGCCAACATTCTAAACGAATTCTTCCAGAGCGTCTTCACGAACGATGTAGCTACCGCGTATCTCCAAGAAACAATATATACTGAACCCATGACAAAAATAACAGTGGACGAGCAAGGAATTGCCAAATTGCTCAAAGACATCAAACCAAACAAATCCCCGGGTCCCGAAAATATACCAGCTCGGGTGCTAAAACACTTAGCTCCTAACATCGCCCCGTATCTCGAATTTATATTTAACAAATCACTCACTGAGTGTAAAGTCCCTAAGAATTGGAAAACCGCGCAAATAACGCCTATTTTTAAAAGTGGTGACAGGGAGGACCCCAGCAATTACAGACCCATTTCTCTCACTTCAATAAGTTGCAAAATTTTAGAGCACATAATTGTCAGTTCCATAATGAGACATCTTGATAACATTAACTTTTTAAGTGACAATCAACACGGATTCAGAAAAACCCGCTCATGCGAGACCCAATTAGGATTGTTCACACATGACTTACTTTTATCGGGTGAAAGTGGTAGGCAAGTGGATGCGATCTTTTTAGACTTTCAAAAGGCATTTGATAAGGTTCCGCATGGTAAACTCATCCATAAATTAAAGGGCGCAGGTATACACAAGGGGGAAATAAATTGGGTTGAAGACTTCCTTTCAGACCGGGAACAGAGGGTAGTCCTTGACGGCGCTAGTTCTACCAGCGTAAGAGTCACCTCGGGGGTTCCTCAGGGAAGTGTTATCGGACCGTTACTATTCTTGATTTTTGTTAACGATCTGAACCGCAAAGTGAAAAGTAAGATAAGGATGTTCGCGGATGACACAGTGATTTATCGGGAGATATCTGGGGATGAGGATCGTTTAATTCTAGCACGTGATTTAAATAGCATTAATGAATGGTGTTCAAAATGGGGATTGCCTTTAAATCTTAATAAATGTTCGGTGGTAAATTTCTTTAAAAGATCCACGGGATTAGTTTACAAATTAGCTGGAGTTGACCTTGAAGTAGTTGATTCGGTGAAATACCTAGGTGTTACATTCACTAAAGACTTAACTTGGGGGACCCATATACGTAAAGTCTGCGGGCAAGCATATAAAAAATTAGGATTTATTAGACGCATTGTCGGTAGAAGTGACTCCAAGGTCAAGGAACGTTGTTATCACGCTCTTGTAAGGCCCCATTTAGAATATGCATGTAGCGTATGGGATCCGTGTGAAAAAGGCCTCATTCGGGAAATTGAGAAGGTCCAACGCCGGGCAGCTCGTTTCGTGGAAAACTGTTACGATAAAACGAAAAGCGTCACTGAAATGCTTATGGAGTTGGGATGGGAATCATTGGAAGAAAGACGACTCAATGCTAGGTTAAAATTACTAAATAAATTCGGATCCGCATGTTTCAGCACCGAGGTCTCGAAAATTATTCGCTCTCCAACATATATAGGTCGCTTGGATCATGTGTACAAAATTCGGGAAATAGATGCCAGGACTAGCAGACTCAAGGACTCCTTCTTCCCACGGACAATACGGGATAACAACTCTAGGGTTACACTCGGAGATAACAAAAATGCCACTTGCCACCCTCCGCGTCTAGGTAACAATTAGTTGAACTCAATTGCATGCACTTTCACTAGCCTCCTGTGTGTTGTGTCAGAACCCTTCCCGCATGCCCGAGCGTCTTTACGAACTTCATGCTCCACCCTTCCATCCCTTGTCCCTCTCCGCGGGTGTGCCCTCCTCCCACCTGCAGCGTTGGGCCAGATTCCTCACCTTGGGTGGGAGAGAGTTTTGTATGGAACGCTCTTGTGGTGGTGGTGTTTCGCCTGGCTACTTGCTATAAACTAGCTGGCACGTTCGTGATAGGTTTCTTGCTGCATCCTAGGGTGGAATTATTTGTTGTAGGTAAGCGTATGTACTTGCATGCTTTTGGAGTGAGGATAGGTAGATGTGTGGTTGCATGCGCGTCGAATGATGGGGTGTTGCAATGAATGTGTGCACTGTTGTGGATTGGGGTTTGCATGTGTGTGTTGGTTTTGAATGCGGTGTTTCTTTTTTCCTTTTTCTTTTTTCCTTTTTTTGGGTGGTGGCCTAACACCCCCCGCCACACGCCCTTGCGGCGGCTTGCGGGGTATTATGTAGATGTAGATGTAGATGTAGATCTATTGCAATGGCCGGGCTCAAAGAGTAATCATGGATGGAGTTAGCTCAAATGCAGTAGGAGTTAATTCAGGGAAGTGTTATCAGACTTCTTTAATTCCTACCTTATGTTAACGACATTGACACCACAGTCACTAATAAGATACGTTTATTAGCCCATGACGCAGTGTTTTAGTGTGATATATGATGTGAAGGTTTCTTGCTGCATCCTAGGGTGGAATTATTTGTTGTAGGTAAGCGTATGTACTTGTATGCTTTTGGAGTGAGGATAGGTAGATGTGTGGTTGCATGCGCGTCGAATGATGGGGTGTTGCAATGAATGTGTGCACTGTTGTGGATTGGGGTTTGCATGTGTGTGTTGGTTTTGAATGCGGTGTTTCTTTTTTTCCTTTTTCTTTTTTCCTTTTTTTGGGTGGTGGCCTAACACCCCCCGCCACACGCCCTTGCGGCGGCTTGCGGGGTATTATGTAGATGTAGATGTAGATATCCGGGATCCTGAGGACACAGCAGCTTTATTAGATGACATTAATGCTATTCAACACTTGTGCGACACTTGGCAATTAGAATTAAACTTAAAGAAGGGCGTAGATATACATATTTGGAAAAAAAGCCATTTACACCCGAACGCCTACTGCATTGGGAACACCGAAATGGAATGTGTAGACTCAATTAAATATCTAGGCGTTACCCTCACTTACGATCTATCATGGGTGAAATATATACGGGAAATATGTGGACAAGCTAACAAAAGATTAGGATTTATTAGAAGAGTACAATATAAGTGTCATAAAAGGTCAAAGAGAAATTTATTCTGTTGCTGGTTAAGCCTCATTTAGAATATGCTACAAGTAGATGCTCACGAAGTTGGACTGGTTGCCGAATTGGATCGTGTGCAGCGTAGAGGAGCTAAATTTGTAAAACGTTGTTATGATGAACTTTGTAGCGTAAACAAAATATTAGAGCAGATAGGCTGGAAATCACTGACGGAGCGAAGTTTAAATTAGAGATTGAAGCTCTTGCCTGAATTAGAAGGGCGTCTCATTAGCAGTGATGTTGAAAATGTATTATTATTACCCCTGTTGTACTTCGGTAGGCGAGATTATGCCAATAAAATTAGAGAGATAAAGTGTAGAACAGATATATTTAAAATGTCATTTTCCCCGGTAGGATCATGTTCGGGTAAAATTATTCTGGTTTGCATTCACCCCCTGCCACACACACTAGCGGTGGCTTGCAAGGGAAATACATACATATATATATATATATATATATATTGTATATTATATTCTTTGTGTTTTATTTATTCTTTGTATTTTATATATTATTTGTCTTTATATGTATTTTTTAAGACAAATTTAATACATATTATTTGACACTGTGTCACCGTATGACACCATCGTCACATGACGCCAAACATGCATTTATGTGAATCATGTATCTCAAATTTGATCTCCTGCCCGATTTTAAATGCTTTTCTACATCTGGTTCTACAGATTACACCGCAAACCGTCGCAAAGTTGTGTCGTGTGGTGTATTAGGGCGTCTACTGTAAACTAGAATGTAACTACAGCTGCATAATACCCTGCAAGCTACCGGAAAGGTGCGTGGCTGGCTTGTATCCGTATGCAGATCAAACGAACAGACTACGTCACGCAACATGCATAGGACATAACTACAAAAAACAATTCCAACTAGCAAATGAACGTTCTATTTCACTCTGAATATATCAATGAAAGTAAATTTTAAGCATTCAAACATCAAACATGTACTCTGTATTTATATGATGAATTTAAGATGATGATGATGAACATGATGAAATTTAAGATAATATGATTCACCACAATAAATTTAGTCAAAACAATAAGAGCTAGGAAGAATGTATGAGTTCGCCTTAAACAAACTCGTCTTCATTAAACAGGTGGATGGTCAATGTACATCTACATCTACATAATACCCCGTAAGCCGCCGCAAGGGCGTGTGGCGGGGGGGTGTTAGGTCACCACCCAAAAGGAATAAATAAAATACCGCTTTTAAAACCAACACACAAATGCGACAGTTAAAGAGAGGTGTTATTTCAATTTAGTTAGGACACATTTGAAATACTCCGAAAGTAAATTCCAGAACAGATATACGAATATATCGTATACAAATATTTGCTCTCTCCTCGGACAACCAGGAATCATAATATTAAGAAATCACAGTGTACACAGTTGTACACTTTTACATATCTTAAGCTAATATTCCTCAAAATAGGACCCTTGTGAGTCGATACACTTGTTCCAGCGGCGTTCCCATTCCTGGAACGCTCCCGCGAAGCCATAATCGGGAACCTCTCGAAGACACGTCGTCACGGCCTCTTTGACGGCGTCCAAAGTCCCGTATCGCGTTCCTTTCAAACTCCTCTTTATCTTCGGGAACAGAAACAAGTCCGGTGGTGGGGGCCAAGTCCGGGCTGTAGGGCGGGTGCGGCAGCGTTGCCACGCCGTGCTTGGCCAAGAAGTCCGACTTGACAAGCGCGGTGTGAGACGGCGCATTGACGTGATGCAGCCGCCAGATGTTTTTGATCGCTGGCCGGACGCGGGCGACTCGTTTTCGAAGCTTGTTGAGCACTTGGACGTAAAATGCAGCATTTATAGTTTGTCGTTCAGGTACAAATTCGTAATGGACGACTCCCCTTTTGTCAAAAAAGACAATGAGCATCATAAACTTATTTTCCGGACGAACCCTGTACATACCCATTTTTACAACAAGTTCCTGCTTGATTGAAGTATTATCCTTTAACTGAATATTTTTTTGTGTGTACGTGTAAGTAGCTTATTACGCGTTGACTAATTTCGTTCTGTTACATGTTCGAACTAATATCTGTGAGTAAATAGATGTAATGATTGTGCATGCATCACTGATGGCGTAATACCCCGAAACGACCTTGAAGCGATTTTCGAGGCATTGTGTACATGCGGAAAACAAACGTAGTATTGAAAATATAACCACTCTAATTGAATTTTAGCGTGATAAATTTATACTAAGTTTCAAGAAAATAGACGGGCGAATGGGTACTTTAAAAGATATTTAGAGCATCAATGATAATTTAGAACAAACTTAACTTCAGCGAAAGGCGAAATTATTATTTTCAAGTAAATAATTTGTGAATAGATAAGAATGGAAAGTTTCCAGTGAGATCTTGGCTGATGGTGAATTATATACAGAAACATAACACTATATTAATCCAGTAAAGCTATTCAAAACATTACTTCGTGTTGTCCGGCGGCCCCTGACTTGTTTCCTTCTAGCATTTCAGCCCTAGAATACCTTGGGCGAAACACTTAAAAAAAATCTCTCTAACGTGTGGCAGCGGCTAATGGAGTCCTTTGGCAGCCTTAATGAGAGTTTCGTGTCGTAGGTTAGGATCTAGGAGCTGATTCAACGGTTGCTGGGGACCACGACGGTATGGCACACTCGCCTGGTATGCCCGTGGAGCACTTGGTGGTATGTGGCCAGAGGATCGTTAGTTTTAATCCATTCCAACGCGGAAAATGAGCTTATTAGGTCATTTATTTCGACTTAGAGCAATTTAACTGGCATACGTTATGAGCGAGAGATAGTGACAGAGGGAAATATTTGTTCAGGCGTGAGAAAAGAACCGGAACTGACTGTTGCCATGGCCATGTTCACGCGAGTTGGAATAGGAGGGGGGTGAGGGGTATGGGGGAAGGAAGGCTCTTTGGTAACTCCGACTCAACTGATGAACCCTCTCTTATCTCTTTAAAGCCTCCACCTTTTGTTACCTCCCTCACTCACCCCGTGGTCAGGGAACAAAACGTAATATTTCGCTTCCATTCCTTCCTCCCTCCCTCCTTCCTTCCTTCTTGTCTTTCTCGCCAACGCAACCAACTCTGAAGTCCGTCACACTTCTCTCGCGACGGCCGCTAAACTTTTACACGAAATGTATTCGATGCCATGCGTTCAAGCATTGTCTAGCTTTTGATTAAGAACAAAGGAGTCGTAGTCCCTCCTTTTAAGAGGTCTTCGCGCACGGGGAATCTCGTTTCGTCACTCCAAACGTATGCGACGAAAGGGAATTCTTTCTCAATGAAACAATAGACCCCAATTCTTAGTGTGACTGAATAAATTTCATCCACTGGACTTATCATATAATCATTTTAAATGATTATCCTTCTATTATTTGCCATGAATTATAAAAGCCTTACGACAAAACCAAGAGTTAGCAAAATCAAAATAATGTCAAAAAAGGGCTCACAATGTCCGGCCTCACTAGTGGTGGAGTCGTACAACGCAGGTTTCTAATACAGAAGTCTTGGATTCTACATCTACACAATACCCCGCAAGCAGCCGCAAAGCGTGTGGCGGGGGTTGTAAGATCACCACCCATAAAAGAGAATAAAACCACAAGCAAAACCAAATCATGTTACCTCTACACAAATATTACTTTGTTCATGCACTCGACAAATCTTAAACACACGAAAGAAAGTACTTACACGCAACAATATTTAATAACAGGATACATACACTCAAATAATGCTGTAGAACTGTAATAAAGATGGGTCTATTAAATAAAAAGAATAAAATGCCGGAAGAAACATGCAAGAAATCGACAAATATATGAACTACCAATTATAATTATCTCCTATGAGATTGCTGTCATGTCTATTATGATCTCTAATTTAAATGTACAAGGAACGTAGCTACGGTCGTGAATCAATGTAAACAAAAAAAAACACCAGGACCGTAAACTTGCAAGTTCAAGCGTGCGTTTTTCAATTCCTACAGATTGGATTATCTTTGTTGATATCACTTGTTTGACAGTAAAATGTAAAACCCATTTGAAGGTTATCGGAAGAGAAATGAGACAAAACGCATTGTCTTTTTCAGAGAGGCATGCACCCCCGATCGCTCTTAACTTGGGGCCTTCGGTCGATTATGCATAACAATAAGAGTTGTGTGGTACTGTAGTAACAGTTGAACGGTGGCTTAAATACAGATTAAATTTAGTGCGTAAATTTGAGGTACTTTAACTATCTGAGGATAAAAACCATAAACACAGTAATCAACCCGAAGGTCGGTTTAGTAGGTGATGGTAGAGCTCACCCATGTACCAAGCCCGACGGCGTGTGAATATTCACACATCAGGGTAGGGGGGCCAGTTCCTTTCCCTGTGCCGGTTATGGTTTCCCAGGAAGACCTGGTACCCGAAAAATCAACTAGCTTGGGTGGAGCTGCAGGTGCCCAGAGTGACTTGCCCGGGAATCGAACCCGGGACCCTCCGGTCAGTAGTCCAACGCTCTACCCAATAGACCACCGCGACCCGCTATCTGAGGATATGAAAGACATATTACAGGTCCCGAATTACTATGGTAGATCAGATCACCAACGTAAAATAAGGGAGATTGATACTAGTAGAACGGATAGATTGAAAATGTCGCTTTTCATCATACCATTAAAGATCAAGATACATATGACAGCAATCGCGCAGGAGATCATTAGAATTGGTAGTGTATATATTTGTCGCTATCTTCCATGGAAATTCTTTTTATATGATTAATTTTTATATCTTTAATAGACCCTTGTTTTTGATAGTCCCACATCATGATTTGAATATACATATCCTGTTATTAACTATTGTTGCATGTACGAGGGTTAGTGGAAAAGTTCTCCTGATGGGCATTCGTGGAGAGAGCCCACCGTGGGAACTCCGCATCCCATCCAACCTCCTCCACCTTGGGCGAGTCTCTCCCGTCCCTCCCCCGACCCGAAAACCTTCCCTGCTGGATTATCGGCTCTGGTCAAACTTTACGCTCCTAATTCCTAACCCCCTTTTATTACATGCTCTCAGGGGTTGGCTTCCACGGTCGCCCTCCCACGCCCGCCCCGATTCACACCCCCTCCTTCCCACCACCTCTGCCCTCCCCTCTCTCGTCGGCACTCTTTGGCCTCTTCCAAACGTACCCACCCCCCCGCCTCCACCTCATCTGGTATTGCACCATGAGTCGGAACGCAGGCTTTGGTGCCATGGATGACATTACTGAACGCAAAAAGCTTATTCAAATTCTGTACGGAACGAACTGACGAAGGCCTGATTACCTTTGTTATTGCAGGCAAATTAAACAGAAGATACCAAAAATCCGAAGAAGAATTGGCCCTTCATAAATTAATCTTTGAGGAAACCTTCAACATAAAAAAGGGACGCAGTACTCCGTAGAAAATTTACCTTGCGAGCCTAAAGAAGAGGGAGTTTGGGTGACGAGTAGTGATTTTAGCGTAGACGACCGACAGCTGAGGTCATTCGCGCCATTAGGGATGGACAGGAAAGGATGAAGGGTGAAGAGAAACCCGGAATCGGCTTTAGGTAACTCTTAACGAAAGCCGCCAAGGGGTCCGCAGTCAAACGTCCCATCCGACGGACGGACGGCGTACTCACTCAAAGGGCCCTCCTTAAAGCACTGCAAGTAGGGATCGGTATACCAAAGAAAAATATCTGCCGCCTCTGGGATTTGAACTCGGTCCCCATAGTGGGAAGCCAGCACGTTAGCCACCGCGTCACCCCGATCCCCTTCGGAATATTTCCTCCCTCCTTCCTTCTCTTTCCCTTTATATTTTCTAATTTCCCTGCCTTCAACGCTGTCCTAACATTCAAAGTTCCTATTCTAACTAATTCGGTTTTCCGTGCTGATGACGCTTTCGCTTTGCAAGGATTGCGTGAAAAGACGATCGAGGAAGCCTTACCTCCCCCACTGGCAGACACGACACACGGCCAAATTGGGCCGAGTCCCGTAGTTCTCTGGACTCTATGGAGTTCTGGAGTTCTATGGTGGGCAAAGTGCCCACCATAAAATTCTTGTGATAAGTGATAGGAATATTTTCCCGTTGTCTTCCTGAATAGCGTTTTTGATGAGACGCTTTCACTCAAATGTCCGCCCAACTAGTTTAAGACGCCTTTGCAGCTGCCTCATTGATAAGGACGGCGAAGTTCTAGTCATGGTGAGGGATGAGTGAGAAATGGTGGGCGAGGGAGGGAAGGAAGACTGCCTGGAGAAATTTGAAGAAAATAGGAAGAGTGACTGCAGAGGCAATAGAGCTTTGAAGACTAGAAAAGAAAGGGGGGAGAGTAGAGTAACCGTATTGGACAGAATCTACCCTTAAGACCTTGAAATTGTAAATATGAGGGACGATGTAAAAAGCGGACTTGGAGAATGATATATTCTCAAGTAATTTATTATGGTATTCGGTGTCGTATTAGGTAAAGGTTAGAAAAGTAGCACTGCTTTAGTCACAGGATCCATCAAAATGTTAAATAATAACTGTACTAGACATACCGTATCCGCGTCATTATAAGGTCGAATTCGCCTTTGCTTGCCGCGAATCTTGGCTAAAAACGACGAAAGTGATTTTAGATACGAGGCTCTCGGTACGGGCCTAGGTCGGGCGTGATGAAAAATTTCATGAAAAATGTGGTTTATGTATATCTACTTCCTTTTACAAAAATGTTTAGGATAGTTTTTGGTCATAGTCAGAGATTATCAGGGAGCATTTTCCATTAGGTTAATTATGTTTGAAGTAGCAGTGAGTAGTAGTCATGTCAGAGCAGTAGTAGTGGCTCACGAAAGGGTAAATGTGTTACTAGAAGAGTGTGAAAATTGTTGATGATTTTTTGGCATGGGCGCATCTTTGGCAGTTCAAGATTTTTTCGTGATTCTTGTAGTAGTGCGTAGGTGTATTCCTTAATCGGATGCATCATGGTTCATGTATCATAGCTCTGGTCGAAACGGGCGCGGAGCAGTGTGAGCAAACGTAGGTAACGCTTAAGTCTGAACACAGAGGTCAGCCCGCCTCAGGTACGCGCACAGAACTGCGATACTTTTTACTTAAAAAATGGAAGTAAGTCACTGATTCCGTGCAATCAACGCCGTGCTCTTACGTAAAGGACGCCTCTATCAGTCTGGGACCCTCTGATCGACCCTTAGCCTCGCGACCCCTCCATTTCCCCCTTCGCCCCTCTCATTCCGGGCATTCCTTCTCATCCGCCCGGGGTTCCTCCCCCGCCCCAACTACCCTTCGCCCCCACCCTCCCCGTCGTCCCTCCCCGCCCAAACTTAATCCCCGGCCGCCCTAATAATCCCCTCCGACGCCCCGCCACCTCCATACCCTCGTCCTTCCCACTCGCCCCTCTCCCTTGGCTCTCTTTCCAGCCCCCCCCCCCCCACTTTCCCACAGGCTCTCTCTCATCCAACACTCCATTCCAACATCAACATCAAACAGTCCAGAAGGGCCTCCTACCCTTCCCCTCACTTCCCTCGTGTCCCCCCGCCCTTCCTCCCCCGACCGTGAGTAGCAGCATTTCCCCAGTTCCTGGAAGCATTCAGGACCACTCCACTAGGTGGTGGGCAAGCAAATGGGGCAAAACGCCTTGCAGGTGATGTACTCGTCCTATTCAGCGCATTTGCTTGATTACTGTGTTTTTCGGAGTGCTGTCTCAGTCGATGGCAACACGCTTGAGACTTATTTAAATTGGAATACTAGTATACGAGATACGATTTAACAGCAGGAATATTGCCGGACTGGTTCATAAAGACTAGGCGATTAAGCAATTTTTCGCATAGTTCAGCCACTGCATGACCTTCGGGATTTTTGCTGTATTCACGTGTCACAGCTAATTACCTATTGTGTTCCCTGCAATAGAATGAATCATTAATTTTGCTGATTTGGATAAAACTTTAATGTAACTTAAATAATTAGTTGCCCGTTGAAATATAGATGTTCCGCATTTGGAGTCATATTGTACTTGAAGCCATGTGATTGTAGAATTTCCCCTTCTTACTTTTCAATTCTGCATGACCTGTCTTGTTATGGTGGGGTTCTGTAGTATGGTTGTGGTTCATTTTAATTCCCTTCGATCGCATAATAAATTTAAGAGTATTTAACCACTGTTTTGAATTGAGGCTTCCTCCAGCATGCACTCAAATTTGCACATTATTGGATAAATTTTTACTACATTCGTAGGTGCATGTGAATTTGTATGTTGGTATATGTATTTGCATGCTTGTATGTTAAAAAAGTTTTGGCCGGAATACATACGCCTCTGTGGGTGCACATTAAATACATTTGTTGGTTTTGCATGTTGCTTTATTCTCTTTTACGGGCGGTGATCTAGAACCCCCCGCCACACGCCCCTGGGTGGTTTGTGTGGCATTATGTAGATGTTGATGAAAACACTTAACATTTCCACTCACGTAATCTTACAGAGAAACATTTTTTCGGGGCGGCGGCGCTTAGAGGCGACGATATTTAGAACGTACTTCTATCTGGCAGTTTATTCTGAAGTTTATATCTGAAGTTGAAATTTGAAAGAAATATCTGCGACGCCAAAGTCATATCAGCTATCATAAACTATCATTATTTTATTTCAAACTGAATTTTCGACTTCAGACAGTACTTTCAGCTGTCCACTACCAATGCAAGCGTTAAGTGAAAAGACTGAGGGTCGATCAACGCATAGTTCTTGGTTCCACAGATCTCATGTCATTCAGCTACGGGACTGGATCTACATCTATACATTTCCCCGCAAAGGCGTGTGGCGGGGGTTGTTAGATAAGGTCAGCCATGCATCCATGGATGATGCACTTCTACACAATTATGCCGCATATTGTCAAATGAAAGAGAATATTTGTGAACGGATGGACATTACCGGGTGACATTTCGTTCCTTCACTGGAGAATGATAGTTTTTTTTCTGAATATTTTCCCTTTTCCCTTCCACTCCAATATCCTTGTTTATTTCTTACCCTACCCACCTAGTGCTTGCACCCCCTGCCACATATACCTTTTATGTGGATCGCGGGAATTCCGCGGGACCTTGGGTCAAATTCCCTACCCATGTCCTTGGAGAGGAGAGCGTTTTATGTTTGCATGTTCTTGTGGTAGTGGAATTTCGCCTTCCTACTTATCAAATTCTAGCTTGCACGATATTGGATAAATTACTGCATCCTAAGGTGCAATTATTTGTTAGAAGATAGTATGTGAGATTGCATGCGTAGAGAAAGAAGGGATTTTTGCATGAATGTTTGCACCACCGTGGGAATGGGTTTGCATGCATGTATTGGTTTTGAATGCGGTTTTTTTCCCTTTTACGGGTGGTGACCTAACACCCCCCGCCACACGCCCTTGTGACGGCTTGCGGGGTATTATGTAGATGTATTTTACATCGATTTCGAGTCAAGTATTCACCAGTTTTACTGTCACAAGCAGGCACAGAAAAATTATTACCTCACGACCGGAAATTATAGACAAATAATATTATTCGAGAATGATAACACAAATCTCCTTTGCCTTCATTGGACCTTCGTTAGTCTCTTCCTTGTTTTCAAAACTTTCTTTCAAATTATTCATTTTAAAATTGCTGAAAGAAGCCTTTACTTCTTTGAGTTATGTAAATCTAGAGTTTATGAATTAGAATATCTCAAAAGTTTATTCACCGTGAACTTAATATCGAGAAAAATAAAGAGTCTACATGCTTTAAATAGCTGTTTTCAAAGTTATCCGACCCCTGGGCAAGACTACTAGATAAGTGCCCAGAAATACTCGTATGTGCAATGGGAGAGTTGATCGAAAAATAAAGGAGCTAGCAGTAAAAAGTTTAGTTTACTTCTTTAGATAAAGGGAAAGATGTTTCACTCCCATGAATGAAGAAATTGTACGTGATAAACTAAAGATTGTAACATAGAAAAGTCTTTAGACTATAAATAGGTAATTTTGATAGTAAATCTAGATGGTAATTTCCTATTTTTCTTGGACGACATTACCGAACTTAACTTTTTTACATTTCTTTTCACAAGTAAAGCATCCTCTGCTTGAATGCTGTGCATCTCATTTAGCACACTTTTAAAGATTTCTTCAAAATTTTACTTGCAACGTTCAGACGACACAGAAAAACATTTCTTAGAAGGATCCAAATACCCAGATGTCACAGATAGCATGCTGGAATGCAGGCCAAATCTTGGGGATTTCAGGGGTTATTAGAAAATGAATCTGTTAGACAAATTGAGGCTACATACGCCATATCCGTTGACGAGCTACAAAAAACGAAATTAATACTAAATGGAAAGTTAGCGCGGGTGAAACGTTCACAATTAGAACGCTAATACATCTCCATCTATCTACATCTACATAATACCCCGCAAGCCACCGCAAGGGCGTGTGGCGGGGGGTGTTAGGTCACCCCATACAATACCACACTTACTGTGGTCAATACATTACCACATTTACGTTTCCGCAATGCCAAAAACAATAATGTTGTTGAAACATTTTTAAGACCACATCGGTTGACGTAGTAATAGGCACAGAAAGTTTGGCTTATCAAAGACATGTCCAAAAGAGTATTATTTCCGAGAGGCTATGTGGCGTAGAGGCCAGATAAAAATGACAAAATGGTGGTAGTGTTGATCTCAGTCAGCTCGAAACTATAGTCACCGTCCAGCGTAGGCAACAGTAATAATATAGACACTGTGAATGGGGTCGACCCAAATCAATATGCTAGTGCATTCGTGCTAGAGACTGCTGACTTCCATTCTGAGATCCTTCATATTCTCAAAATCCGAAGGATAAAACAAAAAAGGAAAGAAGTACACATAGATGAAGAGGGACCTGATATAGAGTAGGTTGCTGGATTGGGTTTTGTTTAGAGTTACAAAATATTTATTTGATAGTTGTGTCCATCCAAAAACCTACCTTAACCGATAGATTACCTAAAGAAATATATATTTATATTTCTATTATTATTCGGCAATCTAACAATTAAGGTAGATTTTGGATGGACACAACTATCAAATGAATATTTTGTAACTCTAAACAAAACCCAATCCAGCAACCTTCATCTCTGTGTACTTCTTTCCTCCTTTCATCCCGTCCGTCCAACATCCCTATCCTGTTCCTGCCCTTTCCTCGCTTGCCCAACATCCTCCCCTCTATTACCTTCTTCAACATTCCACTACCGCTCAATTCGCCTTTCATCCATTTTTCCTACCTCCATTAGATTTCTCTCAACAAACCCCTCTCCTCACCCACCATTTCCAGTACTTCCTCATTTGTTTTCCTGTCGGTCCATTTCACCTTCTCCATTCTTCTCCACACCCACATTTCAAAAACCTCCAGTCTACGTTTATCCTCCTGCTTCAGCGACCACGTTTCCGCGCACTAAATAGCTATGCACCATATCAAAGTTTTAACGATTCTTTTCTTTATATCCTTACTCAACGTCCCTGTCATCTACTCCCACCTTATAAAAGCCGCCTTGCCTAGCGCCATTCTTCTCCTTACGTCCCTACTACTCTGACCGTATTGGTCCAAAACACTTCCGAGATATGTAAACTGTTCTACCTGCTCTATTTTTCCCCGCCTATTTTAACATTTAGCTTAGCCTTTTTCTTTCTGGAAAATCGCATAACCTTTGTTTTATTAATATTGATTCTCATCCCTTATCTCTCGTACTGAACCTCCAATTCACTCAGCAATGCTTGCAACCCCTTGGCTGACTGAGCAACTAACGCTTGGTCATCAGCAAACCTAACCGATTCTACGAATTCCCCTCCGACTTTCATACATTTATGTATACATATAAATATATATACCTCTTTGAAATGGACGCCCTCCGGTGACGCAAAAACACACAAATGCAAAATATTCAACACACAGAAACAAAAAGAAAGGACACCCACAGTATGTGGGCCCTGTGAGTGTTTTTCCATACATGTGTATAGAAAACATGCATAAATATATATACATACATTAATATTTTTATAAATATATTTGTTTGGTTTCTTCGAAGTAACACGGAAGTGTTGAATAAAAAATTTTGACAATAACACACAATATAAAAACACAAAAAAGGAACACTCACACGTTATTTCTTGAAAATTTCGGCGGAAATGAGTTCTTGTCTTCATCAGAAGATTAGCTAGGACTGACTGGGTCAGTCCTAGCTAATCTTCTGATGAAGACGGAGCTCAATTCAGTCGAAATTATCAAGAAATAACGTTTGAGTGTTCCTGTTTTGTGTTCTTATATTGTATGTTGCTGTCAAAGTTATACATGTTTGATGAAGTTAGCAGTAGCGGACAAAGACAAAAACACAGAAACTCACAAAAAAGAAAAGAAACGAGGTGGTTCAAGCTAGCATTCTCACACACAAACTCACGGCCTATGTCCCTAGGTTAGGATCTTATATCTAGTAGTTTTGCGTGTCATTGGTGGTGATCGAGTTTGCGGCAGTGATAGTGTTAGTGATATTCGAGTATTATTTATGTACCTTGGATGAATCAATGGTATTTCATATGAATATTGATGTTATCTAAGTACTCCTGAAGAAAAATCATAAATTAACTCCCAAACAAAATACCTTTTTTATAAGTAACAAAACAGGGGACATAAAAAGAATGAAAGGGATAATTAGAAGTCTTTCTTTGAATATTTGAGGGAACGCAAATATCAGTGAATTAATTCATTGGGCCCGTGTTCTGTTCTCCACGCCATTTAATACTTCGTCACACACAACCGTTACATGCACATCTAGTAAGGCAGAATGTAATAATAATATTACGGTTCAAAATATGTGTATTTTCCACGGTGGAATAAAATCGATTGGTTATGGATACTTTTGGAGTGTTTCACGCCCGTATCAAAGTTCTGTCTTCTCATTCCGCGCACGATAACCCCCTCGATTTCCCTCAATTAATTCACCATCCCCTGATCGTTCAAAGTTAATGAAGGCAATGTCAAAAATGAGGAAAAAGGCGGAAAAGCTGAAATCATTCTTTTTGATCGTATCCGCTATCATTTATTCATTTTTTTGCTTTTCCTTCCTGATTTATTCACGACGAGAGCTCTCGTGCCCATAATGACGACGGGCGCTCGCACTGCGCTGCGAAATAATTTCCTCGAATCAAGTTTTCATTCGTCAACGGCGAGGAAGCGAAACGGACAGAGAGAAGCCAAGGAGCCAGAGGGGGTGTGTGTTTATCAGGGTCTACGGGGAAGTCCTCTAAACTCATTAAAAATGTCTCGGTAAATAAGAAATTTCATTATTTCACCGAGGCTGCAGACTTTTATTAAATGAGAGATGTATGTTCAACTTCAGTATTCAAGCATTAAATCAGTCAAACAGATTTCATCCCAATTAGAGGAAACGACTTAGGAGTACGCCAAATACTACAAGTATTGAGAACGGCTCTTCAGTAGTGAAGCGCCTAACCAGTTTCTCTTTGAAAACAGAACGCAGCTACGTGGTAGATCAGAACGACAGTTGACTTTCTGGTTGTGATCAAAATAAAAATTAGTATCACTGAAACAAAAATAAACAAATGTATTTTGCAAAGAAATATTACTAACCTAGCATATTTTTACGATCTCTCTCGAATACCTCATCGAATCGAATACCCTCGAATATCTACATCTACATAATACCTCTTGCGGGGTATTGTGTAGATGTAGATGAATACATGGTGCTGTACCCGAGATGATCCCTATGGTGGTAAAATAAACAGAAATCTAAGCAAATGGTAAGGTTTTAGTGGCACAAAAAAGTTTGAATGAAGGCCAACCGTTATATTATTAAGGTTAAACAAGGTACAAAAAGTTGAAGATAAATTAGTAGGTTTAGTGTGGATCACCAATATGACTCCACAAGCGAGCTTTATTCACATTAAAATGGTTAAGAAAAACAACTAAGTATAAAATTAAAATATTCTGAACACATTACCTTTCATTAAGGTGAATCGCGAAAAATAGAATTAGCCTTCAAATGAGAAAAAATTTATAATAACTCCAGTGTCTTATCCAGTAAGGATTTATTTAATCCACACCGATAAGTTGATTCATTCTATATAACACGAACATGCTGGACATGTCAAAATGGTAAAGATACGTGGAGAAGGAGCTCACAAAACTATGCTGGAAACCAGTCCTTGTAAGATAGCTCCTAACATAATAATAATTCGGGTTAGGAAAGACAGCATTATGTGAGAACTACAAAGCAGTAAGTCTGATTTCTCACGCAGCTAAAGTAGTTCTCAAGAGCATCGATAGACGGTGTGGAACAGGGCAAATGATTACCTAGGGGGTAATCAGTTTGAGTTTAGGAAGGGGACTGGCACGCGGAATGCCAATGCAGTAATGAGATCACTAATCGAGAGGAATGTAGATTACAATCAGGACGTATTTGCCGGTTTCATAGATTTCTCAAAGGCGTATGATAGCGTGAATTGGGAAAAACTAATTAGTATACTGGAGAATATGTAGGTATAGATTGGAGGGAAAGGAGACTACTCCACAACCTGTACATGTCTCAGACTGTTCAGGCGCGAGTGGGGAACGGAGAGTCCGGATGGGGAGTGTTAGGAAGAAGTGTAACGCAGGGTTTCCCATTATCACCGATGCTGCTCAGCATATAACGTACATGGTATGTCCCACAAGTAGCAGGACTGAGTCGATTAAAAAATATTATTGCCAGAATTCATACATTCATTCAAAAGTCTTCGAAGCAGTCTTGTACGTCCACACACCGATTCCAGAGGGTTTTCAACCCCTCGTACCCTTCCTGAAAGGCGGCGCCCGGATTGCTACTAAGCTCCATCGTTACGACCTATTGTAACGCTTCCACTGAGCGGTTGTGGTGTCCATTTAGTACAGATTTGAGGCGAAATGTCTGGTCTCAGGAATCACTTTCAGGAATGCCAAGTTCATCAGAAACCATGTGAACAGTTAATCTGCGTTCCCTGTCCAACAAGGGCCTCCTTTTGAGATCGAAGGGCGTCATGAACGTTCGGCGTCTTCAACATCTTCTCTACCCTCCCGAAAAAAAATGTGCCACTCAAAAATATACCCGATATACTCATTCCGTTTACATCATAAGTTGTCCAGAGCCTTTCAGGAGTCTCTTTCCCGGTTTTGTCCACTTTCACGCAAATTTTGATAGCGTAGCGCTGTTCCAATGACCGGTTTATGAGGGTGCATAATGAGGTCATGTTATATAGGTTTCGCAAACGAACGATCACCGCTCCGCAAAGACTGGGAGCTAATTACCACCAGCTTCCAGCTTTCGCAGTGTATTAGACCCCCCCCCCTCCCTCGAAACATCTAAAGAAACCGCCGCCCGTGTGTCCATCTGGGAAAAAAATCAGCCATACCACTTTTGGGACAGATCTTGTGTGTGAAGGACATTACTAAAGAGGCATGGGAAGAAGTGGAGATAGGAATGATAGTTGGTGGAGGAATCATAAAATTAGTTTGGTTTTCTGATGATCAAGCTTTAGTTTGTTGCAAGTATTGTTGAACGCATTTGAAAGTAAGTGCGATAGATAGGGGATGTGAATAAATGTAAATAAAACAAATATAAAAGAAATGAGAAAGCTAGGTTAAATTGAAATAGTAGTTCGTAGCTAATAGTAGATAGAAGAGTTCATAAATCTTGGAAATGTTCTGGACCCAAGTAGTGGTATTTTAGTAGTTTTTAGGAGAGGCGACCGACAACTAAGGTCATTTGCCCCATTAGGGACGGACGGAAAAGAAGGAAGGGTGGAGAGAAACCCGGCGTCGGCATTAGTATACTCTTAACGAAAGGCACCAAGGGGTCCGCAGTTTAACGTCCCATCCGACGGACGTCGTACTCACTCATAGTGTCCTCCACAAAGCACCTCAAGCAGGGATCAAGACACCACTGATAATATCACCCGCTTCCAGGCTTCGAAGCCGAGCCCTCTTGGTGGGAAGCCAGCCAGCATTTTAGCCACTGCACCACCCCGATCCCATTATTGACCACAGTGATGAAAATAGTACTTGTAGCAAAAATAGCAAACTGTCACATACCTCGACAAAGAATTGAGCTAGGCATGGTAACTTTCACAAGGAGTAGGGAACTGATTACAGTTGACAGGGACGTTGAGTAAGGATGCTACGAAAAGGCTCGTCAAAACTTTGACATGGAGCATGACTTTGTACGGGGCGAAAACATGTTTATTGTAGCAGGATGTTAAGAATGGATTGAAGGCTTTTCAATTGTGGGTGCAGATTAGAATGAAGAAGGCGAAATGGACAAAAAGGAAAACAAACAAGGAAGTGCTGGGCATGTTGGGGGAGGAGAGGGAACTGCTTAGAGTGATCCAAAGGAGACATACAGTGCCACGGCAGTGGAAATATATAACGCAGGACAACTTGAACTTGTTGAATAACATTAAAGGCCGATTATTCTGACCTCTGGTCTGGAGACTGGTGACCTCTTACTCCGAACCACATTTCCTCGCGATGGATCGTAGAGTAAGATATGGATGTTGTTTTAGCGCTTGTCATGAGAAGTATGGCGGTTAATCCTGCCGCACCTGGGCGACCAACCTCCCAGCGACCTCGCCGCTCCCAAAAACCCTCGGCCCCAGCGTACCAGTAGCAATTCTGTCTGTCCCATCTTTTCGCCGTCGCCACCAAACATCTCCCCAGTCCTCCCATCTGGATCTTCCATTTGGAGGCCGCAGTGCTTCACGACTGCTCTCGTCAAATTGAGTGAATAGAGAAAGCACGCCGCGGCACCTTGCAAATGAAGCGTCCTAGGGAAAAATGTTTGTAAACCTTTCATGTGATTTGTATTGAGAGTCGAGTGCGACGAAGGTTGGGGTCATATTTTTCAGGGATGATGCTATATGTTCTAAGGAAACATGTAAAGGGAAAATTATTTCATATTGTGCAATTTATTTAATAAACGTGTCTCTTATTGGTAGGTCAATTCGAGAAAGGAATTATTTGTTGTAGGTAAGCGTATGTACTTGCATGCTTTTGGAGTGAGGATAGGTAGATGTGTGGTTGCATGCGCGTCGAATGATGGGGTGTTGCAATGAATGTGTGCACTGCTGTGGATTGGGGTTTGCATGTATGTGTTGGTTTTGAATGCGGTGTTTCTTTTTTCCTTTTTCTTTTTTCCTTTTTTTGGGTGGTGGCCTAACACCCCCCGCCACACGCCCTTGCGGCGGCTTGCGGGGTATTATGTAGATGTAGATGTAGATGAAAAAGGTGTACCAATTCATTAAGGAAATAGAATATTTCCCCTCCTACAAGAGAATTTGAGAATGGTCGAGCCCGAGTATTTAGGGTTCAAGATAAGAATTCTGGAAAGCGAGAGACAACGACACATTCGCACACTTAACCGACGGTCTGAATTCAGCACTTTTACGTACACATCAGGATAAATTGTTGCAGACAATTTTTATGCCGATCAACAGATAACTGTGAAAAATTGGGAGTTTAAGCACTGACTGAACTGAAAATTTTGCATTAAACCTACCATCCGACAATGTGAAAATTCGGTTCTTTATTTTAATAATTATATTTATGATTATTTCTGGTTTCGGTGAATCCCCTTCTCCATTTTTCTTCCATTATATTTATGATTATTTCTGGTTTCGGTGAATCCCCTTCTCCATTTTTCTTCCATTTTCGAAAACTTTATTTTTCTTGTGCGGTAATTCATCGAGATTCCGTGATTCTGAGAGTTGAGATTTCATGAAACGTATTTGGAAATTAGGTATCCTACTCTACAAATCATATAAATGACTGCGATTAGATACTGTTTCAGCTTTATTCATAGCTTTTTTTTGTTAGTATATCTTGAATGATCCATTAAACACTCCTCCAAGTTGTTTGATGCTTGAAGGAAGTAGACCCTGAACAGTCATGCAACAAAGCGGAGTTTATAAACTCAATTGTACAGACTGCAACGCCATCTATCGGACCGACTGGGAGGACTTTCGACATTAGGATTAAAGAATACCGTTCATGCTTCAGGAAGAAAGACAGATCACAATTCGCCAAACACCTCTTAGACTACAATCATTCCAGTAATTTCATAGCCTGGAGGAGTTGGAAATTTGGGAATCCCTTCAGTCCGGTAATCTTGAGGTGGCCAACGATATCCTTTACCTCTCGCGTTCCCCTCTCCTTGAATTCTTGAATGCCTTCCCACACCGTCCCCTCCCCCACCAAGGCAGTGACAGTCACTGACCCTCCGTTAATGAAGGTCAACCATTGCAAACAAACACCCCCCTTTGTACCTTCTGCATCCAATAGTTCTCCCTCACCTTCCCTTCACCTTCCCTTCACCCACCAATGCTTGCTACAGTACCACCCCTCTCCCTAACTTCCCCTACCTGGCTCCTGGCTATATAAGTTGAAAACATTTGTTGTATTGTACCTGATGATGATGCGCCGCATCGAAACCATGGTCGTGTTATATTAAAAGTGTGTGGAAGTACAAAGTTTTCTTTTCTCTTTCCTTCACCCTCGCCTTGAAGGAAGTGTGATGCTTTAGGTGGGGGTCGACATGGCCCCCATTGCAATTTGGAACTGGAATATTGTTGGAAGATGTACAGAGATTTAGTTGTTTTTCCTTCAATTTAATCCCCGTAATTTGTTTTTTCAAACAATGCATAGTTAAAAACACTAGTTGAAGTAGACCCTGAACACTATGAACAAAATGAACAAAAACAGGATACGATAATGTCTGATTTTCGAACGACGAGCTGAGGGTGACCCTCTAAGTGTACCGAAAAATAAGACGTTTTGTGTCAAAAGCGTTAGGGACAGCGCCTGGCGATTCGACAGATGAGAGAATGAATACGAGGACACAAGGCGCGCAGAGAATGTACGTAAGGTGTTGAGATACACGTCCCCAATTCTCCGTTATCAACACAAGAGTACATTCGGGAAATATCTAGTTGTCTCCGATGCTCACGACCGCTTCGTATTGAATCCATCGAAATAAGTTTCTGAAAGGGGCAGCTGTCTCCAGTCATTCCGTGAATCAAGTCGTTTGTCCGCTTATTCATGAGCTACTATCGACCATCCCTACCTCAATCCACATAACAAGCCGCTCCACCCCCGGGATCTTGCCTGCCCGCCGATGAGCCCGACGCGCGCCGAAATTGACTCCGCGGCGGAGGATTAAGACGCATTCATAGAAAACGAAAGATCAGAGCTGTTTAATCTATTTGTCCTATCTATTAGTTCCAGGCATCGTCTCTCCCAACCAACTACTTAGCTAGCTCAGACCACAAAGATAAAATAAGGGAGTTAGATTCCAATACAGGGAGATTCGAAACCTCATTCTTTCCAAGAACAATCAGGAATCATATTATAAGAAACCGAAGTCCCTTTACAAATATTAAAAGCATTTAAGTTGCAAGTTGGAACAAAATTAAAAATTCAAAGATTTTGCATGTGTATGTTTGTTGGTAGTTTATGGGTCGGCATGTGTGTGGGGTGAAAGGGTTCTTGCATGAATATTTTCCATGTTTGGTTGGAGACTATGAATTTGTGGCTTCTGCATGCGGTTTTTTTTCTTTCTAAATTACGGGTGGTTCCCTAACACCCCCCGCCTCACGCCCTTGCGGCGGCTTGCCAGGTATTAAGTAGATGTAGATGAGCCCCTGCCTCCCTCCCACCCCCAACCCCAGCCCTCCTTTCTCTATCTCTAGCACCCAACGGTCATTCGGTTCCCTCCTCCTGTGATGTCCGCCATTCCCGAAGTCACGTGGTCCCCCGTGCCCCCTCTCGACTCTCCACCCTCCCCCCTTGGTGCCACCATTAATTTATTCCAACAGCGCCCTAATTTCGAAGCAACGGGAGGCGGGATATGCGGGGGAGGGCGCGAAAGGAGGAAGAGGCGAGAGCGGCGGGGAGGGGCGGACGAGAGTATCGGGGAGAGTGGGCCACGAAGGGGATTCGGACACCGCAATCCCTAAGGGTGCGTCCGGGACGACGCGACGAAGGGACGATGAGGGAAGGGAAGGTATCGCATCGCGTCTTTGTTGAAAGAAATCGCGCTTCCGACTAGACATGCGATAATAGTATATAGTATGTCACGCAGCGTCTCGATATTTCCTCTCGGGTTTGCCGCGATCGGCAAATGCGGCCACACGTCGCAGAGGAAAGAATGAAACAACTAGACCAGGATTCGAACCTGGGTCCTTAGATACTCAACTGACAGCTATGGTCACTTAGGACAGATAGTTGTCCCTTCCAAATTGAATATTTTAGGACGCCTGTGGAGGACGTCTCAGTCTCGCCCTCTTAAATGGAGGCCAAATATATGTTGTTTCATACATTCTCCTCTCTTACTGAGAATCATAACATTTCTCGTTCTGAGAGACGACACTCCCACTGTAACATCCATGAATTTCTCGGTCCACCCCTTCCTCTATCAAACTCTCCCTCTCATTACTCTCTTATTTTATTCTCATCTTTGGGAATCCGTCTCATTCTTCCAACAAAACATAGCCAACAAAACACACTTTTTTCCTTCTCGTCAATTACGAACAAGAGTATCCAATCCACATTATTTCAGAATTAATTGGTTCCTCACCCACTCGGAGCCATTGAATACCGCCTAGTAAGACCATTAATTGATTGCAATTCGGAGGGAAATATACGACAGTAGTACTCGAATAAAAAAGAATGGAATTTTAATGAGGAAAAATTAATGGAGTATATTCAATTAAAAAAAGCTAATTCAAGATTTTAAGATTTTGTTGGAAAATTTCCAAGAGCAACCGGTGTCCGGCATCCACCGCAAGCGAACTTTTCATGTTTTATTAAAAAATAATCATATTTATTAAATATTTATCCTGTAAATCAATATCCTACGGTCCCGTGACCAGGTTTAATCATCTTCACAATGTTTCTTGTTATATTGCGTATCCGTGCTTGAATGAGAGAGAGAGTTATTCCGGGCAATATGGCGTCATTACCATGAATCTGAGAAACGCTATATTATGTATTTAGCATTCATATTTATAATGCAACAATTTCATATTATATAAATCATTCGCCTTAACCGGGGCTCGAACCCGAGGGATCTTGGTTCGAATTCCGGTCAAAGCGAATGCTTTTACACTCTAGAATTGATGCATTGTAATACACATTTAGCTGATGTCTCCGTTAAAGTTAATGTCGCGGAATGTTCTGTAGTTTCTTGGAATTCATATTCATAGTTGGTAAAAATAATTTGAATTTAATTAATCAGATCTATCAATAACATTCTTTCGGTTAAAATTGTTTTGAGACATAATTCATTTAAAGTTAAAATTTTTAAATGCGATTATTCCTTCAATTTGCATGAGAGCATGTATCTTGCTATGGTAGAGGTCTATTGTATTAGTGTTTGATGTTCATTTTTATTCCCTTCTTTTTCGCGTAATATTGAATTTTCACAGTGAGTGAAGTTAATGCTTGTTTGGAACTAGGTTTTTCGCTATCATACGTATGGATTTGCATGTCTTGATTACGTTTTCTATGGATATAATTTCCCTCTTCGTAGCCCTTTAACCACCCTTTCTCTCTCTTATACCTTACCCGTCACCAATCTCATATATATATATATATATATATATATATATATATATATATATACACACATTCAAATACGAAGTCCCGCCATACGGCGCACAAATATTCATTCAAACATAGAAATAGGTATGAGGAAAGGGGATAGGAAAACACATAAAAGGCGAACACAAGACATGTGGGGAAGGCGGAAGGAATGTAAAAATATTTCCTTAGCCGGGATTTGAACACCGCACCTTCCACTTGCCGGGCGGATGTGCTACCAACTACACCACCAAGAAAAACATTATTTATACTGAGATCTGCGATGTTTTAAAACGCCCAAGTGCTCCGAATCATTTACCAAAGGAAGGCTTTAGGGAGCTGTTCCACCCACCAAAGGGAAATAGACAATACGCACAAGAAGAGGGGACAGTTGGTTAGAAAGCATATAGTATCATAGAGAATAGGAACAGTACGTTTCATGGCACGCATAGCCAGAAGAAGAGATGAGCCACATTGGCCAGATACACATTCAAATACGAAGTCCCGCCATACGGCGCATTGTCTATTGTATTGTCTATTTCTCCTTTGGTATTCTCCTCCACTCCTCATGCACATCTCAGAATGTTTTCTACCTTCTGACATGCAAACTCTGCCCGGCATTTTACATAGGCCAATGCTCCACACCCCTGAACCTCAGGATAAACAATCATCGCTCCTCATGTAATCCCTCTTCCCCGTCCGCGGGTCTTCCCATCCCAAAACATGCCTTCCACCACTACACCCCCTTCAACCAGTGTTACAGAGTTTCCGTTCTAGCATCGCTTCCCCCATCCGATAACCCTATAAAAGTAAAAACGATGGAAATGGCATTTATATGGCTGTGAAAAGTCTATTAACATCCGGGTCTCAATGTCGTTCACTAATTGCGGAGGGTTGAAGTGGATAGGTGTGGATTTGTGTCGTGCGGAATAGTGGGATATTTTGTTCATCCGCATATATTTTGTCATTCTTGGCCTGGGTTTTGACTTATCAGGTCCTGATGATGACTTTGTGGGTTGACACGTGGGTCGTGGATGTTGCGATATCTGTGGATGAATTATTTATTTTCTGTCGCTTGGAACTATTTTCACATCCTCCTCATTCCTATCCCATCTCCGCTCCCCTCTGGCCTCCTTTCTCCCTTTCCCCCTCCACAACCCCTTCCTTAACCCCTTCCCTATCACCTGTTCACCCCTTCCCCACCACCTGTTCTCCCCTTCTCCCGTCCCCTTCTGCCTTTCCCCCTCCACAACCCTTTCCTTCACTCCTCCCCCACCACCTGTTCTCCCCTTCCTTCGTCCCCTTCTCTCTTGTCCCACATACCTCTCGCTAGTTAGAACTAACTAGTCTTCCGAGGAAGACGGAGTTCGATTCCGTCGAAATTATTAAGAAATAACGCGTGAGTGTTCCTTTTATGAGTTCTCATGTTATGTGTTCTAAGCTTTTTTATTTAACACTTCCGTGTTACTTCGAAGAAATCAAATTATATCGCAAAATTGTCCGTTTTTGGTTTTTCGTGTTTTTCCCATCGCAACACCTGTGACTACACTTACCTTCACTTCTGTGAACATGTTTCTTGGTGTCTGCGAACACTTTCTCTACGTTTAACTCCCTAATGGTGCAGTGTCTTTGAACTAAATATGTATATAAATGTATTCAAATTCGTATGCATGTGGGCGGGCTCGTTTTCTCTGAGCTTTACTATCACCCGCGTGTGCACTGTTTCCTTTCAGACAGATAATGGTAGACTCAAATCGTCCTTGTCTTGTTTGAGTACCGTTTCTTCCTTACCCCGGGATCGGCAGTAGGAGAGTAAGGTGCTACGCGCAGGAAGGAGGGAGCATCGCCCCAGGCCGGAGGGAAAGGAGGAGGAGGGCGAGGGGTCAGAGGGGAGGTATTGGGGGAAGGGACAGAGGAGAAGGAAGTGCGGGGGGAGAGGGATGAAAATAGACATTGAAGACGGGCATTTACCATTCCGGAAAGAGAGAGGTCCCGTGGAGCGTGATACACAAAGGACAAATATCTAAACATGTAGAATACGTATGAGATGAATTGGGTCTCGTTTCCCTTTTCGGAAAACAAGAGTAGGCACCATGATATAATGCGAAATTACTCTTGACCTCAACCTTTCCGTAGTCTTAGACATCTCGAAATCGTCCACGATGGATGAATAAACTTAATTTGCTACACGCATATCTCTGGAAGGAGGTACGGTGTAGTCTCGAGGTACTTTTGTCCGAGATATAGGCTAGATACTCACGGAATCGTAGCACGTTGTGGTAAGGCGCGTTGCCTTGATGGAGTTGCCAGGTAGCGGAGATGTCTTTTCTCGTCCTGATGGCCCTTTTTCGGAGTATTTCCAGGACATCCACGAGTGCAGAGTTAACTGTTTGTCCTTGAGGAACAAACTTCTTATGGACCACTCATTTACTGTCGAAAAAGACAATGTGCATTGTTTTCACTTATGATTTGCTCATTCCTGCTTTTTTCATCTTTGAGGAATGGCTGGTGTGCCACTCAGAGCTTTGGCGTTTTGTTTCTGGATCGTATTAAAAAACCCAGGTTTCATCACCTGTGATGACGTTATCCAAGTAATCAGGTTCATTTTCAATACGCTGTAAAAGTTCAGTTGAAATTTCCGCTCGGTTGGTCTTTGGGTCGTCTGACAATACTTTGGGCACGAGCTTGGCGCACACTTTCCTCGTCGCTAAATCTGCAGTAACAATGCGAAACTCAACAGTAGACAAGTTTAGTTCATTGACAGCCATCTTGATACTCAATTGACGGTTAGAGTCCAACAATTGTCGAAGAGGAGCCAAATTGTTGTCAGTTTTGCTGATTTACGGCCGCCCAGAGCGTTGTTCATTGTGAATCTATTCCCGGCCCTCCTTAAAGGCATTAACCACCGATATTTTAAAGAAATGTTTCCAGTTTACCACAAAACTTAGTGTTCGCCTAACGTCGCTCGATCGTCGATTCCATTTTTTCTGTGACACGGTCGGCGCGAAGAGTTTTACAATAACTGATGTTCTGTCGCTTTCACAGCTTGGAGAGTACTGAGATTGATTTTACGGCAAAGCTTAGTATCCACCCCACCTACTGCAAGAGGTTTGATCCCACCCCGACCAATAGGAGCGGCGGAGAAAATTCAATTGTATTATTTTCGGAACGCATACTGTATTTTGAACCGAGCCCACCACGGATGCCATCAGAAAGCAGCTACAAAATTGGAGGGATATTGCGAGGAAACATCATCTACAGCTACACATGGACCCCATCAAGGCACCACAAGGGTGCGTGGCAGTACACCAGCAATGTGACCTCAAAATTACGCAAGGGAGCTAAAATGTTAGTAACCAATGTGTTGTCAAATAATTCAAGAACTCTGAATGATTGTACAGAAGCTATATGCAATACGGTATCTATTAGTGCAATACTTCTAGAGGTAAGTCGCAAATGAGAAGAGGAGATAGGTTAAAAAATTTCGGTAAAGTTGGAGAGAAGAAGAAGATTTATGCATCAAGAAAAACGCCCGTGACTGGTTCAGTGGATAAATAAGCCCTTTTTCATGTTGGCGACGCACCCACTCGCTTATTGTGCAGTTGCCGGAGTTACGACTCCAACTCCTTCCCGATTCCCTCTCTACTCCATATTTGGCACCCTCGGATTACTAAATGCGTTTTAATGTGAAGAAAAGGCTGCCGGAAAGATTCAAACAAGGAGGTGATTTCATAAGCAAATAGCTGTTTTGTAGGGTAGAAGCAATGGTATTATTTGGAAAGCACCGAACATGCTGGAAAACATTGGACGACATCCATGTACCTAAATAAATGAGATTAGGTTGAAAAATAAAAAAGGTGTTATTCCGAAAAATTAAGCAGTTTTTTAAATTTTTGCAGAGGATTTTCAAAACATTCTCATAAAATGAAGAGGTTTCTAAAACTACACAATCGACTACTGAGAATTTAAAAACATCCTATCCCTTATCTTTCGTGGAAGAAACATCTTAGACCCGTCAATTCTATAGTTAATCTCTGCAATCTTTCGTAATGATCTCCCCCACCGTAGTACGCCTGGGATGGGAATTCATTTTCAACAACAATGTAAAATAGACTTGCTTCAAATTTATATGCAACAGATTCAATCTCTAATTTGACCTTCGCAGTGTGATTCTCATCCAGATTGATTTGATAATCTTGAAACGGTGCTCATCATAAAAGCGTTTGACAATCTAAATTCCCTCGTTTCGTACAATCTTATTCGGCAATAAAACCGTCTAAAGTAAAGCCCATAAAGGTCTTGTCTTATATTAGCAGGGTATTCCAAATGTGCCACAACTCGTGAAAGATAACATCGCTCTCCAAACCCTCTCGTTAAAATTACCCCGTGCTCATTTAATAAATCCTAACTTGCTGACATCTCCGATTTCCCGAAAATTTCACACAATTAATTTCCTGAGTACAGATACATCGAGATAAATACCTCGTAATCCACCAAAAGTGTTTGTGGTAGGGGGTGCAAGCTCCCGGTGGTAAGGGTAAGTGATAATGGAGGATACTTAGGGGGAAGGCAAAAATATTCAGTAAAAAACTATCAAATAAGGCGCAAATTTGCATACAAACCGGAGGAAGACTTAATTCAAAATAGTTAATAATTCACCTAATAAATTAGTTACTCTTTATGCGAAAACAGGGAATAAAAATAGACCACAACTATTCATACGAAAGACTTCGTAACAAGACAGATCATGCAGAACTGAATAGTAAGAGTATCAGCCACGAATTTTCTCGAATCTATCGACTAGCTGTTGCGGTTTTTAAATAGAGTAGGCATTTTGCGGAGAGAGGGCTGTTTGGTCACAAAAAAATTCCTAAAAAAGGTTTTAATTGACGGTTTTATTTTACAAACACACCTACCTACTTCCTACATACCTACTTCACTTTTTTATACAATCGCCGTTCACTTATAAGCACTTTTCGCAACACTGCACCTGCGTCTTTAGTCCCTCAGCATAGAGGTTTATAGTACCTCCTGGGTATTTAATCAGTTGTCAACGGCGGTCTTTAGTTCCTCATGGTCTTCAAACCGTTGTCCACCAACCCAATTTTTCAAGGACAAGAAGAGGAAATAGTCATTAGGTGCAAGGTCAAGTCATCTTCGTCTTATTGATCTATCTTGGATTTTGTCCAAAATCGCCCTACCAATATTTAAATACAAGAAAACGACTATTATTTTTCGGATATGACTCATATTCCAAAGAAAAACATTTTATATTTATAATTCATAGGTGTCACATTATCACTGACTTAGATGAAGACTGGTTTACAAAAATCTTTGCCACCTTGTTAATGATTTGCAGCGCTCATGAGTAACTGTATCACCGTAAATAATGCGTCGTCCTCAAATTACAGGATTTTACTCTATAAACTACGGTGTTAAATGGCATTAAGGCAAAGTGACATTAAAAGAGGTCCGAAGACACATTCTTCTGTTCACAGTTACATAAATACGTGATCAATAATTTTGAAAGAGTGTGATTATGATATTGGTCTACAACTTCCGGAATCTTCTTTATTGCCCCTGTCATAAATAGGAGTCGCGTTGTCTACTTTCCAACGTTACGCCACATATCGGTCGGACAAGGACTTTATAATTAATATTTTTAATTTAATAATTCATATAATATAAATTTATACATATAATTTTTATATTAATGTATATTAATTAATATGTTTTCTGGAAAGGGCGTGATCCCTGTTATCAAATCCCTGCATGTATGTGTTGGTTTTGAATGCGGTATTTCTTTTTTCCTTTTTTGGTGGGACCTAACACCCCCCGCCACACGCCCTTGCGGCGGCTTGCGGGGTATTATGTAGATGTAGAAATCTTACATTACTCGCGGTGGAATCTCTTCTGATCCCTCATCTTAGATTTGATGGACTAAAGCTATTTAATTGACTCCTCGCGAATTATGGTTATGGCATTTATTGGTTCATTGATGTCAGGGACATAGAAGTTCGAGGGCCTAACCGAATTGAAGTAATTGCTGCGATGCATTTATGCCTTTAAGTTGTCTGTTTATGATGCAGGATCCGTGGATTCATTGCAGGACAACAACGAGAGATCTACCCATTTCCGACGAGAGGATTCATTCCCCAATTCTATTGGCAACCGAGTGATTTTGATAACAGCAAGACTAAAGGCGTTTAGAGGGAATTAATGAAATATGACTCAACTTACAAGATAACACCTTAATAGTCGATCTATTGACTGTTCCAAAACTAAGCACGGCTTCTCTGACATCGAAAAGCTATTCACAGTTTCCACAGAAAATTAGGACTCTGAAATTTTTAGTTTCAAGATTTTTATTAAAAAAAGCAACAGATTGATTGGGCACTTTAGAGACCTAATGGGCTAGTTAATGGAGCGATGTCGACGGAATGGCGCTAACAGGAGGACCCTCAGGGGACAAATGCGTACGGCCCGTATAAAATTATGCTTTAATCAATTTGGGGATGTCTTCTATCACGAGGCAGCGCTTACTTACTTGCTTAGGAAAGGAGAACATAATGCCATAGTTACACCATGGCACCACTCAGCGTTCGGTAACCCACGATTCGTGCCACTGTCCCTCGGGCACGCAGCCAAAATCAATGCGGTGATTTGCGTAAAAAAAAGGTCGAGATCCTTCTCTACACACTATGATGATTCGAGGATGAATGAATTGTGGACCAAGATATATTCAGACTAAATAAAGAAATGATACTGGGGTTGATGATTATATGTCATCGTTTAAATCGTATTTCTTGCAGTTTGAAAGAAAAATCATTCAGTATTTCAATTTTTTTTGAACCGTTATCATCAAGATGGAGATGATGAGACCTTGCACCTAGCGGCTACTTTCTATTTCTTGCACTTGAAACAGTGGCTCGGTGGACAACGTTTCGAAACCGAAGAGTAACTCAAGAACGGCGTTGTCGATAGGTTCAACTCTCAGGCGGCAAGCTTCCATGCAGAGGGGTAAAGCTGGTGCAGCGGTACGAAAAGTGGTTAGAAGTTAACGGCGTTCATGTAGAGAAGTGAAATAGGTTTTTAGATAACTACAAGTGCCTATAAAATGTGTCTCATATGAGTTTATTTTTCCTGTGACCAAACGGCTCTTACTTTATGAGCAAACCTCGTACTACTAAAATTGACGCAAATTGAAGCAAAACCTCAAAAGCGATGACCAAATGAAGTCCTTCACGCCAAACTTCTATATCACTTTGAAGAGCCGATCTTAGATTCTTTGAGAGGCTGGATGGTGAACGCATACGGACGAAGGTATTTGTTTCTGACGGAAAAACACATTCCTATTCATTCATTCTCCTGTTGCACTCAACAGAAAGTACCCCTCCAAATTTCACTCCGAAGGAATAGGTCGCACCAGCGAGAGTGTTGATCCAAATGGAAATAGCCGGCCGGGACAGAAGTCGAGAGGGCAAGAGGCGTGTGGCGATGAGGTCATCCGTCCATAGGGTTGAGCGAGACAGAGATAAAGTGAAGGGGGATTGGAAGATGGGGGAAGGGGGATGGGATTGGAGGGGAAGGGAACACGACTGGGATTAGCCGTGTGATGAGGTGGCGGAAAGGGGAGAGTGAGGGGGAGGGGGATTGGGACGGGAGGCAGGGATCCTGAATCCGATCGCCGCAAAAATGGCTCCATCGGCACGGAGCGACATTTCGGCTCCCGGGAAGAGGAGAAATTGGCAGAGAGGGCTGGAATCAACATCTACGACTTTTCCGAAATGCACCAGGCAATATGGCATACATGTGTTGGGTCGCCAGGCTTTATATAAACGGTGAATAATGGCATCCGTATAATTTTACAATTGGGCTGGCCAAACTGTTGTGCGTAATTACTCTAACATGTGTCGTTCAATAATTTCTTAGAAAATCCAGGAGATGGTGCTCGTAGTATCGGAAAATGGTTTCCATTTGTTAAGTCTAATCTCTCTCTCTTGACTCTTGTTAAAGTTTGAGCTATATCCATCGCGTGGTTACATTTTCATAGTCGATTGAAGCGACAGACTTTGTTTATTTAGAAAATTATGATCTCCGCGCTGTGATTTAACACTTTTATGAAAAAGGCTGAACACCGGGAGAGATGAAAGTAGAGTTGAATGAAGTTCATGTCACATCTGCTACTGTGTTTACGACTATTTAAGAGGTTATATAAAATTGCAAAAATAATATTTAAACGTGAACATACATCCATAAATGATGAACATCCTTCGGGACATCCATTGCCTCCCTTCGAAATTATTTACAACATTCAATATGTAGTTTGAGTGATCAACGAATCAAAGTTCGCGAAATAGTTGAGGCCAGAGGCACAGGTATCACACGGTACAGCGTTTCAATTTGGCACGAGATATTGAATGTGAAAAAAATCTCAGAAAGATGGCTTTTTTCTCAGTAGAGAATTAACGTAATCGTGTGTTCGATTCGGAGGCTGGTTTGGAGCTTTTCCGTCGCAATCATGACGAGTTCATACGACGACACATAACTTTGGACGACACAGGGATAATTACGTACTACGCTCTAGAGACCAAGGAACAGTCAATACGCTGTGGATTTCTAAAGGTGATCCGGCTACTAAGATGGTGAAATTGGCCGACAAGGTGAAAACCTCGCGGAGTCATCGATCACTTGTAAAAAGGACAAACGATGACTAGAGAGTTAGAGGATCCACCGAATTCAACAAATTTGGCCCTAATGACTTTATTTTATTTACAAAATTGAAAAAATGGCTCGGTAGAAAACGATTCACGTTGAACGAGGAGGTAATCGCCGACAGAATTATTATATAAACGACCTCTTTTGAGGACCTCCCGACATTCTACTTTTTGGGCGGATCAAAAAAGTTGGAAAAAGGCTGAGAAAAGAGTGTCGAGCTAAAATGAGACTATATGTTGAAAACCAAAGGAAATATAACCAAAATAATGCTTTCGTAGTTTTTCCTAACGGCTCATTGAAAGACCCACGTATTTTCTACCGTGTGGCCTCGGACTGTAAAAGAAGCAAAAAGGAATGCTTATTTAAATGTACTCAGCAGCCAATTTCCCTTTTAACTTCTAAATGTGATCTCGTGCAACCATTTAAGGATAGCCATAATTATTCCCACAGTATCGGAGTACAACTTGAATGATTTCTATGTACCTATCTAATATTTTGTCCCAAATTTAATCTGCGTTCTCACAGTCTCTACCAAGACGAGCTATCCAACGATGCTACTGGAAATTCCCGCCTATAATAAACATTCTTAATGAAGCGATTAACATTAATTTTGCGGAGGGTTTCACATGCCGAACGCGTATTCTAAATGAGATCTAAGCATGTAAGCGCAACTCCTTAGCTTTTTCATTCGTATATTTCCATTTGTTTATAGTATGTATTTTCTGTTCTAAAACGCAGTAAATGTTCAAATCAGAAATTGACCGACGATCAAGCATTCTGGTGCAAGCAAGTTAGTGCATCCGAACCTATATCCTTATCTATTAGTCACATTTTATTTACACGAGTCATTTATTTTATTTCATTGAACTGTACCCCATCTCGCTTTAATTTCAACTCGCCAAACAAATGTTTCAGTCGGACAAAGATATAATTCAAACACCAAAAGTAAAAATAAGATTGCCCATTCGCGACAGTGCAATTATTTCCCAAGTGCTCAAAACGGAATGGTTTTTGCGAAATGTATTTTAAAAGTACTGTTTCCGTTCAAAAATATTTAAATGATATCTGTGAGAATTCCGCTCTTACGATGTAAAATTGGCATAGGAATATATTCTCGATATTATCATTAGTCAAAATACCATCGGTTTGGATGTATAAAGATCTGTTTAACAGTACGCACTCATTCAAAACGACAGAGGTATTATGAATGGCCGACGAAAAGCTGCCATATCATTTACCGGTGAAGACCGAAAACCAGTGATGAAATTTGCGGAGCTTATCCGGTAAGTGCATCTTTGTTTATTTGCAAGATCGAGAAGCCAGCCACTCTGGGTTTATCCCGAGGAGACCCGCTGGTCAAATTTGATTCGATTATGCGAGGGTTCATGTCTCTATCTTCGGTTGTGAAATCGCCACTAAAAGAACATGGGGTGGAGGTTATGGGACGCGAATAACGGGTCGGGATGAAATGGCACGAGCAGTCTCCACCCCATCCCCCCTCACCCCTTCCCCCCAAGGACCCCTATTCCCCCTCCACTCCAAGGAGTCTTCGGGAGCCTCCGAAAAACAACACATCTCCAAACGCACGAAAAGGAAGGAGGTCGATCAACAAGTGACAATCGGGAGGGAGAAGGAGGGAGGCAAGAGACGGGGGCCGGGAGTAGGGGACGCTCGAATTGGAGGAGAGCAGACTCACTCTCCTTCTCCCTTCCTCCCTCTCTCTCTATCCCTCCCTCCTTCCGTCCTTCTCCCTCTACCCTTCCCTACCTCTCTCTCCCTCTCTATCCTTCCCTTCCTTTCTATCCCCCTCCCACTACCTCCCTCCCTATCCTTCCTTCCCCGTATCTCACCCTCCCTCCCTCCCTAAATCTCCCTCACCCTCCCTCCCAATATCTCCCTCACTCTCCCTCTCCCTGTCTAACACTCTCCCTCACCCTCCCTCCCAATATCTCCCTCACTCTCCCTCTCCCTGTCTAACACTCTCCCTCACCCTCCCTCCCTCTCTCTAACACTTTCCCTCCCCCTCCCTCTCACCCTCTACCACCCTCTCACGTGTGGCCACGGCTGCGTGAGATTGGACTTCAGATGCCGCGTAAAGGCCCTCGTGCAATTTGGATTCCTTCTCGATATGTCGTTGTCGACGATACCGATGGTCATCTCGGTGCGATACTGCGAATGTCGGTAATGGTCATATTGTCCCCCCTCTGCCGAGTAGTAGCCTTCCATTTATACATCTACGTCATATCCTGCAAGCCTGCTCCCCCCAAGCTGTGTGGCAGGGTGTGGTAGGAGATCAGATATACGTTCGTAAATGTGGTTTCTTACATGCATTTCAGTATAATTTCCTCATGTGCACTATCTCTCTGAAACGTTCACACATCATGCAATAAATGACTAAATCCTTAATTGTTTGTCTTCAAGTAAATATTGGCTTGGGTGGGATTTTATCAATACTGCGGATCAACCGAGGAAAGAACGAGTACTTGAATATCGTATGTTTTTGAAGATGTCTACCTCTCTTATTCTAAGTCAGCGGTCGATGTGTGTGTATAATTTGGTGCTGTAATGCTTTCCTCGGTGTCAAAAGAAAACTCAGGCGTTCCATTACCTTCTAAATGTCTAAGTGTTGCCTGCCGTCTTCGTGAATAATGGGGATCCCAAACTGATACTCTTAAATCTACTCGTCAAGCTTGTTCTCTTCTCGAAGTAGTTTTTAATAAATCTAGTGACTTTTCTTTGTGACTTTCGAATTCCTGAATACGCGCTTTCTCCCATGGATTCCAAATCTTCGCCATTATTCCCAATGCAGGTTAACTAAAGGGAAGTAACAGTTCTCTCCCACCTTTTCATTACACTTCCTTTCAACCCAGCGGATGGAATTCAGGGCAAGAAAGCCATTCACATAGTATGTCGAATTTTGTCTGCGATATGTTACATTTCTGTCTCGCCCGTTCTAGGCAGAATGAAGTCATTATGAAAAGTAGCAGGAAAGCAAAATCCATACATATTCTTCCCGTGAATGATGGCTAATTTTCAACATTTGAAACATCGATATTATCACTGACCTCGGCATCAGTGTCGCTCAAAACTTATTGACTGCGCTTACTTGTCGACTAAAATATCTACAGGTCGACCTGCAAGTCAACCAAGTTGACTTCCGCTCCAAGTATTGGTGGTGCAGGACGACGAGACCGGATCGCCTTCCACCATGGGAACCCTGATAGGGATCCAGCCCACCGAGCACTCAACCTTAAGCCAAAACCATAAATTGGTTATTATATCTCGTTTACTTTTCTCCAGGGAAATTAAATTCCATTTTATCCAGTGCACGGTATGGCTTTCGAACATAATTGTGCCAGGGATGGGTGCTAGGGGAATGTGACGAGAGAGGGCATGTTACGTTTCACGGGTGAGACCTAATTTAGAATATAGTATGCTACTAGCACCACGGATTAGTGAGGATCATTGAATCCTCACTAATCGCTTCCATGGCCAAACTAAATCGTGCTCGGACGAAGACGAGCTGGCCATGAGAAAAAAACCACTCTGTATTTTTCACGACAACTTTTCTTCACCGATTATGGTACATATCCTTAGGACCACGACGATACAACCTTGTCAAAACCATAGCTGGTGAAGTCAAATTATAGCATAGTGTTTTGTTCTGATAGATATCACGGATTTTAAGAAAGAACCGCCTGAATCTTTGTCTTTCATTCGAAATGGAGATAGCTATATTTATAAAACGTTTATATGATCAATTTAGTAGCGTACTTAGATCATTAAAATAACTAGACTCGAAATCTCTAACGGAAGGATGATTAAATAATATACCTTTTTCATCTCTTGCATACATTTGAAGGGGGTTCCTTTCGCAACGCTGTTAAAAATCAATCTCCATGCCGTTCGTTCTACGGTAGGAGAGGTCATAACATTAGATCGACCATAGAATCGAGGGATCTAACATGTTGTTTTTCCCGCTAAATATATGAGATAACTATTAGCGAATGTAAAAAATGTTCCCAGTATCACAGGGTGTAGTTTTTATTCTTTTAACGTATAAATTGGAAGCTACAAACTCACTCGTATAAGTTGAGCCATTTTAATGTTGCATGCCTGGTTTAGGAATCTTCTACCCCTGCCACAGAGATTTTCGGCTCGTGGATCGCGGATGTTGGTGCAGATCTTTAAGGAATGAATTAATTTAAGCGCATCCAAGGAGACCTCTGTGATTTGTCCGAGGTAATCATTTAGCTTATTTAGAGACGAAAGCCTCGATTACCATACATTTGTAATGAGAGATGGGATAGACTACCCGTTTTGGATTTCCAAACTCGTGGCACATGTGCCGGAAATTATCCAGTTCAGGCATTCTATTTCCATAGTAGAGATCGACCATAGTTCCCCCTCTCCTCCCCGAACAGAGTTATGCAGGTCGGATACCTCCGTAGCATCCAAAATTACGATGCTTTCATTAAATGCTGAGCGCTGTGCGTGGAGCTATAAGTCTCGGGCAATGTACTATATTTCTCAAAACGTCCTCTCTTCTTGAATACAAACAGTTTTGAGAAGTACGGGTAAAGGCTTCAAGTCTATTTTAAATGATGCCTTGCTTGCACTTCGGCTATTCTATCCCATTTGAATATAAATGGACACACTCCAAGAAAAAATAATATTACTGCATTGCGCTACTTTACTTCCGGAGAAGAGAAGCAGGTGATATTAAGATATCCCGCGAAATCCCAACTTCCTTTCGGTCTGTCCGAAACTAACAACGTGCGTGCGTATTCCAGCGGCTTTAAAGCCGAAGGAGATATGCATTCATTACTCACAATCGAAATCATTTATTCACACGTCCCGTGAACGTATTAAGCCTGCATCATTAACCGCGACTGCGGGTAGCTTATACGTAAATCTTATCAACTCACTTCGCAGCCCTCCAGAGTTAGTCCCACTGAAAGACTCGGGTCTGCCCTTGTAAGAAGTTCACCTATGACCCGAGACGAAATCACTTAACTACGAGTAAAATTGTAGGTAGACGCCGCAAGCATGTCTCCTTGGAAAAATAATTTTAGATCATCAATAACGTAGCAAATAATTCAGATACTGGAAATGTTACGGTCAGCAATATTTTCTCTCGAAACATCCATTATTTAACCGAAGTTTCAAATGAATTCTTGAAAAAGAATCACTTTATTTTCTTTTGGCATCAGTCATCAAGGATAAATGGGAGATGAAAAAAAAAAGGATTGCTGGCCAATGCTAAGAACCCAAACCGGCAAGACGGAGGGAAAAGTTGTGAGCACCAACATTTCTATCAATCTTTTCCAAATGGACAATGAATTACGAAGAAAGTCTTAGGTCTCTATTTACTTTATATAATGATAATGGTCGATTAAGCCCAGGCAAGACAAATAAAATATTCGAGGTGTGCACCGTTAACACTATGTGTAAGCACAAGGCTGCCACTATCCTTCGCACGTCTATTGTTACAGGAGGCACCAAGAGCCATTGAACCCCCTGCACGTAGCATTTTGAAAGAGGGATTGTGTGTTGCCTCAAACGAAAATCTAAAAATAAATCGGACATTACGATTCTGCGTTTAACTTTTGAAGGGACTTTTTAACCCTTAAATTTTAAGGGTTAACTTTTAACCCTTGCTCATCTCCATCTTTTCAAATAATACATCATGTAAGACGACAGAGTGAGCTTCGGAGATTTAGTAGGAGCGACCTATAATACACTGGCTCTCTTCCTTAATATTGTCTCGTGTCTTTCAATGGACATGTAGAGGACATGCAGGAATCACGAGTCTCATACCGCAGTCGGAAAGTAGCTCACACGCCTAAAAATGTTTAGATAAAAATCAACGTTGGACTGAAAGAATGACAAAGATGAGCAGAAGGGCAAGAGGAAGAAACGAAAGTCTCTGAGAAGTGAAGAGGCTTGAAGACTTCAAATACTAAAAAAAACATTTCTTCAAGAGTTAATTCAATTTCATTTATGTCACGCAGCTCTATTGATTTCGGAAGCATGAAACATAAAATATGACATACAACGCAAGGTGAACGGATTGTGAAGCATAAATTCATAACTATCGCTAATCGGTCAGCAGCGTCTAATGTGCACGCACCGACCGTTTTCACCACTGAATGATGTTTTGCGTCACCGTTCGTAGGGAGTGCGTCCTCCCCTTCCGCGCCACAAACAGCCAACGAAGAGCAGACAGGCGACAAAACCGTGAACTGGAAATGGGTGGGATGCCATTGGAACATTACCTGGAAATGAGAGAGAGTATAATTCAGTACGAAGCCGCGGTTTGCCTGACATATTTTTCATTTGCATCTTTCATCGCCGATTTCAAAGACACAAAGATACGTAATGGAATAAATGATATGCTTCAGCGATAATTTGGAGCATTAAAAATGATTTTGAATAGAGTAGGTTTAATTTATTCTTTTTACGAAAAGATATTAATTATTTATATTTAGAGCCATTAACTTACATCAAACATTATATATTTGAAAAGAGAAAAACTATAAGTATTATCGTGAAATAAATTCAAGGGAATGTATTTAAAATTGTGTAACAATATTGCAGACATTTCTTTCTTCTTCCAATCACATCAGTAAAAGTGTTCTACCTAACATGTTTCTTTTGAAGAATTTTGGCATAAGCAATGCAAGAATATTTTCATTTTAAGTTTTGACATTGAAATTCAGTTTATAATGTTGATATACCCTCCTATGGACTACAACCTTGTCGTGATGGAAGGACTTGTGTGTTCCGATGACCCCTAGAGCTGTGCTGGCGGGAGTAATAATAATTGCTCCTAGTAGGGTCACCCATTCCAGATAGGTCGAAGGTTAGGAGCCAGACGAAAGGTAGTCCACGCAGCGTCTGTTCCTCAGTGAGGCGGCTGCAAAGGCGTCTGACCCCAGTGGGGCGGCCATTAAGTGATGGTGTCACGTTAAAAACACTATTGAGGAAGGCAACGGGAAACCACCTCAATTATCATGCCCAAGAATGTAATGATGGGCACTATCGAGAATATGAGTACTGGCAACCACGGGACTCGGCCCAAGCGGCCGTGTGTCGTGCCCGGCAGCGGGGTAGGCAAGGCTTCCGCGGTCGTCATCCCACGAAACCCTTGCAGGGGAGAAATAACAGCAGCAGGACAGAAGACGCAGAAGAAGACAAAAGTAGTTAGAATAGGAACATGGAACGTCAGGACAATGTTGAGGACAGGCAAATTAGAAAATATTAAGCGAGAGATGGAAAGAGGTAATATATATGTTTTAGGTCTCTACGAAGTGAGATGGATTACTGGAGTGACAATTATAGAGTGATATACAGCGGCGGGGACGAGAGCCAACGAGGGGTTGCCGTAATATTAAATAAAGGGGTAGGAAAAAGTGTAGTCAACATAGAGCAAGCAACTGATAGAATTTTACTCGTAGAGATTAAAGAAGAGCCGACGAACGTGGTCATTGTTCAGGTATACATGCCACCGAGCAACTAAAAGGAGGAAGAAGTCGATAGGATGTACGATGAGTTAGAGGATATAATCGCGTGTGTACCTGCAGGGAAACATTTGATAGTGATGTGGAATTGGAATGCGACGGTAGGTGAAGGAAGAGAGGGTGGTGAGGTGCCGGACTACGGGCTAGGCACGAGGAATGAACGCTGAGAGAAAGCAATTGAATTCTGCAGGAGACAGGGGTTAGTCATCATTAACACATGGTTTAGCCACCACAAAAGGCGTAGGTATACATAGAAAATGCCAGGTGACTCAGAAAGGTATCAGTTAGATTATATTATGGTTAGGTACAGGTTTAGGAACAGTGTGATAAATTCGCACAGTTTCCCAGGAGCGGATGCGGACTCTGACCACAATTTAGTAGTTATGAAATGTAACGTTCGTTTCGAGAAGATAAGGCAAGGCCCGTGGGTTAGGAAATGGAATGTAGAAGCATTAAATGGATTAACGAGGAAGGAGTATCAGCAGGCTGTAGAGAATCATGGATGACGGTAAAGAGCTGAGTACTATCGAAGAAAAACGGCAATGTATCAAGCAAGGGATATCGGAAGCCGCAAAAGACACTATAGGACTTGTTAACGGGAAAAGGATAAGGAAACCATGGGTAACGGATGAGGTGATTGCAAAAATGTATGAGAGAAGAAGATTAAAAAATGTAAACACAGAGTTAGGCAAAATGAAGAACAAACAGTTAAACAATAAGTTGAGAAGGGGCACAAATAAAGCAAAGGAAGAATGGTGGAAAACGCAATGCGAGGATATGGAAAGTTTACCGAAAAAGGGTGAAATTGGTGCTCTATACAGCAAGGTTAAGTTATTATCGGGAAATATGAAGGCAAGATCTGTGCTAACAGTTAAAGATAAGTGGGGTGAGGTAATAGTTGAACCAGGAAAACTCCAAGAGAGATGGAAGGAATATATAGAGACACTGTATGGTAAAGAACTTAGGCCGAAAAGGTTAGACATGACGTAGAAGAAGATAGCTTAGGTTCAGGCTTACTCGACGATGAAATAGAAAGGGCTTTAAAGGAGATGAAAGCAAATAAGGCCGTGGGGGTGGACAACATCCCTTTAGAACTTTTGAAATGTTTAGGAAAATGTGAGCAGGAGACTCGATATGGACTGATTCGTAGTATCTATGAGGAAGGAATCTGGCCGGAAGATTTTGTGAGATCGGTGTTAGTTCCTATTCCAAAAAAGGCAAAGGCTACATCATGTGAGAATTAAAGAACAATAAGTTTGATATCCCACGCAGCTAAAGTTATTCTCAGGATGATCAACAAAGGGATAGAGAGTAAGGCAAATGATTACTTAGGGGATGATTAGTTTGGGTTTAGGAAAGGAAGAGGTACGCGTGATGCCATTGCAGTAATGAGATCACTAATGGAGAGGAATAAAGAATACAATCAGGACGTTTTTGCCTGTTCTGTAGATTTTGAAAAAGCGTTTGATAGAGTGAATTGGGAAAATTAAGTCGTGTATTGCAGAAAATAGGAATGGATTGGAGGGACAGGAGACTGATCCGCAACCTGTCATGTCTCAGACTGCCCAGGTGCGAGTGTGGAACGGAGAATCCGGATGGGCAGTGTTAGGAAGAGGTGTAAGGCAGGGTTGCCCAGTGTCACCCGTGCTGTTCAACATATACAGGGATGTTCCCTCCCTGTATGTGGAGGAAATGACTAAAGAGGCATGGGAAAAACTGGAGGTAGGAATGAAAGTCGGCGGGGAATTCATAAAATCAGTTAGATTTGCTGATGACCAAGCTTTACCGTCAGTCAGCCAAGGGGTTGCAAGCATTGCCGAGTGAATTGAAAATTCAGTGCGATAGATATGGGATGATAATCACTATTAATTAAACAAAGTTAATGAAATTTCACAGAAATCCAAAGGTTAAGTTAAAGATTAAAATAGGAGGGCAAAAACTAGAGCAGGTGGAAGAGCTAACGTACTTCGGTAGTATTTTGGACCAAAGCGAATTCGTAAAATCGCTTAGGTTTGCTGATGACCAAACATAGTTGCTCAGTCAGTCAAGGGGTTGCAAGCATTGTTGAGTGAATTTGGAGGTTCAGTGCGATAAATATGGGATGAGAATCAATATTAATAAAACAAAGGTTATGAGATTTTCCAGAAAGGAAAAGGATAAGCTAAATATAAAAATAGGCGGGGAAAAAATAGAGCAGGTAGAACAGTTTACATATCTCGGAAGTGTTTTGGACCAATACGGTCAAAGTGGTAGGGATGTAAGGAAAAGAATTGCGCTTGGCAAGGAGGCTTTCTCAAGGAGGAGGGAGTTGATGACTGGGACGTTGAGTAGGGATGTTAAGACAAGACTCGTAAAAACTCTGATATGGAGCGTAGCTATGTACTGCGCGGAAACGTGGTCACTGAAGCAGGAGGATAGACGTAGATTGGAGGCTTTTGAAATGTGGGTGTGGAGAAGAATGGAGAAGGTGAAATGGACGGAAAGGAAAACAAATGAGGAAGTACTGGAGATGGTGGGTGAGGAGAGGGGTTTGTTGAGAGAAATCCTACGGAGGCAGGAAAATTGGATGAAAGGCGTATTGAGCGGTAGTGGAATGTTGAAGAAGGTAGTAGAGGGGAGAATGTTGGGCAAGCGAGGTAAGGGCAGGAATAGGATAGGGATGTTGGACGGGATGAAGGGAGGAAAGAAGTACACAGAGATGAAGAGGGACCTGATGTAAATTAGGTTGCTGGATTGGGTTTTGTTTAGAGTTACAAAATGTTTATTTGATAGTGTGTCCATCCAAAAGCCTACCTTAACCGGTAGATTACCTAATAATAAAATAATAAAATGTTGATACAATGTGTGATTACTATCAATGATTACCTGTCAACGTGTCCAACATTTGTTGAAGACATTGGCTTTGTATTCTTGAGCGACGAATTTTGGTAGGCAAGACTTATGTACAAACAAAAAAGTTTGTGATAGGTTGGAGGAGGAGGAGATGCACGGGTATAGTAGGGAAAAGAATGGTAGAAATTGTGGCCATACTAATTTTAAGCGTGAAAGTCTCGTAGAAATGTGTAGGAGGAAGTGATTGGAGGAGGAAGATATAAGTGAAGGTTATAAACGGTGTAATATATAGCACGAGTGAGAAAGTGTGCATGGAGAATATCTTATGAAGAAATGTAATGTAAGACTCAAAAGAGACAATTTGAGGTCTTCATTATAACAAACATAACGATTGCAAATTCAAAGGAGAGCTCCAATTGTTTAAATTGGTTGAAAAAATCAAAATTACAAATATTCCAACAAATAAAAACATTTCTGACGCATGTACAGAAAATAATTGTGAAAAATATCTTATATCATCCGAAATGAGCTTAAATCCTTGACAATTTTCAAATATATTTATCCGATTCTTGTATATATTTTAGAAAACAATAAGGGAAACAAGTAATAAAATTCTAATTTTATTTAAATTGAATAGCGTATAATATGCCATGGAGTACATAGTTCGCCCTATGTTGTTTCAATTAAAGCGCAGGCTCATTGGAATTCTTTGAAATATATTGCAAAATAAAACATGCGTTACTATGAACCACACTATTCAATCGGAGGGAGGTTAAATTATCCTCACCCATTCCTAATTTGGGTACACCTTAAGAGGTGAACTCAGAAATGTAGCCAAATTTGAACAGTTTTAAAGCATAAAACAATTCGCACCGACGACAAAGGTAAGATTTTTCTACCTAGTAAAATTTTTTAGTTTGAATAGAGAATTATATTTTTGACTTGAAAACTGTGTTTTATTATCTTCCCGGAACTACGCCTGTATAACTCATTAAGTCATCTTCGGACCCGTTACTCCCACAGTTACGCATTCGCCGAGTGAATATGTAAGGTGAAGAAACGTAAATCCTCCATCGGGATACGAAGCACGGCTACTGCTAAACTTTAACTGCAGCGGACAAGTAAAGACCACGAATCACCAGTGGGGAGTATTGCCAGAGGCATATTCGACGCGCGCGGGGTTCCACCCGCGAGGAAACAAAAAGATTGGCGAAATGAGAGCGATAGGACGTCACAGTAGCGAGTGACTCGAGCATGTAAGTGTTTATCCAGCGATTGACGACGCCGCCCCATCGCTGGCCACGGTCGCTGTCACGCACGTCCGCCGTATCATAACCCCCCCCCATATCTCGTGACGGCAGGGCAACGGCGGGCGACCCTAATTTCCGATATTCATTTCTGCCATGAAATCCCTTCTCGTTTCTCCGCGCCAAAAGTGTTGTGGACATTGTAAAGAGAGAATCGAGAATCACAGAGCGAGCAAGCGATATGGTTGTTCAATATAAGAGAAATAATGTTAAGTCATGCACACTTCAGGGAACGGAGAGGAAACTCCGTGACAGGGACAACCGTTGAGTCACGCGAATCTTGCATCATGAAGTCGTCGAGTTGCGGAGGAATGTATCTATCATGGCACGGACTATATGCTAGAAGTTCACGAAATCAAAAGCAAATTCACGAATACGAGTATTTGGGCCGTTGAGAACGTATTGATATAATCCTCATTTTAAGATCACACCTACTAGCAGAGATTCAGATTTGAGTCTACCTTAGTCTTGTCTTTTCTCCTTTAAATTATTTCAAAATTGAGCAAGTACTTTTCGTAAAATTGTATAAAACCTGAGGCGAATATTTAGATAACAATACCACTGAGAGCCTATCAATAACTGTCAATTGAAAAAATGACAATTTTCTCAGAGCAGTCCATATTTATACTCCTCCAAATATTATTCATCGCGAAAAAACAAGGTCACATTCCTTAAACCTAAAAATAATTAGTTTTTGTTTCGGACAGCTCTTTGGAATGTGGCATCAATAGGCGAAGAATATTAAATGTGCTCTCGTGATTGCAGATGTAGGGCGTAATTTTACATAAAATAATACTTCCCTGCCATAAATTTATAAACAATCGCAAAATGTATTCACCGCGAAATAAATATGGAGACGGTAACTGAATCATTGACAGGCAGAAAACGCAGTCCAAAGGAACAAGCGGAATTCGTGTCGCTTCAATAAAAGTCGTATCGTGTACGCATGTAGCTACTTTAATGAAATTCAATTAAAAAATGTTTAACTGCAGAGAATAAAATTTAAAATACGTAGTACCGCGTTGTCCAAGGGTAAGGCATTGAACTACCGACCGGAGGGCCCGGGTTCGATTCCCGGGCAAGCCTCTCTGGGCACCTGCAGCTCCACCCAATCTATGTGATTTTTCGGGTACTAGATCTTCCTGGGGTACCATAACTGGCCCAGGGAAAGGAACTGGCTCCCCTACCCTGATTTGTGAATATTCACACGCCGTCGGGCTTAGTACTGGGTGAACTCTACCATCACCTACCAAACCGACCTTATCGTTGAATACTGTCTTTATAGTTATATATACGAGTACGTGTATGTACACCACCCGCACTGCACTCGCGTATATTTTGCCCTGCATATTTAGACAGTTTTTTCCCTTGCTGGAATCTCTTCACCTCCACTCCTTTCTATCCCTTGCTCCCCACCCATCCTCATCTCAGATGCGAGCCTCGCCCCCCCCCCCCCCCCCGAGTTTCGTCAGAGAAACTTCTCACTCAATCTCTCTGCCATCTGGGGATTATCCTCACCCTCTCCCGAATCTTCGAGTCAGTCAAAAGTCGGAGCGACTTTGCCATATTACATAATAGCGACAAAGAGAATTGTCAAATGGAAGAGAGAGGGATCCTCTACGGCGGTGTTCACTGGCGGAGTCGGCGGATTCAAAGTTCTTTAATGAAGTGTTTCCATCGGACGGCACGGCGAAAGCACTCAGCAGCCGGTTATTCTATGCTTCGTAATTTTAATCAAGAACGACTTCCTCTAATTAGTAAGACAACGTATTCCTTCAATAAAGCATTCAAATTCTCTTGTGTTATCTGGAATGCACTTCTTCAGCTAATTATTTACGACGATCGGTCAGAATGATCTCTTATTAATTTTTATAATTTGATTGATTCATTTCTTAATAGCAAGTGCATATCGCATGCAAGGATGTGATCATTCATTACGATTATACCACACAATTTTTAAAATTCGAAGTAACAAATTCTTAATATGACTACGCTCCTTAAAATCTTATAAATGCATCTTTCGAGCAACATCGATTTCCGATAAGGCTTCAGACCTGCAAATACGGTACACATTTAGGTGGTTTACACAGCATAAGCGCAAAATGGGCCGGGGTATATCTGGGTCCCGGGCATTGGACACTATTTTAATGAATATTAAGCGCAATTTAATAAGGAAAAGCATATATCCGCCACCAATTTTTTCATGGTTCTGGTCACCTAGACCTGGCCTTGTGTATGAATTCTTCAATTTCAAATGTGTTTCAATATCGATGCTGACAATTGCCCACACATTTGGAATTGCACCTCGGATGCCTCCGCACTCGAAACTGATTTGAGTCAAGCCCTTCTCGTGGATTCACGTCCATTTTCGAACTACCCCGCGCTGAATAAGACCTTAAATTATTATTACAGGAAGTCAGCTGATTTATGGACTCCTGTATGCGAGTCTTTTCACACCTTTGGTAGCTCAGTTGGTAGAGCGGTGGACTGCAGTAGGAATTTATATGGATATCCAAATCTAGCACGAAGAATTTGTTTTTTCCCGACCCTAGTGTTGCCTGATAACCCAAAGGTCACGGGTTCGATTGCCACTTAGGTGAAGTTTCGTCCATTAAAGGTTTGGGTGTTTGTGATTGTCTTTCATGTATGCAAGTTATATATAGAGGTTAGGTGGATGAAAGGGACTATGAAGTCTCATTAGTCTCGTTCGAAGAAAAATTTGATCAAAGAAATAAATTCCCAGAGTAAATTTCGTATACCGTGGACCTTAGGAGTAATAAATCACGAGATGTAAATTTGGTATTTTCACTCATATTTTCACCATGGGCGGAATACACAAAAACATATGTTAAAACCTATCCTAATTGCTCTCGTGCGTGATAGCGATTCAGCATAACCCATTGATAGCAATTAAATAAACATTTAATATGTACACACATCAAATCTTTAATGTGTAAATATAAGAAAATCGATCGTCTCAAAGGAGGATACTTCTAGTACACCTGAGCGAATATATTTATACATAATCTCTGAGAGAACGTTTGCTTATTCTAAGAATGTTCATGCAAATATCATCAGCACCATTCTGAACTTAATGAAACAATTTCAGTGGAAAAATCAGTCGCCTTGACCGGGATCCGATCCCGGATCCCTCGATGTCCGGCCGAGGCTAAACTTCGAGGCGGGTTAAAGCCAGTTAAGCAATGATTCACTTAATTTTTATTCGGTCTAGTACATACGTTACACAGCAAGTGTTTACAAAATAAATAATATCAGCTTATAGACTTTGGCTAAAGCATATTATTTTCCTATATAAATATATGCTTACACATATATACACACAAGCATAAAAAAATGCATATACACACATAAATGTATAGACACACATTCTAATATCTGCATATATAATTGTGACCATATGCAATACTGTTGAATGAAATAATGAGGCAAGGTTCACAAGATATACATTATATATGGTGGGTGTTTCGATTACTTTGAATCACATTCTGTAAAGCAACTCTTCCACCTGAGGTAGTGTGTCCGGCATCGGGGGCAGCCACATTCGTTCCACCAATGCATGCATACTTATTGCGGAATTTTTTTTCGCTGTTCTTAATTGCATGAACTCCACGATTAAAGTGGTCATTATTAGAGTTTTGAAGCTCGGAAAGAGCCGAAAGTTCAGGGTGATCAGATTTATGTCTGAGGCGTCCTCTTAAACTATTAAATTTTGGTAGCTTTAAAGAAACATGATGTTGTGACGAAATACCGTACATACAATGTCACAGGCAGCCGAAGTCGTGCGCGACGCGCCACAGTCGACGAGGTTAAAGCCAACTTGAAACACTTTGGCTGTTTATAACTTTGGCATATGCCAAAAACTGCCGGAGATGCCGCAACAGTAACTTTTACCGGAATCATCCGCCAATATGCATTTCAATTCAACAATTTCAGAGTGTAAAAATCAATCCCATCAAGTCGAATGATTTTTACTCTCTGATGTCGGTCGCCTCCCCAAAAAAAACTAACTAACTCCGTTAAAAGTTACTGTTGCGGCATCTCCCGCAGTTTTTTGGAATTCTGAACTTACTCAAAGGGCACCCACTTGTGGCATTTTACTCAAGAGGATTTATTGGTCCAAAGTGGCATATACTTCCTTCTTCATTTATTCCTTCAGCTCATATTTTGTTTTCTGCTCTGTCGCACGAAACACTGATTCTTCCCAGCGCACCCTTCGCTCGCAGACTTAAACGTCCCACGCCCTAACCGGAATTTCTGTAATGATCTTTCCAGCACCCTCAGACTTTGCTTCAAGCAACGCGACGCCCTCTCTTCCCCTCGCACACATCATCGTTGTCATCTCTATCCTGCACGTTTCCTAGATCTTTATTCTGTTACCGCGCCTCGAACGGAACCACCTACGTGTGTGTAACATTCAATTCCCCCTCCAAGAACAATTCTCCGAACTATGGAACGGCTAAGCGGCGCCGACATCAAAGACATAAATTTCTTTTACCGGCATCATCACTTGGGATCCCGGCCGTCAATTCCTTTATCTTTGCAAACGTCTCTTTCTTGATATTGCCTCGTAATTTCAAATTCCTCGCATCGCATCCACATCCAGACATCCCTTCTGGCCACCCGACAAAAAGCAGGGTTTAAACTCCACCCTCAACTCACCGCGGCAGTTGGTTGAAAGAAATGACCACGTGAGAACCCCGCACCGACTGAAGGCCTCCTTTCCGGGCCCTCCGGGTCCGAGGGCGGATGAGAAGAAAGAACCCCCAAGTATGGAATTCCTAGGGACCCCCGCGTGTGGTCGCCCAATCATTCAGTCACATTCCACCCCATTTGGCCCCTCAACCCTTTCTCAGTCGTCGTCAGTCTTGGACGATTACGCGGCTCTCTCTCCTATCCACCCCTTTCCCTCCCATCCCCGCCTCTCTCTCTCTCTTCAATCCTTGCGTTCTCCGATTGGAGAATAAGCCGCGAGTAACTGTGTAATGGGGAGGCGGCGGATCTGGAGTGAGGGGAGGGGAAAAGGAGGGTGGGTCTGAGGCCCATATAGGAAGTGGGTGAAGGAAAGAGAAAATGAGGGGGGGGAGTGTGGGCTGGGGCGGGGAAAGGGGAGCGGTGTATCTGAACGCTTTTCTCTACGTCTTGACTTTGATGACGTACTTCTCCTACCAACACTCAGTTGCACACACGCACACCGAAGTGCAAATTCACGTCACGGAGCAAAGACGGTGCGACACCACGCACCGCCCCGTCCGCCCTCGGCACCAGCCCCAAGGCCCAATGCCGACGTTCCTTTCCCCGACGCAAATACCGCGGAAACGTGGTCACTGCAGCAGGATGATAGACGTAGATTGGAGGCTTTTGAAATGTAGGTTTGGAGAAGAATGGAGAAGGTGAAATGGACCGAAAGGGAAACAAATGAGGAAGTACTAGTGATGGTGGGCGAGGAGAGGGGTTCATTGGGAGCAATCCTATGGAAGCAGGAAAAATGGATGAAAGGCGTGTTGAGCGTCAGTGGGATGTTGAAGATGGTAATAGAGGGGAGAATGTTAGGCAAACGAGGAAAGGGCAGAAACAGGATAGGGATGTTGGACGGGATAAAGGGAGGAAAGAAGTACACAGAGATGAAGAGGGACCTAATATAGATTAGGTTGCTAGGTGGGGAGTTACAAAATGTTTATTTGATAGTTTAGTCCATCCAAAAACCTACCTTAACCGGTAGATTACCTAAAATAATTATATATATTTTATATATTTTCATAAAAATATTTATAAATGTAGATCTTCCTGGGAAACCATAACTGGCACAGGGAAAGGAACTGGCCCCCCCTACCCTGATGTATGAATATTCACACACCGTCGGGCTTGGTACATGGGTGAGCTCTACCATCACCTACTAAACCGACCTTCGGGTTGATTACTGTGTTTATGGTTTATATACATTCACAAAATATAAACACACAAACACACGGATACAAAATATTTAACACACAGAAACATAACCAGGTGTCAACCCACAAAGTCATCATCAGGACCTGACCAGTCAAAACCCAGGCCAAGAATAACACAGTGTATGCGGACAAACAAAATATCTTACTATCCCGCATGAAAAATCTGCACCTTTCCACTTCAACCCTCCGCAATTAGTGAACGACGTTGAGACCCGGATGTTGATAGGCTTTGCACAGCCATATATATGCCATTTCCATCGTTTTTAATTTGATAGGGTTATTGGATGGGGGAGGATGCTAGAACGGAAACACTGTAACACTGGTCGAAGGGGGTGTTGCAAATACGGTGCCCGCGGATAGAGAGGGAGTAAGGGAGGGAGCTTTTGGTATGGTATGGGTGGCAGCTGTTGAAACGAAGGTATTGTTGTTTATTAGTAGGTTTAGTATGTACCGAGGTCAAAAATTTGTTATTGGTTAGGGAAATATTAACATCAAGGAAGGTGAATTGTGAGAATGAGATGTTGGAGGTGAAAGAAAGAAATAAGGAATCGTTGAGTCGGGAGATGAAAGAATTGAGGGAATCTATGTCATGTGGCCAGAGTAGAAAAATGTCATCAGTATAACGGAGCCACAGAAGGGGTTTTAGAGGGTAACTGGAAAGGAACTTCTCTTCGTGGACACCGAGGTGGAGGTTAGCGTATGAGGGGCTGAATCTACTATCCATGGCACAGCCCTTGATTTGGAGGTAAAAGTTGTTATTAAAAGAAAAAGAGTTACTTTCTCTGCCTTTTTCGGACTTCAGCCGTTCAATTCCTTTCTTTCTCTGCCCACCCTATTTTCAAACCTCTGCGTTGTTTCCCTCGCTGCCCAAATTATTTTCTCCGTTTTCCGCCACAGTCACACCTTAATCTACACTCATCCTCTTGCCTCAAAGATCAGGCCTCAATGCCATCATGCACTACACCCCATACTGAAGTATTTACTAATCTTTTATAGACAATTTTTTGTGTACCTGTCATCAAATTACTTCTTTTTGCCAATGTCTCTGTAGCTAACGGAATTCTTCTCCGAATGTTCCCACTGTTATGCCCCTTTTTCTCTAAAATACTGCCAAAATAAGTCTATTGATTGCAACACCTTCTGTTTATTTTATTCCCTCATAATTTAATATTAAAATTAGCTTTCTAACTTTTTGTGAACATAATTACTTTTGTTTTCTTGGAGTTAATTCTCATTGCACACTTTTGGCGTTGTTCCAGTAAATCACTCAATAATACGTGAATACAATACCTTGACTGTCTGACTAACTATTATACATCTGTGTCCACAAAATACCCCGCAAGCCACCGTAAGAGCGTGTGTGGGGGGTGTTAGGTCACCACCCGTAAAAGGAAACAAAACCATATGCAAAATCAACACATCCGTGCTAACCTATACCCATCGGGGAGTATACATTCATTCGAAAATCCTTTCAGCTTACACACAACCAAATATATATTCTGTCAAATAAAAAAATTGCAGTTTAGGATGCAGTGAAAAATTTACCCAATCCCAATTACCCCGTGCAAGCTAGAATTTGAAAAGTAAGAAAGGAAAAAAAACTATTGCGTGATTATCTGGAAGCCTAATTTGCCCATCTCTTCGCCCACTTTCACTCTCAGGTTCAGCCTTTCCCATGTTGCCCTCAGCCTTGTTTCAGCATACGATACATGCTGATAACTATCTGCACTAATGAGCAACCCTGTCTTACTCCCCGGTCTATCACTGCCCATTCCAATTTTCTCTCTGCCACCCATACATGTGCCGTCATGGTCACTCATGGTCACGTCACTCTACTTACATTATGCAATGTGGAATACTCCGAAAACTTTCTATCCTCAGGACCTCCAAACTGCACTCACTTAGACTTCGCGACCTCCCCGCCAGCCCGAGGGCACCTTCTCCGAGCGGCCTCTATCACGCACGGCCTCCAGTTCTCTTCTACTACGACCAAGGCGCTCTGGGAATACGCCGTCAAGAGAGCATACCTATTCTATTCGTGCCACCCAAGTGCTGGAGTCCAACGCTTAAATTCAGTTCATCAGGTTCATATGCCTTGCTCGAACGGCTTCCCGTGATTCCGGCGGTGCCGTCAAGGAGCATTGCGCGGAGATCACGAGAAACTCGGTTGTCGAGGCAACAAAATGAGCGTAGGTTGGAAGCCTTTGCGAAAAGAAGACTCGGAAAAAGTAATTTCGACAGCATGGAAAGCGAAAAAAAATTGGGCATGTTAGGGCAAGAGAGGAAGAAGTTATAAGGAAAAATTCTAAGAAAGTGGTAAAAGTGAATGTAACATATTGAAAGGGAATGGAATGTTCGAGGCTGTGATAGAAAGGAGAAAGTTAAGTAAGAGAGGCAGAAGCAGGGAGATATTAGCCATGTTGGATGAAATGCAGGTAGGAATTGAAAAATGGTTTAATAGAGTCTAGGGTGACACGGCGATTAACGTAGAGTTAGGTCGGGCTCAGAACTCTCTTGGCACTAGTTTCCCGGATTTATGGACATCCCAGATACTAGGTACGATATACTACTACACGTATTGATAATATTTATCCCTTCATTCTCCACTAGTGATTGAACACACTCCGAGTTAACTTCAGCTTCCTCCGTGGGAGGACGATCATAACTCAGATAGTCATCTTTGCAGATCAAGTTGCACGTTTGAAACTTCGTAACTTTCTTGATGTGAACCTTAATCGAAAGTCAATCATTTTATAAGAAAAAATGGTTGTTGGATGATATGCATACGAGGGCTCGCACATCAAGAGATAATAATCGTCTAAAGAAAAAATAACATAGAGCTATAACTTACAATATTTAAAATATAATGTAAATATTTTCTCAGAACATCTGGAGAATACTTCTAACAACATAGAGAGAATATCCTATTATACGTACAAGCCTCTATAAACAAAGAAATTTCCAACCTGACACCATCGCTTCAGTTTCTGAAGCTTTCCTTAGCAATTTCTTTTCTCCCAGGTACACATACCCAAGACTATCACAGGAAAAATATCAAGAAAATCAAGACGTTGGTTTGAGTTAATGGCTGGGAAATTTTCTCCGAATCAAAGTAGTGAAAGTTAAGACGGCTTGAGTGACAGCTGACCTCAGATTCCTATTTTGTAGTTATTATTATTTCAGGAAAAAAGTTACGCAATCAACATGATTGGAAGAATTCAGGGCCATTACTAAGGCCTTATAATAATCTCTCACTTCTGTAACCCCCAGCCTTCATTTACTCCGTTCTACCTAGGCATTTAAAGTAAAGCTGTATGGGAAAATGTGGGAGTTTTAAATCAGGTGTATGAGCATATGCTGCAAATGTTCTCCTATTATCGTTTTAGCCACTATATTATGATATGTACAAGCAGTATATACAGCACAGTGTGACATACGTGTATATGCATGAATTAGGTTTAAATGTAGGTGCATGTGTATGTTTGTTGGTAGTTTGTGTGTTTGCATACTATATGTGTGAGGTAAAAGGGTTCGTGCATAAAGGTATATCATGTTTGGTTTGTGGACTATACATTGGTGGTTTCTGCATGCGGTTTTTTTTCTTTCTAAATTACGGGTGGTGCCCTAACACACCCGCCACACACCCTTTCGGCGACTTGCGGGGTATTGAGTAGATGTAGATGCAAATATTATATGTATTCAACTCAGAGCGCTTTAAATCTCTCCCACGTGTCACGGACGATAACTTCTGTACTCTCAATCACTAGAGGGGTAAATATTTTACAACAGTCGGGGTCCATTTCCTGAATTTTGGCGTTAACTGAAGTATTCAGTCCTGTTTTCCTTTCGGTCCAGTTCATCTTATCCATTCTTCTCCACACCCACATTTCAAAAACCTCCATTCTAGTCTTATCATCCTGCTTCAGTGAACCACGTTTCCGAGCCGTTCCTAACTACGCTCCATACCAAAGTTTTTACGAGTATTTTCTTAACCTCCCTACTCAACGTTCCCGTCATCAACTCTCTACTCCTTATGAAAGCCTCTTTGTCTAGCGCAATTCCTTACGTCCCTACTACTTTGACCGTGTTGGTCCAAAACACTTCCGAGATACATGTATGTGTTGAAGGCATGTATATAAATAGCAATTTAACGATGATATTAATGATTAATAATCATTTAATGATGATTAATTTAAATGATGATATTTATCCCTTTCTGCTTAAATAATGGAAGCCATTGCTAAACGATTTGGCTTTATTGCATAATTATGGTTAGGCTATCGGGTCGCCGTGAGTTTCTTGGCAATGAATAATTACATTAATCATTTTATTAAAAAAGCGGAATGATTTCCAACAAAAATGCCTAAATGAATCGTTTCAAGAAATTTTACCGATGACATAAGTTTATAAATTAAGGATGGATTCAGCGCATGTGAAACATCAAATTTAATTCCGTTGGCCCAAACCTAATCATGTGAAATAACACGATAAAAGGCACAAATATACAATTGAGCAAATAAATAATTCAATCCCAGAGGAAGAAATATAATACCATGCTGGAGCAATGACAATCACAATTCCAATATTTGACCAAAAATGATTCTCTCCATCAACTCCGAAGCGAGTAAAAAATTTTAATTAGCTGTAACAATTATGCGAGTTACGTAAATGACACGACGTAGTCTAAATTAGTGGACTGCAACTTATTACCGCGTGACCGCCAAGAGTGGAGACGCCGCCAAAGGGGAGCGCCCCCACACCCGGGACCAGTGCAGGGCTTTTTGTAATCCGAAGAAAAACGACTCCAACGTCTCGACGCCGTAATTTTGTAAGTACCGCTAACAGTTCCGTCGGATTAATTTAAATAAAACGAATTCTGTGTAAAGATAGAAAAAAGGAATTCTCAGAAAGGGTGGATGAAACTAAAGAGATTAAATGAGAAGCAAATCCGGTTTATAAGGAAATGAGGATTAATCTTCAATGTTGATTTCCAAGATTATCATGCGCAGAAATGTTCTCCCTCGAAGTAAAGGATATTGCATGGGATCCCTTTGAATAGTGCTCGTCTCCAAATTAAATATTGCAATACCTCGGAACTTATGATGTAATCAATCTGTGGGCTCCTTAGGATTGCCATAAAAAAATTCTGGTGTGATAATGTGTCCAAATACACGTAGTTGTGAAAAGTACGTCATACTGTGAAAGCAATGATACACAAATAGAAAAAATTAATTATTCAACGATAAAAGGAAATTTCTTCCGGTTTCTCTAAGGCTGAAATGTTGTGTCGGCGGGTTGAGTACGTATTAAATTTCGATTCTCACTGGCTTTAGTGCACATTTACCGATACTGGTTTTGTTTCTGGTACTTCTGTGGTTTCCAATTGAATTTGTATCCATGCTCGAGCATGAGGTCAAAAATGAAATTTGATTTAAATATACAAGGAACGTAGCTACGGTCGTGAATCAATGTAAACAAAAAATACCGGGACCGTAAACTTAAATGGCACTAAATAATAATAATAATAAATTTAAATTAATAAATGGAATAATAAATAATAATAATAATAAATTTAAATAAATAAATAATAACAATAATAAATTTAAATAAATAAATAATAATAATAAATTTAAATAAATAAATAATAATAATAAATTAAAATAAATAAATAATAATAATGAAATTTATATTTTAAAAATAAAATAAAATAAATAAATAATAATAATGAAATTTATATTTTAAAAATAAAATAAAATAAAAAATAAAAAAAATAATTTAATTTAAAAAACACCACACACACAAATTCGAAACAAACAATCAAAGAAATAAAATAATAATAATAAAATTAAAAAAATAATAATAAAACAAACTAACAACCACTCGATTACTAGAGTGAGTTACGAAATAACTTTCACTCTCGTGAATAACATTCACACACACAATCAGGGTTTGCAAGGATCCCTCCTAGGCCAGGGACCCGCCAATCACACGAAAATAACTAAACGGAAAATAAAGGACTTCGGTAAAAACGCAATCACTCAATCACTCAGGTGTATCGGACCTTTGTGAAACGCACGCACTCACCCATTCAGGGTTTACAAGGATTCCTCCTATGGCAGGGACCCGTCAGTCACACAAACAAAATTAAAGAACTAAAATTGTGGGTAGGTAAGTGCCTGAGAAAACATGACACCAGGTGTTTCGCTTGCAAAGCAGGCCTCTTCAGAGAAGAAATTTTTCTCTTTAGAGTAAGAAACCTTTATACTCATTAAAAAAATGCCTCAGAAATGTGCCTAGACACAAAAATGATCTCAGATGTGACAGAATATCGCTAATGATTCATCGTCTAAAGCCGAAAAAAATACACCCTGGCGTTTTCACCTCAATCTTTTTATATATTCTAGAACATGAACTGACTCAAAATTGACATTATTGGCTCAAGAAAAACTGAACAATAGTTTATATCATAAGAAAATTCGAAATTTTAGTCATATTGGATGCGCATAGGGAGTAAAAATTCATTTCAATTGATATTAGCAAGTGATTTCAATTGATTTCAGAATCGCAGGACCCAATCTGTATGAAAAAACCTAGAAAACCTAAAAAGGACGAACATTTTTAGATGATTCCCATTTATGATAAATTGGATGACCGAAGTGGTTATAATAGTATGCTTGCCATAAAAACGTGTTCATACAAATTAGACGTGAATGCAATGTGCAGCAGATTACCGCCACCCGCATAAAATTACCCGCGTGTGTCATCATCACGTTTGGAGGTAGGAAATGGGGGGTTGGGGGGTTCGGGCCGGTGGGGGTCCCTGCGCGCCAGGCGCCAGGCAGGCAGCGGTCACCACCCAACGGCGCCGGAACCGACGGCGGAGGCGAGTCGATTGCCGGAGTACTGCTCGGTGCAAGGAAAGGGGCGACTCCCGCATCGATTGCCCCCTGTCTCCCCCTCGTCTCGCCCGCCAAAGGAAGCCGCCCCGCCGCGTGGACTGCGCCCGCGTTTGGGTGCGTGTGTGTGTGTGTCTGAGTGGGAAATAAGTATTCTTATCTCCACGCATGATGCGATGGACCAAATGCAACCGTTTAACTTTTTCGAGTGTGACAAGGAGGAAAGGTAATCCGTGCGGTGAGGGAAAGGAAAGAGAAGGACTGCTGGCGGGTGGGAGGGGGAGGAGAAGAGTGAGAGTGAAGTGTGGAAACTGGGCCGCGTTGCAGCGTTGCCGGAGGAGGCGAGTTAAAGGAGGGCGGGGAGGGGAGGGAGGAGAGCAGGAAGAAGGGGAGCGTACGATATGCAGTCGGTGGTGGTGGGTGGAGAAATTGTGACGCTTTAGAAAGACGGTGCCAGGCAACCATCGAGCCGTGGATGCTTGCGAGGCCGCGTGAGGTAGAGCACGTACGCGGCGACCACGACATGCACGAGTTCCATTTTAAAGAATCCCCCGAGAGAAATTTTGTTTTCACCAATACAATAAAAGTTTATGTTTTCAATGTTGCATATGACCTATTGCTATTGTACAATAATGGTGCAACGCTTGGCAATTAGAATTAAACTTAAAAAAAAGTGCATAGTGATGGATTTTTTGGAAAAAGGTCAAATTGACTCATTTCTTCCCGAACGCCTACTGCACTGGGAACACCGAAATGAAATGTGTGGACTCAATTAAATACCTGGTGTTACCCTCACTCACGATCTCTCCTGGGTGCAACACATGTGGGGAATACGTGAAAAAGCTAACAAAAGATTAGAATTTGCTAGAAGAGTACTAGGTAAATAAGACGAAAAGGTCAAAGAGAAATGTTACCTGTCGTTGGTTATGCCTAATTTAGAATATACCGCAAGAAAATAGGATCCTCACGAAGTTTGATCAATGCCGAATTGGAACGCGTACAGCGTACATGAGCTATTTTGCAAAACATTGTTATGATAAACATAGTAGCGTATCCAAAATATTAGAGCAGGTAGGCTGGGAATCCCTCACGGAGCGAAGGTTAAACTACAGATCTTTAAGCTCTTGAATAAATTGGAATGGAGTCTCTTTAGCGGGGATGTTGAAAATTATTTTGTATTATTTTATTAAATCATAATATTATTATGACCCCCATCGTACTACGGTAGAAGAGAGCATGCCAATAAAATTAGAGAGATTCAGTGTAGAATAGAGAGATTTAAGATGTCATTTTTTCCACGAACGATAGGAC
>CM073770.1:102776336-102979232 GCA_037158775.1 Hetaerina titia | reverse complement strand
CCATCGTACACACTCCCACCCTCACTCCCTCCACTCTCTCCACTCCCCTTTTCTCCACCCCCCTCAACTTGCCCTCCACCCTTCATACACGCTCCCTCCACGCTCCCTCCCACCCTCTCTCCACACTCCCGTTCTCTTCCCACTCCGTTTGCGCAGATGACCTCAGACGTCGATCGCCTTGCCTCTTCACCATGGATCGCTTTCCACAAAGGCTCTCTCTCGTTCACCCTAATCGCTTAATCGAAGCAAGATACGTACCGAGACTCCGTTTGCCTTTGTGTATTGAGCCAAGACAAGATAATCAACTCCTCTATTATCTACCAACCGATTTACCAACAGAATCCCCCAAAGATGCTTTTCAAATGACGAGGTACATCTACTACTATTGCCAAATAACGCCCCTCGCAGTCGGTCTGCTAAATAAATCTTCATGTTGAAGGTTAAATCGAAAACATATCTGTCGGTCACAACACGAAATTCTTGAGCGAAGTTAGTAATCGACATATTTAAAACTGAATGCCTAAAAAAACGAATGAAATGTAAAATGTGAAAATGAAAAACGAAGACATACGAGGGTCATCCGGAAAGTAGTACCCGTTCGTGCCGCATGAAGTGCTGACGACGCGAGTAGCCGCTGGACGAGGCCAGATAGCTTCAGTGGCTTGTCTGCCTTCTCTGAGCCAAGTTGCGTGACGCTAGCATTGCCTGTGTTGTTTCTGTGATTGTTTACAATGTTTAAAAAAATTGAGAACGCCGCCAGTTGTGAAGTGAGGGCAGTGATTAAATTCCTCAATGCAAGAAACGTTCGCCCATGTGATATTCATCGCCAATTAAAGGAGGTGTATGGAGACAATGTAATGGACGAGTCGTCTGTTCGGCGGTGGTGTCGCAACTTCAACATGGGGAGGGGGAACACACACGACGATGAGCGTTCGGGGAGACCGTCTGTCATTACAGACCAACTGGTGAGCTCAGTTGACGAATTCGTGAGGAACGATCGGCGCGTCACAATTGATGACATCTGTGAGCATTTTCCCAATGTTTCTCGAACAATTGTTCATGAAATTGTTAAACACCATCTGCATTATGCAAAAATTTGTGCAAGATGGGTCCCTCGCATGCTTACAGATGAGCACAAAACCAAGCGTATGGCTGCAGCACTGACGTTTTTGGGACGTTATTCTGATGAAGGAGACTCTTTCTTGACTCGCATAATTACTGGTGACGAAACATGGGTTTGTTATGCATCACCTGAGAGTAAACGACAGTCAATGGAGTGGCATCATGCTTATTCACTAAACAAACCAAAAAAATTCAAGACAGTTCTGTCCACCAGGAAACTCATGGCAACCATTTTTCGGATCGACGAGGTGTATTGCTTATTGATTTTATGGCCCGTGGAGACACTATTAATGCCAATGCGTATTGTGAAACATTAAAGAAATTACGGCGGGCAATACAAAATCGGCGGCGAGGTCTATTGTCTACTGGTGTCATTCTCGTTCATGACAATGCCAGGCCTCATGCAGCTGGGATAACACAAAAACTTTTGCAGCAATTCAAATGGGAAACTTTCGACCATCCACCGTATAGCCCGGACTTGGCCCCTTCAGATTTTCATCTCTTTACAAAGCTTAAAGACTTTTTGGCAGGAAAAAGATTTGACAGCGATGAAGAACTTAAAGAAGGAGTGACCCTGTATCTCAATGAGCTGGCGGCGAAGGACTATGCAGCAGGAATACAGAAACTTGTCACACGTTATGACAAATGCCTTAATTTGCTTGGAGATTATGTTGAGAAGTAGTTTAAAGTATCCTCTTTCAAATAAAATTTTTTATGTTTGTTAATATTTACTTTTGTGTCTTTATTTCACGAACGGGTACTACTTTCCGGATGACCCTCGTAGAATATGCAAGTAGTGTATGGGATCCGAGTGAAAAAGACCCCCGCCAAACGTCCTTGCGGCGGCTTGCGGGGTATTGTGTAGATCTAGATGTACATGTATCCGTGCCACTCTACGCATCATGCTATGGCTATGCTGTATATCACTCTGCGTAAACTGGCAGTTACAAAGAAACTGAAAAAATACGTGAATTTTCAGGAAGGGGATTTTCTATAACTTGGATCGAATCTGTTTCGTGATCACAATAATTTTATGATTTTCCCGTGCCGGACTCTTGCAGATCATTTCCCAAGTTTCGGCAAACCGGATTCTATGTTCCTGATCCATGATTATGTATCTGGGACCGTCAATGAGGCTGCATTTCCGGCGAGGAATTATAATAGCAAGAGGTCAGTCAGCCTTGAAAATTGTAAAATGTTTCTACAGATAATGGCTTGCATTGAGCACCCAATATGGTTGAGGTGAAAAATGTTTCCGGTTTTGAGGATTTCTCAGATGAATAATCCCTGAATACATTTGTCACACTAGCGTAGTAATCAACCCGGACGACAGTGTGTCAGACTTCATCTAACGCCGCTCGAGAAATTCACACTTGTGGGTAATAAGCGGGGCAGTTCCTTTCCCTGTACCGCCCGTGGTTTCCCAGGAAGATCTGATACCCTAAATAATTACGTAGCTAAGAGGAGCTGGGGATGCCCAGTTGTGTCGACCAGTAACGCACCGGGGCCTCCAATGCTCGGTGGTCTCTACCTGTTCCACTACTGCACTCGCCCTTTAAAAAACTAAAAATCCTGGGTCTCATAATAAACTTCCACGACAATTGGAAAACGCGACAAAGTTTGCGATAAACTGGCTTGGCCCAAGATAGCACCTACCTTCCCACAAAATTCAAAGGGGAATTCAAAGGGGAATTCCAATGCGGACTTGGACCCTGCCTGCATCTCAAAGAATTTATACGCGAATGAAATACGTATGTAGACTAGGCAGACAAGTTTTGCAAGAATAATAATTTTTTTCAACCGTCATTGCTTCATTCATTTTTGCACTAGCGTAATTTGTAGCTTGCGCTAGCGAAACACAATACAGAATATACCACATATACTCTTGGATTATTACCTCGTCGGGAAAATGTGTACGTAATATCAAAATGATTAATGCCAATCAATGGACGCATTACGTATATCTGTAATTATGATCTCAGCAAAAGATTAAACATGACAGTGGGTCATAAAGAGGTCAAATACCCTATAACAGTCTTGAAATGGTGCATGAATTCGTATTATGAAGAGTTACTGAGGAGCTATCAAGAGGTTTGATGGGGGACCTTATGCAAAAAAGACAGAAAGGAATCCATGGAAAATAAATAGTCATGGTTACACGACGAATTCTATTTATCTATTTATTAAAAGACTTTTTTGATGGGCAAAATTGAAATTTTATAGTCCCTTCTTACATCTAACCCCTACATATTACATTAAAGACTATTACAAACAACGAAGCCCAAGGTGGAGGAAAAACCCACCTAAGCGGGGACCGAACCCGCGACCTCCGGGGGCTGGCAGGCGAGGACGTTACCCCGCTACCACCAAGGTCGACATAGTTCATGGTTTAAAAACGTGTAATGACCTCACTGCTTCGTGATCAACTCATTGCTCCTTACCCAGGTGCAAGCCCGGATGCTGTAGATCCCTCGATGCCAACCAAATTTGCATGAAAACCAAACTTCATTGTTGCGAACACTAATATGGGGTCCACCCAGGAAACGAACCCAAGTACACCAAAAGCATTCCTAAAGGATTGAGATGTGCAACTGAAGCGGATAGCAAAATGGTAAAATACTTATCGTACTATGAAGAAGGCGCTGAGCAGTTGCATATTTCCAGGGGTTGGTACTTTGTGCTGGAATATTAAAAACTGGCACCTCGATACCAGTCAATATGGCTAATTATTTACTAAAAATACTTAGCTATTTGTCTAAGCTTACAACCTGAGTGCCAGTACCAACGTCTGCTATTAACAGACAATATAAAATAATGGAGGAGTCCGTGTGTAGAGCAGGTAACTCGGTATCTGCTCCGAAGCAAAGAATAGGGTATTTCTTGGCCCCTAGGATTCCAACCCCTGGGAATTTTATTACTATTTTTGCCTCAAAACTTATTTTGCCTTCTTGCTTTTCAAATTCTGGCTTGCACGTCATTGGACAAATATTCACTTCATTATAAGGTTCAATCGTTTGTTAGTTGATAGTACATATAAATATTTGCATACGGGTAAGTGTAAAGAGTTTTTGCATGAATGTATACGCCACTGTGGGGCTTAGTTTGCATGGATGTGTTAATTTTGCATGTGGTTTAGTTGGAGCTAAAACCCCCCACACGCCCTTTCGGCGGCTTGCGGGGCATTATGTAGATGCACTTTTCGGGAACCTTCCCACTACTATTATTTGTTCCAACACTTGCACATGAGTGAGAGAACAAATTCAATATTCTTGGATGTACACACAAGAAGTAAAGAAATATACCTAACTTCTAGGTCCATGTATGAACATTCTTTTACTCCCTAGTACTTCCATTAAATTTGATAATACAATAGAAATCCGGTTTCGCCGAAATTATAGTCAAATTATGGTTTATGATGGGTGTGTCGATATAATAGGAATATGAATAATCAAACCTAAAAGTTCACTTATTTTTGTCAAGGCAATGACACTTGTGTGTGGGCGCTATTCTTAATCAATACGTAATTAAAATGTGTGACATCTGTACTCAAGTGACGTGGGAATAGATGATAGGGACGGATGGGGAAAGAGAAACCTAATGTCAGCGTCTGTCCCCTCGGAACAGGAGTAATAAACATGGTTGGTGGAAGTCACCCTGATTAATGACCTAGGGTGTTCGGTTGTTGACGATGTACATATGATTACTCAATTCGATTGAATAATAAGCACTCGGACGACTGGTTTGTGTAATAGTTCACTGGCTCAATATTCCAATGTAAACAGGAGAGAACAGGGAGTGAACCTTTCATTTGTAAACCTCCGCCTCTAAACCATCTCCCTGTAAACAGGGAGTGAACCTTCCATCTAAGCCCTTTCGAGAGACTACGGACATGTAATTAAAAGATAAATTATTTTGGAAACGAAACGTTGCCGAGTTTTCGAAAAATAAATTTCTCTAAAAGATGAAAAATAACTTTTCATTTTTCGAGAAATATTCCCTCTGTAAATGTGAGTGACTCGAGGATTAAGAGAAACCTTGAGCTGTGCCACATTGTGGACGAAATGAGATGGGCTCAAATAAAGCAGACGCACTGCATGACAGCAGTAGGAGCACTGCTTAATTCCTCACTCCACGGTTTGCATTTGAGAAGAGGAGGAATGCAGCGAGAAGGAATGGAAACTACTACTTATGCACACCCACCGAGGTACAATCCCTCCCACCCTCGCTAGTGAGTCGAGCGGAAAAATTCCGCCTTAACTACCGACGAGCTTTGATTATGGTAACGATAAGACAATGAGTACGTTAGAAATCTGTTTAAATAATTACTAGGATCAAACAATCGAAATGCCAACTTAAACTGGAAGTAGGATCCATCCCGCTGTCTATCTAATAAATGGAAAAATGTAAGAATCCTTCGGACCGAAATGAAAATTCTGAGAGGAGACGAGTGGGGTTGCTACTCCGGCCTGCGGAAAAACAGCAGAATATATCAAAAGAGGGAGGAAACGAGGGAAGATGAGAGGAAGGAGGAGGCAGGGAAGGGCGATGCTCGAATATTTATCAGGAGATATCCGCAAATCTTGAAACGAGAAGGATAGAGGAGAGGGAGAGAGAGGGAATGGCAGTGGAAAGAGGGGTTTGGAAAAAGGTTTCCGCCATCCCCAAACAATGGGTACCCACATCCCGTCCAAATGCAACACGGCTAGCAGCTACAGGGTTCGTCCGGAAAATAAGTGTACTGATTTTTTCCCGCCGCTCCAGGCGCGCCCAGCACCGCTCTGACGGGCTGCGATTGGAGGGGGGTATGTCGGCAAGCGACGCTGAAAAAGGTAATCGGCTCTTAGCTGTAGTGTAGTGAGGAGCTCTGTTAACGCGAACCTCCACGCTCGACCCACGTCACGGAACGCGATGCCGAAGTTTTTGGAGCAGCATTATTCCATGAAATTTGCGGTAAACTTGGGAAATCGTCTACCGAAACTGTCGGTATGATTAACCAGGCTTACGGGGAGTCAGCCATGTCCAGAAACATTATCTTTCGGTGGCACAAGATGTTCGTGGAGGGTAGAGAAGACCTGTATCTCTTCGGCGGAGTGCTTATTTGAGGGTGATCTTCCCTGAAAGGTCTAGTGATGTTTCGGAAAAGAAGCGTAGGTATCCATGAATTAAATGAAAGGGCCACAAAACAGGGGACCAAAGAGAACCCAAAGGAAAACTTCCTCAATCTATTCTTCTCTCTAAATATATTTTTAAATTTCAGCTAATTCATCCATTAATAATAGTTTCTAAATATAATACGTATAATAAATGTCGCTGCAAAATTTTTTCTGAGTAGTGAATGTTTCGTCAGTTCGTATATACTGGGTTTCTTTCCACCGGATAGGACACTATTTTCCAAATCATATCTTACACTTCCACCTTCTGGATTTTTACCTCTTCATATCAAAAGAAAGTGATATAATGCCATTAAATAATATCTATTTAATTCCGAAGCGCAGAAATTAAATATAATACTCTATTTGGCAGGGATAACATTTCCAGGAATTTTAAATGAAGAATATTGACGAAACGCAACATTCAATCGAGGCAAACTTCTAGCTCGCGAGCGATCTTCCCCCCCACAGGTATTCATTCTATTTGGGAATTAGCGAATCATTCGTTTTCTGATTTCAACCCTAGGACTCCAGGAAAATACTGCTTATAAATGATCAGATGCTCATGATAATTGGCTATTCCTCTGAAAAATTCCCCTAGCATAAAATGAATTGGGCGACATCAGCCTGTCTTAAATCAAATTTCATTTCAATTCTGAGGAGGCAAGAGGAGGAAATCTTTTGAAATATAAATAAATTCTGCGTGGGAGTGCTTTCATCCGTAGCGTCCCCTCCTGTGCATTTAATACGACCGCATAAACATACCCACCAGTTTATCGCTGGTTTCTACGAAAACGGAGTTGAATACTTAGCAGGACCTTTCCAATGAGACAACCTTTGGCTTTTCGGTTTCCAAGGGAGGTAAGTGTGTAAAATTCAAATAGCAACTTATACTTCCCCGTGGCAAAGGGATGAAAGTTGTGTGCGAAGGCGAATGAGGTGTGGGGGGGAGGGGAGTGCTGGAGAGAGTGGGGCTGAGGTCGGTCGCCCTCGGGCGAAGAGGGGCGAGGGTGCTCACGCAGATCGATGGAAGGGCATTATCAGTAAGGGTGCGGGGAAGGCAACACCCCTTCCTCCCTCCATCCCCGACGACACGTCTCTTGTGAGGGTAAGAAAGGGCCCGGGGGGGGGAGGCAGGGGCTGAGCGGAAGGGGGAAGAAGAGAGAGGCAGATGCCGGGTTAGTGGGCGGCCACCGGCGGCGAGAGAAAGACAAAGAATTGGCGTGGGAGAGTGAGGATGGGACGCTAGGGAGGGTTGGAAAGAGGGGCGCTGCCACCCCCGCTACCTGAGGCATCGGTGGCATGTGGCAGGAGGGATTTTACGGTGAAGACAAAGAATGAACACATTGACGTAGGGATATTCCACCCCAATTTCACACGAAGCTTTGAAAAATATTATACATAACACTTGTCTTTTAACTTCTGCTGCTATTTTCACCACCACCCCTACCATCCTTATTGAGAATCAGCGTTATTCCACAAAATCTCTCTAGCTCTTCACTCGCTACATTCCTAAATATACTCCTTCCCCTAATCAATACTTGATAAATGATTGACCGATACACCAATAGAAGCATTCCCAGTATAAGCAAGCAGCAATAAAGTGAGAGAGAACCTGGGCGATGGCACATATTTGGCTGCAGAGGGCTATTGAATACCTTCGTTTAAACCAGGTGCACTAAAACCGTAGGTCACCATTTATTCATATCTACTCAACACGAGCCACACCTTCGCCTCTTTTCTTCTGGCCCATTGAATACAAATAATAAAATACATTGGATTCAATGGGTCATATATTATTATATATATACATATATTCATTCACAAGGAAATAGATGCCAGGAAATGGGATAGGAACACAGATTGATCTGCTCGATTCCGCCTTTCCCACCCCTCCTATGTTCGTCCCTTATACGTGTTCCTATCCCTTTTCCTTACATGTATTTATACATATCTTTGAAATTGACGCTCTCCGGCGACGCACAAATAGACGGATACAAAATATTCAACACACAGAAACATAAAGAAAGGACACTCACAGTATGTATTGACGTTTCGTTTCCTTTCTTTATGTTTCTGTGTGCTGAATATTTTGTATCCGAGTGATTGTGTGTATATATATATATATATATATATATATATATATATATATATAAATGAGGAAGTACTGGAGATGGTGGGTGAGGAGAGGGGTTTGTTGAGAAAAATCCTAGAAATCCTATGGAGGCACGAAAAATGGATGAAAGGGGTATTGAGCGGTAGTGGAATGTTGAAGAGGGTAATAGAGGGGAGAATGTTGGGCAAGCGAGGTAAGGGCAGGAACAGGATAGAGATGTTGGACGGGATGAAGGGAGGAAAGAAGTACACCGAGATGAAGAGGCACCTGATATATAGTAGATTAGTTTGCTAGGTGGGGAGTCACAAAATGATTATTTGATAGATGTGTCCATCCAAAAACCTACCTTAAACGGTAGATTCCCTAATAATAACATATATTTATAAACACACGAACACAGATAAAAAATATTCAAAACACAGTGACACAAAGAAAGGACACCCAAAGTTTGTATTTAAAATTGCATGTATTATATGTAACTGTGAGTGTCCTTTCTTTGTGCCTCTGTGTTTGGAATATTTTTTATCTGTGTGTTTGTGTATCGCCGGAGTGCGTTCCGTTTCAAAGATAAAATTGTGTGTGTGTGGGTCGCGGTAGTCCAGGGTGTTGAGCGTTGGAGTACTGACCGGAGGGTCCCGGGTTCGATTTCCGGGCAAGGCACTCTGTGCACCTGCAACTCGACCCAATGGATTTGATGGAAGTGATTCCAGATCTTCCTGGGAAACCATAACCGGCACAGGGAAAGAAACTGGCCTCCCTACCCATATGTGTATTTCACGCGCCGTCGGGCTTAGTACTGGGTGAACTTTGCCTCACTTACCAAATCAACCTTCGGGTTGATTATTTTGTTTATGCCCTAATATTTCCAAATGTCATTGTGTGCAGAACCATACGAAATCATAGGGTGAGCATCGAAGAAAATTTACCACGCCATAAAATTGCATTCCAACGTCTTTTTACAATTTTCAAAAATGTGCCATGAAAGAACCAAGTTAAAGACAAGATATCAAAAAAAGCTGGCGAATAAGTTGCTCACAAAATTTTGAGTATTTAACTCGCTGTCGCATTCAATTCCCTTTAAAGTTCGAGCTCTCAATGGCCTCAATGTTGAGCAGATTCCTCTTTGCTAACTATGCACCGAAGCTATACGTGAATGCACCGATCTGAAGATTACGTTATCAACCACACTGATTCGAGATCAAAGCCTTATCACACGATGTTAATAAGGTTTAGTGACGAACTTCTTACCCAAAACTATCTCATAAGGTGTGGTTCGTGCGATTCACTTCTCTAGGTGACCGTGATTTTTATTTGAAACATGAACGAGGGGGACTCGCCATCCGATTAGAAAACTCTCCATTAATTACGAGTCGGAGTCCAGAACGGGCGATTAATTAATGAGAAAACTTGGGGGGCTTGAAATATGCTCAGCCCTCCATGTTAAACTCCACATCGCGGCCTAATCCTCTCATAACGAATCGATTTATCGCGCGCCCACTCAACTCCCCCACTCAACCCCCACTGGCTCCCAGTCAACGTGGCCCCCTCCTCCCGTGTCGACGATACCCCTCATCCCCCGCCCTGGTCCATTTTACCCTCCCCCCCCGTTCACACAGACCCCCGCTCTCTCTCTCGAACACAATCCTTTGATCCCGGAGCGGACGACTGATCCCAAACCCCAATTTGGGAATAAATAGTCCACAAACTCTTTCACTCGGTCTATTTGTGTACGCAAGTGCACTCCCGACAGGAGACCCTCTTTTCTTTCCTCCCCCCCCCCCTATCTCCTGGAGAATGTCGCCATGCCTCAACACGCGAAGTCAGGTTTCCCGACAACCGTTTTTATCTTCAAGGTTGAATTCATCCGCATTTTATATCTTTCTCTCGCTCTCCTAACTTTAGCTCTTCAGCCTGCACCGATACGGAACTAATACCCCTCTACTCCCTGTCTTCATCTTCTTCCAACTCCCTACCCCTAAACGAGCCACCCTCACCACCCTCCACTGCCAATAGTTTCGGCACCCCGATACGTACGACCCCCCTATTCCCTCTTTTCCCTCTCTCTCCCCCCTCCTTCTATGGGATCGTTTCTATTAACAACAATGGTTTTAGGGTAGGATTACCTCAGATAACCTACACATTTGCATGCGTGTAAAATGATGGGATTTTTGCATGAATTTATGCATCATGGTGGGTAAGAGTTTACATGTATGTGTTGGTTTTGAATGCGTTTTTTTCCCTTTAACGGGTGGCGACCTAACACCCCCCGCCACACGCCCTTGCGACGGCTTGCGAGGTATTATGTAGATGTAGAGGAACGTTTCAACTATCAACTTAATACCATCATAGTTACTCGTTTGTTTTGAGACGCAGCAGTGATCACCACCATTATTTCCATGAATCGCAAAAAATCCAAAAATAAACGAGCGACGAAATTTATTGCTTTGAGTAAATGCACGTACATCCGGAAATACTTATCACCAGTACGATAATAACAATCCCCGCCCCTCTTCTACCATTACACTCCGAGTTCCGTTACAAACCGTAAATAAACTTTTCAAGGAAGCACACAAAACACTTGAATTTCCTGGAACCCACGAAAGCATTCATATAATAACATTTTACACCCTTCCGAACTACCAAATGACCGCGTCATTCTTCCTCACGAAATGCCCCTCAGGGCCCTTCAAACGACCTTCAAACTTAGGTGACATCTCCGAACCCGAAATGCCTTTCTTTAACCGCCCACTCGATTCTCACACCGCTGTCCCCAGACCCGCTGACCGCCAACGCCACAAACGCCCTCGGCCCTCTTCCCTCACCCACGCACGGTCTCTCTTCTCAACGCCGAGCAGTCAGTCTCAAGTCACTCGCACGTCCACGAGAATGTCATCTACCAGCTTAGATATAACCTCTTCCCCAATTCTGAATTGTAATTCATATCAAATTTAAATAAGTCACCTCAAGGTGAGGAACAACGAAAAATGATTAAGGAAGTAACAATCGAAAGTAAGAGTCTTCCAAAGCATTAATTGCGGTAACCGACAAATTTGTTCGCGGGGTATTGGAGTGCCTTCCCACCACTCTGATCTGTTTCGGCGCTACGGGGTGGGGAGACCAGGTGGGGTGCCGCGGAGATCGCCGGGTGCACGCCATTTACATCTACATTACAATACCCAGGGGGTACTTATGTGGACAGCAGGCGGGGTGGCAGGGGGTGCAAGGACCAAGTGGGGTAGGTAAGTTATAAGAGAGAGAGCTAGGGTATTTAAAGTGTTAGTACAGGGAAATAGCAATCACTAAAAACTCCGAAAAGATGTTGAAATCCATATGTTTAAAAATATATATATAAATGTAAATGGACTAACTAGTCGACACAAACACAGAAACTGAAACACATAAAACAGGGACTCACTGGTTCTCGAATTTTCGGTGGTGCAACCACCTTTCTTAAGAGGAATTAGGAACAGAACAGGAAGAGTTCTGTTCCTAATTGCTCTTGAGAAAGGTGGTTGCACCACCGAAAATTCGAGAACCAGTGAGCCCCTCTTTTATGTGTTTCAGTTTCTGTGTTTGTGTCGACTAGTTAGACCATTGACATTATTGTGCACGTTCGTGGGATTTTCAAGAAAGTGACTTTATATATAAATATATTTAATATAAATATGTATATGTGTATTTATTTGTATGGATTTAAAATATTTAAAAAATTAATCAACTAAAAACATATTATATAGTTGATTAATTATATATGCATATGTACACATGCTAGCGGCAAACTTAGCTCCAAACAAGCGTGGGGATTCGACATTGGGTGCGTACCATTGTGCATGCGAGCTTGTGCGTGCGAGTGAGTGGATGCGCCGCCGCTGCCATTCTATAAAAATGGCGAGAGGGAGGGGCGCCCCCTGGGGGCACGGGGGGGGGGCAAAGGAGCGGGCGCCTTTTGAGGTGCATTCTCCCTCTAGGAACGAAAGGGCGACTTCCTAGCTGGAGTCGCTGGGAAGGGGCGGTGGGGAGAGTGTGGGGAACGGGTATTGGAGGGGAAGGAGTGGACGCCAGAAGAAACAGCTTTCGTAGTATCAGCAATGGTATCATGTAATGAATCACGAAATCAGCATTACACGCAAAAAGCGTGAAGATGTTTTAAAAGCGACGCGCCTGAATGCGTTTAACACCTTCCGTACGGGTTACTAATGATAATCTTTTTAGACTCCATTTTGAAATTAGTAATTTAAAATTACAAATCTAATTATTTCACCGCAGACGCTACGTAAGTCCTACAACTGTCACACGGGTTGATACAGTTATTTACATAACCAAACACAATCTAACTTTGTACCATTAAAACATAGGAAATAATTTAAGTTAATTTCGTAAAGATAATATAGAAGATAATATTGAAAAACGAATGGCTTAAAAATCCGATATTGAAATCCGTCCACCCTACACGAGGTCCCAGTCTGGTCCCTATAAGGAAAAGTACTCACGAAAACTGCATGTTGACGTAAAAGATTGTCTACTTATGCCGAACAAATGGTTTTGGCGTACTTGTTGGAGTTGTAGTCCATTTTTACATAAGCTCCTTATCTACAATTTTGCTAGCTGTAGTTGCTAGTTTCGTATGTTTTCGATTCTTCGAATTGCAATCATATAAATAAAAATGTGGACATTAGTGAACATACCTTTTTCATTGCATGCTTGAGATAAATCAGATTGTATGTCAATCTCAGTACGTTTAATTATCTAATTTAGTTACTTGCGGTGGAATTATTTATCACAAATTTACATTTCAATGTAAATATTTATTCTTCACGATCGTGCGTATTGGTTCGGCTAATCTCTCGAGAACTTAAAAGAATTAGATCATACAACGTATTTACTGGGATAATATTTTAGCATAAACTTCAACTTCCCTGGATAAAGAAAACAAGAACTTATATGAGGTCAACTGACTTCGATCTTTGACAATGAAGTTGGGTTCAGTTCAAGCACACTACTCGAGGTACATCTTACATTACATTAAATTAAAATTACATTAAATTAAAGGGCAGTGATTTCCTAAGAATTCCTTTTGCTTAAGGAATAGGACGGATTAAGGGCACAGATTCAAGGAATACTAGGGGTTTCTTTCACTAGACATATAGTGTTACCAACGATTTGCCCAATTAAAAACCTATCTTCCAATATGGCCTACACACAAACCGTAAAAATTTTTGCGCAAAGCCATTAAGATACATTTGTTAGAGTTATTCCAGGGTTGGGAGGGGCGAGCATCGGTGATGGCGGAAGAACAAGTGAGGAATTCCTGAGAGTCGCTGAACGGCGGAAAGAGATTCAAGAAACGTTTTAAACTGAGATGTTTGTTAGAAAAGATTTTTATGACGGATAAATGAATGTTATACCAAATCAAACATAGCTAAATAACTGGAAAAATAACAGAATAACGAGTTTATATTTATTATTTTTTGTGAGATCCTATCGCGGCCTAATCTCACAAACAAGGATTCTACGGACGCTAACAAATAAGACAAGAAAGTTTGATTAAATTTGAGGAAATTTAGTCAATATCTTTCCAACGCAATTGAACTCAAAAAACGGAATCATTTGTAATAAAAATAAAAACGGCTGCTTCACTCACTCACGCCACCTCAAGGTAATGACTACGTCTTGGCTTCATGACATTGGCCTATTCAAATATATACATTTTAAAAGATGGAATGATAAATCCACTGTCTCATCGATTTACACGAAAACTCTACTGGATGCGATAAGTAGGATTCAGTACGACACCTCAGACGCTGACGGCCTTTGGTGTAGAGGGGTGAGGAAACAGGGTAGGTGGGGGGGATGGGCGGGTAGCGAGTGGCGGTAGCACCGGCAAAGAGCGTCGCTTCGGGGCAAGAGTAAATATTTAAAGGCGTGGGCACCAAGGGTTGCCGGAGGAGGGGTGAAGAGGCCTGGGAGAAGGCATAATCCCTGTACCGCCGCATAGTTCGACAAGTCTGCTTCTCTCGAGGCAAAAATAACATTTCAGTCCTCTCAAAGTGCTACCGTGTGGCTGGATATCATATCCCTACCATTTTTAACCAGCGGGAATAAGAAATAGGCAGGTCGAGAATCTTTCTCTTGGCACCGAAAATTACCTTTAATGTGGACAGGACGATCGACAGAGGTGAGAGAGCCACGACGCCTCTTTCTTAATGCATTATCATTTTCACTGCGGTGTACATTTGGGTTAATTCAAAAATATCGAGCCAAGCGATATAGAGACCACTTTCGACGACAAACAAACGACATTTCGTCTGAATTTCCCCTACTCCTTGGCTCCTTCGCATATCGCAATCGTGCTGGCTGAGTGTATCATGTTTGCAAAATTTATTACCCCGAAATATTCAAAATTAAAAATACGGCAAGAGCTTCAAGTAACCATACACAGTATCGATTCCCCTGTTATTTCTAATCAAATAACGAAATACGGTTTCTCATAAGGATGTGATTAATGACTGGAAATAATCCAACAGTCCGCCTTTGGTATTAATGAAGGAAAAGGTGATAAGAAACGCTTACCCAACGGAAATGGACATCTTTGTAATAGGTATAATACAAAAGAGATGATTAATTTTAGGTATATAAAAAATATATACCTACATAAAAATAAATATACACATTCAAACACGAAATCCCGCAACACGGCGAACAAATATTCATTCAAATATTATTCATACATATATTTATAAAAAAAATTATATCTATATATATATTTACATATATATATATATATATATATTTATTTATTTATTTATTTTTATGTATATTCATTCATTTTGAAATAGAGATAAGGAAATGGGAAAGGAACACACATCAAGGACGAACACAAGAGAGGTGGGGAAGGCGGATTTGAGCAGATCACAAATATAAAAATATTTTCCTCGACCGGGACTTGAACACCGGATCTCTCCACTTGCCGGGCGGATTCTCTAACCACTTGAGCTATCGAGAAATGGTACTTTACCCTGAAATCTGCGATCTTATAAAGTTTCTCTTAAATCTTAAAGTTTCTTTGGCGCTTTATTTTATTATTTACGGAAATTATCCATCATATCTATTGGAATTACAACGTATTACAGGTCACTAAAAATATTTGAAGACGCTACAATCCTTTTTATATTCCGATTTTTTATATGTTGTCAGTTTTCCTATTTTCGAAGAATCTTGTTTTAAACTCCTTGTTTTATTTTAATCGATCATTTCAATCCACAACATTCTTCTCCAAATCCAAAAGTACCTTTCTTTTCGCCATTCCTGTTCAAAAATGACCAAGTTTAGCATCCTTACTAATAAGCTTAATACAGGGTATTACATTGTATATTATATATATATATATATATATATATATATATATATATATATATATATAACTTTTGGACGGCACAATAGAACACAGAATAAAACAGATAACACGTAAAAGGACACTCACACTGTAGATGATTTAAGCTTTCGGCCTACTCCGAGGCCTTCTTCAGGTCAGTATCTGACCTGAAGAAGGCCTCGGAGTAGGCCGAAAGCTTAACTCATCTACAGTGTGAGTGTCCTTTTACGTATTATCTGTTTTATTCTGTGTTCTATTATGCCGTCCAAAAGTTATATTGCTCTCGTGAGTACTTCCGCATCATCTATATATATATATATATATATATATATATATATATATATATATATATATACATAAAATTTAGTATTTTTCAGAACTTGCCATGCAGCTTATGTACTTGTAGCCACATCCGTTTTTATTGTATGCTGTTGGTTAACATCAGGCTTTTTATTCCAATTGCTTTCTTTTCCATGCTAATTCTTGCAACAAATCATGTTCACTTTGAATTCTTTTGGATGAAAAAAATTATATTATATTTTTCTACTCCTATTATAAAATTTCTCAGCATTTTCCTTGGCTCATCTGCACTATATCCAATAAAATTTATTCCAACCGACAAAATAATATATTTATTTCCATAGGGTTTTTTTGGGAAAAATTATTCTGGTGTACGAAAAGTGAAGAGTCAGGCGTGATGCTGTGGAATCGAGACATAATAAGAACTTTGTTGCAATTTTCCACAATTATAATTCCCCTTCCACTCCCTCCCCACAATTTTATTCCTCCCCTACCCCCTCCTATCCCCACCCCCCCTCCTTTAGTTTGGTATATATATATATATATATATATTCCTTCCCCTTTTACTATTCCTCACCTGATGATGACTCAGTGTTTGGAAACCATGGTCGAAATAAAGTTTCAATTGTGGAAATTTGCAACAAAGTTCTAATTATTCTGGTGTGTATTCACCCCCTGCCATACACCCTAGCGGTGCCTTGCCGGGTACATAAATAAATTCTTTTTTCCTGTTTTCTCACTCCCTTTTCATCTTTTCAGTACTAAGATGCGGTTTCCTAAGCATATGTGCTTCAGTGTTTTGAAGAAAAACTGCATCCTTGAGATATTTAAAATTGAAGAACACTAAAAGTTTTGAGTGTTGGTTTGCCACGCTATCAGCTGAGAAATGTAAAATAATTTCTCATATAACGTAGTGGAAACAAATTCTTGCCAGGTTTATGCCTGGGGCCTACGATCTGAAAGGAAACACGTTTACAAATTGGTGTTCCTGCTACATATCCAAAATAATTTCAAACCGCAAATTGAAGTCTGAGACACAATTCAAGAATCATGACATTTTGCAAGCTTTTTCTTAAAGACACTATTTCCTCATATTGGAAAATTATCCTATGATGAACCCTCCCCTTAACTTTAACACGACTGAATGACACAGGCCAACAGTGGTTTTGGTGCCGGAGCTTTTAATGATGATTTAAGGAACAATTTGGGTGCTGAATCCAATTATGACACTAGTTTTTTCCTATCAGCTATAGTTTTCAAGTTATAGATATGTTGTTACTTACGTAAAAAAATCTTCTACATGATGATATGGGAATATTATATTAATAATAAAACCCACTAAATATAAAGACTTGATTTATTTCTAGGGCTGTTAAATCACCCACAAACACAACAGAATTTTACAATACAATTGAACACAAATACTAAAATTTTTTACTGTAATAAAACAAATTGAAAAGAAAAAAATACATAAAAACATCACTCAACACATCGGAAGCTTCTTTTGCGCGATTTTCTTGAGTGCACTTTGTTCAAACAGTCTCGTTTTAAGCACCAGCAGTAATCTGCCATCATATGGTTATCCCATCTTCCTTGGTAGCGAGCTTCCATTGTTTTTATATCCTGGTGAAATCTTTCACCTTGTTTTTCACTTGTGTCTCCTAAATTTCCAAGAAAATTGTCTAAGTGGCTGTGTAGGTAGTGAACTTTTGTGGTCATATTACATCCAAGTGATTTGAAGTTACTGAGCATAATGTTTACCAGCTCAATATAATTTTCACTTTTGTGATTTCCTAGAAAATTTTTTATGACCTCAACAAATGACATCCAACTAATTTTTTCAATCTCATTCATTGACTCGACAAAAGCAGGATCCTTTGTAAGTTGTCTGATTTGTGGCCCCTCAAAAATACCAGCTTTAAGTTTTTCAATACTTATATGGGGCATCTTTAGTCTTAAGTAGCCGAAGCATGGTCCATCTTTGTCAAGAGCCTTTACAAATTGCTTCATTAGGCCTAGTTTAATATGTAGAGGCGGTAAGATGATTTTCTCTCTTTCAACTAAAGATTCAGCAATGATGTTTTCTTTCCCAACAACCAAGTTTTCTCTCTTAGGCCACTCCTTCTTAATCCAGTGGTTTTGTCTGTCCCTGCTATCCCAGAGGCACAAGAAACAAGGATATTTTGTGTAGCCACTTTGCTGCCCAAGTTCACCATTTTTAAATCTACACAAATCACCCAGCGATGTTCTTGGTATTTTATCTTCTGTAAGACCAATGCTATTGTATCGTATTCTTCTTTCATTTTAGTTGAATGAGCGATTGGTATTGCGCCAAACCTGTTACCATTGTGAAGAAGTACACATTTGAAACTACGCTTGGAGCTAGCAATAAACAAACGCCAATCACTAGCATCATATTGTGATAGTAGTCCCATTTTTTCCAAAAGACCCTTAACGTCTATACAAAATGTAAGATTGTCTTCTTGAGTAAAGAAGGGTAGCATATCCTTTTCCCTTGTGCGATAAAAACTTATTTTTGTACCGGGTTGCGGTAAATTCTTTTCATGCAGTCTTGATGCTAGTAGTTCGGATACCTTATGAACTAATTTCGCCATCTTTTACCGAAGTCGATACAAACGATTTTTGTTTTTTAATCTCATTGGCCTACAATATAATAATATACATAAAACTTATTGACAGTTTATTGAAAATAAAAGGAACACCGCAGAGTGGTTATAAATTAGTATACTTATAGATTTATTTAACTTTGAAAATTATTTTACTTGATATATGTCAAATATTAAAACAACCAATCGTAAGATGTGCCATATCTAAAAAAGTAGAGCTGTTAAATAAAAACGGATTTCATATTTGGATCCAGCTCTACAAATATAGTTAAAATCATCACAAAGATTCCAGGCAACAAAAAAACATTTTTTTTGTAGGCCTGTGTAGTAGATGGTAGTACGTTTCCAATTGATAGAGGAAGTACCTATCAAGTTGAAAAGTGCTACCATCTATTATTCATTATGTTCGACTTCCACTACATCACGCCTGAAGCTACTCAATTCGTCTTTAACACGACTTTTAGAAATTAACGATAATTTGGTGGAAATAACTCAGTTGTGCCAAAATAATATTGGCCTCTCGCTCTTTTGTTTCATTCAATTCACTTCCAAAACTAAAATTAATTTAGACGATGTAAGCACGTGCACTGAAAGATTTTCATTTCGATCCGACACGGGAGGTCGGAGGAAATTGAAACCAATCACGTTCGATGTGGTAAATCATCCACTGCCTCAGCTGTTACTAAATTGAAATCATAAGTTACCCACGAAAAGTGACTTATATAGTGAATATATATCACTTAAAGTGACAAGTGAACAGTGATCATGATGACCTCACATATCTGAAGGGCTTAATACAACAATTAGCTCAAGGCAAAATTTCGGGAACATTGTTTTAATGGATACTGTAAATTACATTCATTATTGTTTTTTTTATCTATTAACGCATTCCTTCATTCTAACCTATAAACTCTAACGAGTATGGGTCATTAGGAAGGGCAAGAGCAATATATTTCCCGCTCTTTGCGTGATTTTCCTATCAAAGAAACACATTTAACAGACGAACGTTCCCGGACTGAAATGGCTCGATCCCCCACTAATAATGGACTAGGGAAAAATAAAAAAACCAAGTAATGATGAATTCTGAGAGTTAGTGCGCTAGAACGCTCTCATAATTGAAAAGTTACTTTTGAAAAATGCACATGCAAGACGAATAAAAAAATCCATCTATCGGTGGGGTCGGTGGATGGGGACTCCGTAGTAGAATTTCGGGAACACCTGCCTTTGACAATCGAGGTTTTTTCCCACCTGGAGCCTCGTGGCTGGAATCCCTTCCCATGAGCACCGTGGCAGGCGATATGAGGGATGTGTAAAAATGGGGAGTTATGGATTTTGAATGGTACGTGTGCCTGTCTGTGTGAGCGTTGTGGGCGTGGGTCGAGGGTGAAGTGCAGGAAATTTGGGTCGAGTGGGTGGATTATAGGGGACGAAGAGAAGAGTTGGGGCAAAGCGACTGCATCTATCTTCATGGCACACAGAAAGCCACCGTTGGGGTTTGTGGCAGGGGATGTCCCACGCCAAGCAAGTTACATAAAATTAGTTGTCGCATCTTAAATGAGCTTTACTAAGGAGTTCGACAATATTTGGGCTAAACGAATATATTTAACAAAAAAACACTTTGTTTCCTCAGCCCGTCGCATCTTCAGCTGTTATTCTCATCCCTTTCGCTATAAGAAAAAATTAAATTTTTAACCTACGGCTGATCTTTTTATCTCATTTTCATGTTACCGTATTACGATGGGGATATTCCAAATGTGTTAACGTCATCGCCAAAACAGTCATTCTTGGAAATTATGCAAGAGATCTGTAACCTAACATTCGCCTCGCGAGTGATTACCAAACTCGACCCTCTAAAAACCTACATCTACACTTCTAAACTATTATAAAATTTGACAGAACTTTAACAAAAGCTTTACAAAAATCGAAAGAGATGCTTCACAAATCTAGCTCCTTTTCTCTGCACACGATATATTTCGCTAACTATATCGGATTCGTGAATAACCCATAATACTAGCAGCATATTCAAAGTGAGGCAGAACTAGTGAAATTAACACCGCTTAATTTTACTCTCTAATCATATTTTCGCTGTATCCTTTGATGAATCTTAATTTCCCATCTGCCAATGGCGCTTAGATTTTTGCATTTGGATCGAGGATAGTGGCTGTGGTGTGGCTTTTGCGGCGGGGGACAGGGCCATTGCAGGCGAGAGCGGATATCTCAGCGTCGTAATGGGAGGGGGCAGGGAGTGAGGGCGAGGTCGGGATGGAGTTATTGGCGCTCGGGAAATTAGGAAGGGCGGCGAGGCAAGGGGGTCCTCTAGGGGAGAGAGGCGGGCGGGTCGCCCTCATGGGGGCGGGGGGGGATTGAGATGAGGCCCGACCGGGTTGAGCGTGGGGGCCAGGGAGAGAGGGGAATTCTTTCTCTCCGTCGGGCCCTTATAGCACCGCCCCATCATGCTCGCAACCGCACGACTCTGACTGACGTAGGGTTCTGCCACATCACGATATGTCGACTTCATGTCGACATTGAATTAAGGCTCGCTCAACATACCGGGGACGATTGTGATATATCGACATTGAAGTCGAGGTCAATACTGATTTCGAGGTTTTATAACTTGAGGACGGGTTACTATTTATGAATTTTGCTTTTTTGATAATTTTCATTTGGAGTTTTACTTTAATTATGCAAATGGAAGATAGAAATGGATGAAGGATGGCTTACCACGTTTCCGAGTCCCGTACCGCAGTACAGAATTCTGGACTCTACACAGAGAAATTGACTTCAACAAGCAACGTGAATGGAAGGCTTGCCCCGAAATGGTGAGCGCCCCATAACATCTTGACGCTAAAGTTATTCAAATGTTTTCAATGTAAATTTAATGTCCACATCTATATTTTGGCCTCGATTGACATTGTTGGGAGTTACTATATCATCCGCATAGCCATTTATGTCGTTGACAGAAATGTATTCTCGAGAAGTGGACCTAATGTCTTATCCCAGCACCAAACATCCAATGTCGCAGAACCCTACTCCAGCGACACACTGGGGCAGCACGGGTGTCCTGCATTAACTGGTGGATTTGCATTCGGTGGTATTGGATATGAAAAAGGAAAAGGGCGAGCGGAAAGAGCACTGATATCCGACGGAGCTCTGGAAGGGAGAGGAGCTGACTGAGGGAAGGGGAAAGCTAAGCAATCAACTGACACGCGTCGCGGGGCATTAGGTGGATGGATAAATTCATCAATATTCGAAAAAATTGTCTGTCTAACTTAAGAACGATTAATATTTTGAAAAATGCTTTGGATGAAAAAAATCTGCCATGGCTATACGAAAATTATCTTCAAAACTCGTGTAATTTAAGCAATGTTTTCATAAGTAATTCAAATTGTAATATCAATAAAATGAATTGATAATCTAATATGTATGTATAGTTAAAAGTTTCCTACCTTTCCAAAAACATTTTATACTACTATCACATAGGTGAGGGTGAGAGAGGGAGGAAGAATACGATGAAATACGTAGGTATATTTGCACATTTGTAAAATTTTACCGATCCTGGACAAAATAAAAAGTTTACATAAAAGTACACTACCAGCAAAATTAATTATGCTCATGTAGTATTCCAGATAGTACACGTCACAAAATTCAGTATTGAAAATGTACACCTCATAATATTTCCAAACTAATCCTCCTTTCTATGCAAATAATCAATGCAATATCGCTACCTAAATTTACATTTCACTCGAATGCTAAGTTCTACAAAATACAGGTAAGGTGTCAATACTGACGTGAAGCAGATGTGGTGTTTTCTTGGGTGAGCTGTATAAATGCCCTCCATTATAGTGACATGGAAGCCCCATTCTAATCACTGGGAATTCAGAAATAATTTGCTTTCACTAGCTCTAGTTTTAATTGTGGTTATAATTATCCCTTAAAGCATGACGCAATCATTTCCCCGTATTAAAACCCCTTGCCGAACATCATTGTCCCCATCTCAAGCCAATTATCTGCTGTTTGAAATGAAGTATAATCAAGATATGACTTCTTGAGCTTTACAATTAATAAGTTACTTTTTTCACACTTGATGCAGTTTAAGAAAATCTTAAGATGCAGTAAATTAAAAGAGATGAAGACAAAAGTCATTTGTAGTGGGAAAGAAAGAAACTTTTGTTATTTCCACCAGGAAATAACAAAAGTTTATTTCTTTTCCACTAAAAGTCAATGTATCGCCGCTGTATTAATGCTTACGTTGAGATAGGAATTCACCATGGGTAACCAACTAGGGAGGGACAAATGAAAACTGTCCAGCTTGAATATTTTTTACCTTATCATTTCTTGGATACAAAAGTTTCTCAGTTACATTATTTTATGTATACTGTCCATAGTGTGCAATATAAATATTTCAGTACTTTGAAAGTTCAAGATAACCCTAGAAATACCATGGCTTCAACTGCTACCAAGGTCAGTGGTGTACCACTTTGCTGTGCCTGGCCTGACCTAAGTGAGTCTCTTAGAGAAGCAATGCTGTTTAGGAACTGCCTAGTTTATATGTAAACTGGTCGAAGTGACAGAGTTGAATCGCCAACTTACATTCGTTGATGAATTTCAATGTTCCTTCTCTTAACTATTCAACATACATGAGAGAATGCTGTTCTTCTGTGGTGCATGTTGCAAATCCAACTGCCAAGTTTACACTACTGTTGCACCATATAGTTGCTTTCTGGCATCATGCTGCTAACTGCGGGACACTCATCAAACCATGGCTATCACTAATGCAAACTAACAGGGAAATGAGACACCAATTTGAAATTTTAGTGCCCTTTCAATGATTTCAATTGAGTCACCCTCGCTTAATTCACTCAATGAGTTTTCAATGAAGACTTTTATCCAAAGTCGGCGTAAATACCCAGGAACAGTTAAAAAATTCGAGTGAGACAAATTACAACAATGATTAAACAAATACAATTATTCTAAGGTTTAAAAAAAAACAGGAAGAAGGAGTAATTAAAACAATTGCAGACATGTCAAACAAAATCAGGTACACGAATATTTTCAGAAATATTTTAGTTGCTACCAGCACAGAAACAACAAGAATGGTAAAGTAGCGAAATGACAGACAATATTAACAAAAATGCTCTTAACCATATCAAAATTGGAGTAGCATAACGCCGTTGATTAATGTACGATTTCTGACTTTAGGGACTCGAATTTCACAGAAAGGATGTACTCTCCTGGGCGTTTTGTAACACATTGTTAAATTCATATTTAATTAGCAATGTCGACTACAAAAGTACGATTACTTGACTTCGATAATTGCGAAGATTACTTTTTTAACCAACATAGCACGTGCTTATCCAACATGGACCACTTGTGATGGAAAAATTTCCTTTCAGAAGGGGAAGATGAACAGCGTCGTAAAAATGTGCTTGGTTCTGCCATTCTTTTGATTCTCTGTGGCTACAAAATTTCATCTGAATAACTACATAATTACAAAGGTACCAACGGAGGAATATGCAAGCTCTTATAAAGTTCTTCTAACTACCACTTTTTGACAAGAGTAAGCATTATCAATAAAAAATTTCAGAGTGTAAAAAACATTCGCATTGACCGGTCAATGCGAATGATTTTTACACTCTGAAATTGTTGCATTGGAATTCATATTAGCGGATAACTCCGTTAAAAGCTACTGTTGAGGCATCTCCCGAAGTTTCTTGGAGCAAGTAATTATATTTTTTTTAAATAGTCTTGTTTGCAAAATATATCAGAGGAGAGTAATTATGCCCTTCAAAGGTTTTCTTTCGGGAAATCGTTCGTGCAATAACATTGAGTATCGAAGCTTAACCACAAAACGTCGGAACAGATTGTGATGAAAAATAAAAGGAACTTCAATTATTGTAGTACATATTTGCAGACTCAAGTTAAGGGTCTAATAGTACTAACGCGATCAATTTGTTATACTTTTTATCTTCTCAATTTTCATTTAATTTTAGTTTTCGCTTCGTTATTGTTTTTACTAACTCTATCAATCCAATACTCCAAACTTTTATTCATAGAATTTATCATCTATTCATCAATTTATCATCTTAGATATCACGTGACCTAGGAATTTTTCTCAACAACAACCACTCCCCTATTTCCCCAACCTTTTCCAATCCGTCTGCCTTTCTAAGAAGGAAAACAAGTTTGACATTAATTCCTGCTCGAATGCAAACTTTCGCTGCTTTCAAAGCTTCCAGAAGATGATAACATTGTACTGCAGGCTTTCATTTTCGCGCGAATTCCCAACATGCCCTCGTGATTCCCCTCTCCAAGATGGCTCTGAGCGCTAAGGGAAGAGGGTGAAAGTGTGTGTCGGCTAGAAGCAGTTTTCCACCCGAAGTGCCCTCCCGCTTGGGCCCTTAACATTCTGGGTATCCTAGTGTCCTTTATGGGTATTTGTCGTCTTAGACACGTCTTATTTCATCTTCAGCGAAGGCTCTGGAAAAGGAAGGAACCTGAAAGGTTATCTGCCGGATGGGTGGTAACAGTTCGATACGTTATACTTTCGAGCAACAAGGAAGGTAGCCAAGAATGACGGCAAGGTCATTTGATAACGAAGCAAGTTAGTAAACCGATGAACGTGGAAAAATTAAGTTATTCCTTGGGAGTATTAGAAGCCTCTCAAGAAGAGAACGCAGATTGCTTGAATTGCATTATATACTCACCCAAGAATTAAAACACCAATGTCGCTTTAGGTCGCACTTAATCAATTTTAAATTAAAAATGTTTTGTCTCAAAAATAATTAGCAAAAATTGTGGAAGACAATATTATTACAAGGTAATATCCCGGTGAAGGTAGATTTTAAGATGGACACAACTATCACATAAATAACTTGCGACTCCAACAAAACACAATCGAGCAACCGAATCTACATTAGGTCCCTCATCATCTCTGTGTACTTCCTTCCTCCCTTCATCCCGTCCAACATCCCGATCCTGTTCCTGCCTTTTCCTCGTTTACCCCCTCCCTCCGTTCCCCCCTCTATTAGTCTTCAACATCCCACTATTGCCGCTCAATACACCTTTCATCCATTTTCCCTGCCTCCATATGATTTCTCTCAATAAACCTCTCTCCTCACCCACCATCCATAGCACTTCCTCATTTGTTTTCCTTTCGGTCCATTTCACCTCCATTCTTCTCCACATCCACATTTCAAAAGCCTCCAATCTACGTCTATCCTCCTGCTTCAGTGACCACGTTTCCGCGCCGTACATAGCTATGCTCCATATCAGAGTATTTACGAGTCTTGTCTTAACATCCCTACTCAATGTCCCCGTCATCAACTCCTTCCTCTTTGAGAAAGCCTCCTTGCCAAGCGCATTTTTTCTCCTTACATCCCTACTACTTTGACCGTGTTGGTCAAAGACACTTCCGAGATAGGAAGACCATATGTTGATCATAAAATGCAAACAAACTTCGACGATCGAGATGAATGAAAAAATGGAATATTTTTCCCGATCCAAACAATATGCTCGAATACCTAAACAGAGTGCATTCCTTCGCAGAACCCAAATCGGCAGCAGTAGCGCTGTGAAACATTCAACCTCTCGAATAATTTGGGTGGAACTGGATTTTCGAGCTGTAGTTGGTGCGATGAAGAACCCTCCCGTCCCTTCTAAAGGGGCTTTGATAACTTAACGGCTGCGCATCGCTGCATGCCTCCGACGCGGCTTCGAGATTCACCGATGAGGGAGAGAGTCATTTCCGCGGCATTCGCGGAGAACGTTCCTCGCTCATGCGCCTGCCGCCGCCGTATCGTCAGTCACGTGGCCTAGTCGGCGATTTGCATCCGCGGCCACCTTCGCGCCGTGTGTGTAGGGTCGGAAGGGGCGGGGTCAAATGGCGCCAGCAGCGGGGGGTTTGGGAGGAGAGGGTGGGCCTGCTTTAGTGGCTCGGGTTTAAACGTCTCTTTTTTATGGCGGAAGTGGCCGTTTCATGATGCGCTAATGACGCCATTGATTGCACCTTTTACGCGACACTTGAGTGGGCATCGCCCGGCACGCGGTTTTCCGCTTACATCCACCCCCACCTTCACCCCTCCTCGCCCCCGAACCCACGGCAAGGCTGTGGGGGGTGGTGAGAAAATCCATCCTCCCCCTCCCCACGCCCTAGTCGGTCGCTTCAATTACGAGAATGTTTGAACACGTATTTAAAACTGCATGCACTCGCCCGAGTCCATTTGGCGGGAAGGAGGTGTTCAATGCGGCAGCGGAAAGCTAAGTAGCCGTTTAATGTGGCTGCCGTAACAGGAGCGGGGGGGATAATTTGCTGACCTTAATGTTGATTGCATGCCTGTTAGTGGAGGGGAGGGCAGTATGGTCAGATCAATGCCGGTGTGAATTACTTTCTGGGAGATGAGTGCGTCGCCGTACGCGACGCCGTTAAGGACGGAAGGGGTAGTACGCCAAACCACCGCTTCTGCATGCCGTCGTCCATTGTTGTGGCGTTATAAGGGATAGTTTTCACCGTTTATTGAATGGACAGCGGATCTGCGGGCGTTTTTGCCTTAATATATTCCTAGTCACGTGAACTAATTTGTTCCAGAGCTGGGATGAGCGTAATTTGACAGAGTTCATGGAGTCGTTTTCAAGTTTGCGGTCTAATGAGAAAACTAAATTCAACGCATAAACAAGAAGAGGCAATGAAAGAAGCTCAGGAATTGGGCGTGTCTAAGGTGACAGGAGGGTGCATGGAGAAAACTAAACCAACTTCATAGACTCTACACGCTCAGTCTCGTGATGCCAACTATTATTAGGCATGACACACATTTGCGTAACGATCATCACAGCGTCTCGTTCCGCTCAAGTAGACTTCAGCGCCATTCAGACGGATCACAGCTGACAAACGCCTAGTAAAGATTTCAGTCAGACGTTGATGTAATATCACGGTAGGACAGAATAATTTTGCATGACAGGATATTCCTCCAAGTGAATATTTTGTTGTAAAGAGAGAAACTAAATGATTCCGAAGAATAACAGCAGGATTTAGGAGAGGCGACAGACGGCTGAGGTTATTTGCACCATTAGGGATGGATGGGGAGGAAGGGTGGAGAGAAACCGAGCGTCGGCATTAGTCTAATCTTAACGAAAGGCGCCAAGGGGTCCACAGTTTAACGTCCCATCCGACGGATGGAAGACGTACTCACTCAAAGTACTCTTCACAAAACACCTCAAGTGCGGATCGGTATACAACTGAAAAAATATGTCGTTTCGAGGATTCGAACGCGGGACCTGTACATTAGCCACCGCACCATCCCGATCCCCGGATGATGAGTCAAATAATCTTCCTTTATCACCGGTTTTCTGAAATAGGGGTACATTAAATTCTCCTTCCTATTTATTCCATTTTGTCTTCCTTGTTCTTCTTCTTCCTCGACCAAAAAGAGAAGTTTTCTAATTTTTCAGAAATTAAACTGCTCTCTACCTATATTCGCAGAAGGGCACTCGCCATTTGACAGACAGCCACTATTTTTTTTAGGTAATCTACCGGTTAAGGTAGGTTTTCCGAAGGACATAACTATCAAAAAAATATTTTGTAACTCCTAAGAAAACCTACTCTATATCAAGTCCCTCTTCATCTCTGTGTACTTCCTTTCTCCCTTTATCCCGTCCAACATCCCTACCCTGTTCCTGCCCATTCCTCGTTTGCCCAACATCCTCCCCTCTATTACCTTCTTCAACATTCCACTACCGCTCAATACGCCTTTCATCCATTTTTCCTACCTCCATTAGATTTCTCTCAACAAACCCCTCTCCGCACCCACATTTCAAAAGCCCCCAATCTACGTCTATCCTCCTGCTTCAGTTACCACGTTTCCGCGCCGTACATAGCTACGCTCCATATCAGTGTTTTTACGAGTCTTTTCGTAACCACCCTACTCAACGTCCCCGTCATCAACTCCCTCCTTCTTGAGAAAGCCTCCTTGCCTAGCGCAATTCTTCTCCTTACGTCCCTACTACTTTGACCGTATTGGTCCAAAACACTTCCGAGATATGTAAACTGTTCTGCCTGCTCTATTTTTTCCCCGCCTAGCTCAATATATAGCGTAGCCTTTTCCTTTCTGGAAAATCGCATAACCTTTGTTTTATTAATATTGATTCTCATCCCATGTTTATTGCACTGAACCTCCAATTCACTCAGCAATGCTTGCAACCCCTTGGCTGACTGAGCAACTAATGCTTGGTCATCAGCAAACCTAACCGATTTTACAAATTCCCCTCCGACTTTCATTCCTACCTCCAGTTCTTCCCATGCCTCTTTAATCATTTCCTCTACATATACGTTGAACAGTACCGGTGACAATGGGCAACCCTGCCTTACACCTCTTCCTAACACTGACCATCCGGACACTCCGTTCCCCACTCGCACCTGAGCAGTCTGAGACATGTACAGGTTGCGGATCAGTCTCCTGTCCCTCCAATCCATTCCTATTTTCTGCAATACACGCATTAATTTTTCCCAATTCACTCTATCAAACGCTTTTTCGAAATGCACGAAACAGGCAAATTTTTCTTGATTGCATTCTACATTCCTCTCCATTAGTGATCTCATTACTGCAATGGCATCACGCGTACCTCTTCCTTTCCTAAACCCGAACTGATCATCCCATAAGTAATCTTACTATCTTTACTTTTGTTGATGATCCTGAGAATAACTTTAGCTGCGTGGGATATCAAACTATTTGTTCTGTAATCCTCACATGATGTAGCCTTTACCTTTTTCGGAATAGGAACTAACACTGATCTCACAAAATCCTCCGGCCGGATTCCTTCCTCATAGATACTACGAATCAGTCCATATAGGGTCTTCTTCCCACATTTTCCTAAACATTTCAACAGTTCCACAGGAATGTTGCCCACCCCCACGGCCTCATTTGCTTTCACCTCCTCTAATGCTCTTTCTATTTCATCGTTGAGTATGCCTGGACCTAAGCTATCTTTTTCTACGTAATGTTCCTTTTCTATGTCTAACCTTGTCGGCCTAAGTTCTCTACCATACAGTGTTTCTATTAATTCCTTCCATCTCTCCTGGATTTTATCTGGTTCAATTATAATCTTACCCCACATATCATTAACTGTAAGCACTGATCTTGCCCTCTCACTTCCCGATAATAGCTTAACCTTGCTGTTTTGCGCATCAATTTCACCCTTCGTCTGTAAACTTTCCATTTCCTCGCATTGCATTTTCCACCATTATTTTTTTGTTTTATTTGTGCCCCTTCTCAACTTATTGTTTAACTCTTTTTACTTCATTTTGCCTACATCTGTGTTTACATTCTTCCATCTTCTTCTGTCATCCATCTTTGCAATCATCTCATCCGTTACCCATGGTTTCCTTATCCTTTTCCCGTTAAAGGTTTCTGTAGTGTCTTTTGCGGCTTCCGATATCCCTTGCTTGATACATTCCCATTTTTCTTCGATAGTACTCAGTTTTTCCGTCATCCATCATTTTCTCTACAGCCTGCTGTTACTCCTTCCTCGTTAATCCATTTAATGCTTCTACATTCCATTTCCTAACCCGCCGCCCTTGCGCTATCTTCTCGAAACAGACGTTACATTTCATAACTACTAAATTGTGGTCAGAGTCCGCATCCGGTCCTGGGAAACTATGCGAATTTATCACACTGTTCCTAAACATGTGCCTAACCATAATATAATCTAACTGATATCTTTCTGAGTCACCTGGTATTTTCAATGTATATCTACGCCTTTTGTGTTGTCTAAACCATGTGTTGGTAATGACTAACCCCTGTAACCTGCAGAATTCAATTGCTTTCTACCCGCGTTCATTCTTCGTGCCTAACTCATAGTCCCCCACCTCACCACCCTCTCTTCCTTCGCCTACCGTCGCATTCCAATCCCCCATCACTATCAAATGTTTCCCTGCAGGAACACACGCGATTATATCCTCTAACTCATCGTACATCCTATCGACTTCTTCCTCCTTGCGGTTGCTCGGGGGCATGTATACCTGAACAATCTACATCTGCATAATACCCCGCAAGCCGCCGCAAGGGTGTGTGGCGGGGGGTGTTAGGTCACCACCCAAAAAAGGAAAAAAGAAATACCGCATTCAAAACCAACACACACATGCAAACCCCAATCCACAGCAGTGCACACATTCATCGTAACACCCCATCATTCGACGCGCATGCAAACACACATCTACCTCCCTTCACTCCACAAGCATGCAAGTACATACGCTTAACTACAACAAATAATTTTACCCCAGGATGCAGCAAGAAATTAATCACGAACGTGCAAGCTAGTTTCTAGCAAGTAGCCAGGCGAATTACCACCACCACAAGAACGTTCCGCATAAAAATCTCTCCTACTCAAGACGAGGAATTTGGCCCAACGCTGCAGGTGGGAGGAGGGCACACCCACGGAGAGGGACAAGGGATGGAAGTGGAAATTTAGGGTAGCAAAAGAAGAGGAAACAATACTGTAAACAGTAATACATTACTTAATGGCATGCGGGAAGAGTTTTGAAACAACATACAGGAGGTTAGTGTAAGTGCATGCAATTGAGTTTAACTAATTGTTACCTAGACGCCGAGGGTGGCAAGTGGCATTTTTGTTATCTCCGAGTGTGACCCTACAGTTGTTATCCCGTATTGTCCGTGGGAAGAAGGAGTCCTTGAGTCTGCTGGTCCTGGCATCTATTTCCCGAATTTTGTACCCATTATCCAAGCGACCAATGTATGTTGGAGCGCGAAAAATTTTCGAGACCTCGGTGCTGAAACATGCGGATCTGAATTTATTTAGTAAGTTTAACCTAGCATTGAGTCGTCTTTCTTCCAATGATTCCCATCCCAACTCCATAAGCATTTCAGTGACGCTTTTCGTTTTATCGTAACAGTTTTCCACGAAACGAGCTGCCCGGCGTTGGACCTTCTCAATTTCCCGAATGAGGCCTTTTTCACACGGATCCCATACGCTACATGCATATTCTAAATGGGGCCTTACAAGAGCGTGATAACAACGTTCCTTGACCTTGGAGTGACTTCTGCCAACAATGCGTCTAATAAATCCTAATTTTTTATATGCTTGCCCGCAGACTTTACGTATATGGGTCCCCCAAGTTCAGTCTTTAGTGAATGTAACACCTAGGTATTTCACCGTATCAACTACTTCAAGTTCAAAGTCAACAATGACCAAGTTCGTGGGCTCTGCTTTAATCTCTACGAGTAAAATTCTATCTGTTGCTTGCTCTATGTTGACTACGCTTCTTCCTACCCCTTTATTTAATATTACGGCAACCCGTCGTTGGCTCTCGTCCCCACCGCTGTATATCACTCTATAATTGTCACTCCAGTAATCCCCGCTATCCTTCCATCTCACCTCGCAGAGACCTAAAACTTCTATATTACCTCTTTCCATCTCTCGCTTAATATTTTCTAATTTTCCTGTCCTCAACATTCTCCTGACGTTCCATGTTCCTATTCTAACTACTTTCGTCTTCTTCCACGTCTTCTGTCCTGCTGCTTTTATTTCTCCCCCGCAAGGGTTTCGTGGGATGACGACCGCGGAAGCCTTGCCTCCCCCGCTGCCGGGCACGACACACGGTCCCTTGGGCCGAGCGTCTGTTTTGCGTCCATCATTATTTTCTTGGGAATGATAATTGAAGTAGTTTCCCGTTGCCTTCCTCAATAGTGTTTTTAACGTGACACCTTCACTTAATGGCCTCCCCACTGGGGTCAGACGCCTTTGTAGCCGCCTCGCTGAGGAACAGACACTGCGTGGACTACCTTTCGTCTGGCTCCTAACCTTCGACCTATGGGTGACCCTACGAGGAGCAATTATTATTACTCCAGCCAGCACAGCTCCTGGGGTCTTCGGAACGCACAAGCCCTTCCACCACGACAAGCTTGTAGTCCATCGGAGGGGTCAGCCACTATACACAGCATGAAAGCTGTTCTGGTTATCTACATTTAGAACTCATTTTTCTTAAGTCTAGTGCCACACATTCGAGCCAAGGTGACCCTTTCCACCAGTGGTCGCTCTTTTTTGAATTTCTCCCATGGGCAGGTAGTCAGTCATTCATGCAAGGCGCGGCACTTCATTACTTCAAAATTTTGAAACAAATCCTGACCGATCAGAGAATGTCAATGGATGTGATCGGGCAAAAGTCATTGCTAACGCATAAATAAAGGTTGTGAAATTTATAAGTGGCACGGCGGTCGAACCATACATTACATTTGATATTTGGATTAAATGAGGAGCAATAGTAGACTGCACCGCACTTTAGTGACGTCTCATTAAAAATGAAATTTCCTTCTTTCTTCTTGATTGATGCGTAATATGAAGCGCACTTCCATGAATAATAGCATAGGAATTGTGACGATATAAGGAGATATAAAGGGACGATATAAAGGGAGAAGGAAATAAGTGACTTTGCCAAAATGGGTTAATTTTCTGTTCTTCAAACATGAGGATAAACCTTCAATTTGGGGGCTATCAACAAAATGATCCTCCATTCGCTTCCCATATCTCTAACTCCAGAACTGAGCAACTATAAGCACGCCCCAGTACTCCAACCTGCCCTGGCGGGAATTCTAGACCCCAAAGAGCATTTCCCTTCAAAAAAAGGATGTGAAAAGACTGGAAAGAGTCGTTCGGATTAAAAGTTTTGACAGTTGAATTTTAACGCCATTTGGCAACTAACTTTGGGGCTGAATGTTCTGCCCCCTCCTTGAGGGAAATTTTCTTACCTTGGGCCACCTTGATGTGCGTGGCTCGAAAATTATTCGTGAATTGAAACCAGAAAATCGATATATGAAGTTGAAGAAAAAAGATAGCCAGATATTTGTGAGGAATTTATCAGCATGCTACTACGCTTTACACAATGGTAGGAAAACCTAATGCAAAACGATTAAAAAAATGGCATATACATTGAATGGCAAGGTACATGAGGATTAAAAAGTATTATTATTGATAAAAAAATATTAAGCTCATTTCAGAAAACATTAATCTACTCTGCACGTATTTGTTAGCAAGCCTGCAAAAACTAGAACAATTCCGTACATTTCTTTTGCTCGGGAAGTTTGATTTTCAGAGATGGAGGGAGATAGATGTTATAGTGGCGAACATACGCATCAAACAGTTAACACTTCAATCAAATAAAATGTATGAACATGAGTATTGTTTTAAGGGGATACAAAAATCGAACTTGGAAAAAATTGAGGCGTCAACTAGCTCTCCACCAAAAAAACTGATAGAGACGCCTTAGTATTCATTGAAAAATCTTTTATTCTTAATGCAAGACTTAATTATATAAAATTGTCCACCATATTAAAGGTAATCCAACGGAAATTTTTTACTATTAATAGGGTAATAGAAAAGTGTGGTTTGAAGTTAAAAGAGAATAGTTATACATAATTTGTTTGCGTCTGCAATCACTTAATCACCTAACCACTTAAAATGCAGCAAGCAGCGCATTCTCAGTGCACGTTAATTAATCCTTTACCACAAATCGTATGTACAAGGTTCGTCCGAAAAATAAGTGTACTGAGCTCAGGAAAAAAATTAATTACACTTTTACATATCTTAACCTAATATTCCTCAAAATAGGACCCTTGTGAGTCGATACACTTGTTCCAGCGGCGTTCCCATTCCTGGAAACCTCTTGCGAAGGCATCATCGGGAACCTCTCGAAGACACGTCGTCACGGCCCCTTTGACGGCGTCCAAAGTCCCGTATCGCGTTCCTTTCAAACTCCTCTTTATCTTCGGGAACAGAAACGTTCTCTAAAAAATGTGGATCATTTTTGCAGTGATCCGCAATTTGTGTCGCGATTTCCAATCGATTGAGTCTTTGATCATCACTGAGCACTTTCGGCACCAACTTTGCACAAATTTTTCGCATCTGTAATTGGTCCCTAATAATCTCGTGCACTATTGTTTTTGGCACATTACACTACTCTGCTATCATCCGAACACTAAGACGACGATCAGAGTTCAGTACATCGCGAACTTTTCGCACATTTTCGTCGGTGAGTGTCGTTGATGGGCGTCCAGGCCGTGGTTCGTCGTCGACCTCTTCTCTGCCCTCCACGAACATCTTGTGCCACCGAAAGATTATGTTTCTGGACATGGCTGACTCCCCGTAAGCCTGGTTAATCATACCGACAGTTTCGGTAGCCGATTTCCCAAGCTTTACCGCAAATTTGATGGAATAACACTGCTCCAAAAACTTCGGCATCGCATTCCGTGACGTGGGTCGAGCGTGGAGGTTCGCGTTAACAGAGCTCCTCACTACACCACAGCTCAGAGCCGACTGCCTTTTTCAGCGTCGCTTGCCAACATACCCCCCTCCAATCACAGCCCGTCAGAGCGGTGCTGGGCGCACCTGGAGCGGCGGGAAAAAATCAGTACACTAATTTTCCGGACGAACCCTGTATGTATGTACCAATGCTGTACCACGTACAAGCAGATGACGTTAATTGAAGCCAAATTCATAACAGGAATAATTTTCTCCAGACTGAAGTGAATGAGAATGACCCACTGGACCATATTGCTGCACTCATCGCTCCGAATGCTCTCCCATCCATCTATGTACATCAATTGGTGCCCTTAATTTGTGAAGACTTTTATCAACGAAACGGGAACAAGCATTTACAAATTAATATTTTTTTTGCAGGGCTAATCTCCGTCAGACTCTGTACACGCCTGCTACAAAACGAACTGAAAGAGAAAAATGATCGGGAAACGATTCATTAATACCCATCAATATAATCCAAACCTGAAATTGAAGCCTGGATTCATTGCATTGAAACACGGGTGACAGCCCTGATCGATTGGACCACATACGCGCGCACACACACCCGAATACACACGCACGCTGGATATCTTTCATATCCAACGATTCCTTTTATGCTTTGAACTCTCCCGAACTCTTTTGTTTTCGCTGAAAGAAAGAATTTTGAGGCGAAGGCTTTCAAAAAATATCGTGGCCGCTCTAACTAACATTCGATAAATATGAATGACAAATATAATTTGGATGATGATAACTCTATGTATTAGCATATGAGATAAAGTTCTAGATATATTAGCACAACTGTGATTGCACGCCGTGTGAAATTGCAAGCCATTCCTCCAGCAGTTCGCTGTGGGCAATCATTTGAATCAGTGGCGGCGAATGTGTTGTTGGAAACGGAAAAAATCGGGCAGTGAAAAAATTCTCCGTATAAAAAGATTTAATGCCGATTTAAATTCATTCAAAAACTATAAATGTGTAGGCGAATGGTTTTTACACTGTGAAAGTGTCGCATTGTAATACATATTAACGGGTGACTCCGTTAAAAGTTACTGCTGCGGCATTTCCCGCAGTTTCTTGTAACTTCTTCGTTCACCTTTAACTCTGAAGAAACGAGCGGCAGGGTTTAAACGTGACCGTGAAAACCTCACAGGTGAGCAACGTGAAGAAAAAGTGCGTCCACACCGGAAAATATCGAAAAAGTGCAGGATGCGATTCTGGAAGATCGGCGTACGAAGGTGCGTGAAATTGACAATAAAAACTGCAGGGATGCCAAAAGTACGCGTCGATTTCATTTTGCACGAGAAATTGCACATGGCAAAGCTTTGTGCAAGATGGGTGCCGCGCGTGCTATTGACCAAAAAGGCATTCGGACGACACTTCCCAAACAGTGCTTGGAAAGCTGAAAGTAAAACAAGAGTGAGGTTCTGCAAGGACATGCAACAATGGAATGAAACATGGATCCGCTATTACTTACAAGAATCGACGCTACAATCCATGCGGAGGATACGGGGGCCGGGTCTACAGCTCCGAAGAAGGCGAAGACGGGAATGGTCATGGCGTCGGTTTTGGGATGTTAAAGGAATTTCATTGATCGAGTATCTTGTAAAAGAGTAAAACAATAACTGGGGAGAATTATTCTAACCTTCATTTACATAGTCTACATAATGTCCCGCAAGCTGCCGCAAGGGCGTATGGCGGAAGAAGAGAGAAGGAAAAACCTTCCAACGAAACTACGTAAAAATTCATGAAAACAGACCCGGCTTGCAGAGGAAAAGGGTTTCCCCTCATGACAATGCACCTGCCCACAAAATAATTTTGGCAGTGGGAAGATTGAGGGGTTTTACACTATTAAGTGCCGGAACAACGTAAGTAAGCAACGACGACTAGATCTTACCTAATTATAAAAACAGCACGGTTTGAGGTTCGCACAACAGGGTTGGGAGGCCCAGTTCTTTTCCATATGCAGCTTATAGTTTCCCACCCGAAAGATCACACGACTTGGATGCTGAGCTGAGAGTACCCGGAGACGAACCTGGTAATCGCATCGTACCCGCGTATCAACATTTCAACGCTCTACACCCTGGACTGCCACGTCTCCGAATATTTACCGAGTAATCATCATCATTTTAGTCGAAATATATACATTTTATTTATAATTTGTTTGATTGTTTATATATATGTATATATAAACATTCAAACACGAAATTCCGCCATACGGCGAACAAATATTCATTCATATAGAAATAGAAATAAGAAAAAAGGAAAGGAACACACATAGAGGACGAATACAGGAGAGGTGGGGAAGGCGAAATCAAGCGGACCACTAATGTAAAAATATTATCCTCGACCGGGACTTGAACACCGGATCTCTTCACTTGCCGGGCGGATGCTCTAACCACTTGAGCTATCGAGAAAATGTACTTTACACTGAAATCTGCTATCTTATAAAGCGCCAAAGTGCTCCGATTCATTAGCCAAGAGATGGCGTTAGGGAGCCGTCACCCCCACCTAAGAAGAAATAAACAAACACAAGAATAAGAAGGACAGTAAGTTAGCAAGCATACAACATCATAAAGGATAGGAACGGTGCGTTTCATGGCACGCATAGCCAGAAGAAGAGACGAGTCACATTGGCCAAACACACATTCAAACACGAAATCCCGCCATACGGCGAACAACTATTCATTCATACAGAAATAGAAATAAAGAAAGGGGAAAGGAGCACTCATAAAGGACGAACACAGGAGAGGTGTTCAGGGGGTAATAATAAGTATTCAACATCCCGGCCAAAGAGGCGCCCTTCCAATTTATGCAAGAGATTAATCTGTAATTTAACCTTCGCTTTGTTAGTGAGTGGGTGGAGTTTGTGAGCTATGTGATTTTTCGGGCACCAGATCTTCCTGGGAAACCATAACCGGCACAGGGAAAGGAACTGGCCCCCCTAAGTTGATGTGTGCAATTCACACGCCGTCGGGCTTAGTACTGGGTGAACTCTGCCAATTCCCAACCAAGCTCCTCGAATATTTTGGATACGCTACTAAATTTATCATAAAAACGTTTTACAAATTTAGTTCCGCTACGCTGCACGCGATCCAATTTGACAATAAACCCAACTTCGTGAGGATCCAATATTGCAGCTTTTCTAAATGCGGCTTAACCAACGACAGATAACATCTTTGACCTTTTCACCACATTTACCCTGTACACTTCCAAGAAACCGTATTTTTTTGTTGGCTTGTCAACTTACTCTCCGTATGTGTTTCACCCAGGAGAGGTGACTGAGGGTAACGCCTAGGTATTTAATTGAGCTCCCTACACATTTCACTTCCGTGTTCCCAATGCAGTAGGCATTCGGGTGGGAATTTCTCTTTTTCCAAAAATTTATGACTACGCACTTTTAAAAGTTTATTTCTAATTGCCAAGTGTCGCACCAGCGTTTTATAGCATGTCTTATGCCAGGGGAAGCCATATACTAAATACATTCTTTCTGAGCATCTTTTCCAAAAATATTGGACTCGCAAAACGAAGTCTCTCACACTCCTGAAGTATTCATGAGCGACATCCACGGGCCATTGTCCAGTGGAGCATAGGAAAACAGCTTCGCGAAATATAAAACTGAAAAAAGTCCAAAAGAAATCCCCGTTAAAATACTTAAAGAGCTTACGAATGGCATCGCACCTAATTTAAAAACTTTTCCATAAGTCAATGGAATATGGTTCTCCACTTCGCAGCTGGAGGAATACTTGCAAAACCAAACCTTAAACGCCTTCTACAAAGCGATAATGGGGAGAATCCCAGAAATTATAGATAGACTACGTCAGAATCGGGAAATGCAAATTCTTAGTACATATGATAATTATCAATATCAACGCTCTCTATCGAGAGTAGGAAAAAACTCTGTTGCAACCCACGATTAATTAGCGGAAGGAGCGCCATTGTGGGCCGTAGCGCTATGATTTACAGAAAAGTAAGAACACCGGAAAATTGAGTGCCACTCTCTAACTATTTAGACAGAATATCGGCGTGGTGGAGGGAATGGGAGCTAATATTAAATATCGGAAAATGTTTTGAACTGAAAGTGTGGAATAAATGAAACGATTAATTGGCATTAATTATTGAAAAGGTGGGATCGGGTTGAAGATTTCAGTTTAGGCCGAATAATTATTTGCTAAACTGGCATTAAACCTTTTATGGAATATATTAAATGAATGTGTTGGTGATGTTTAAAGAAGCTAAGCATTTAACGGGTTGTGAGAAAATGCAATGAAAAGGTGAGGCCGTAGCATTGCTTCGCTTTAGTCAGGATAAGAATACGCGGCAATAAAATGGGATTAATTGAGGAAAATTTAAATTTTCTTAAGGTTTAGATGAGTCTCAGGGAATATCCGATGGGTTTATTGAAAAATTACTAAGGGAAACAATGTAAGCGTCAGGGTTATCCTGAAGGTATGAATCTGCACGATTTGTTTCTAAATGAGCAAATATCTAGTCAGTAAACGTATAATATAATAAATCTGGTTGTATGCCCTAATACTTTCCACCTAACGCACTCCTGGCAGCCTACGGTGTATTGGCATACGTAGATAACACATTGGTTTTTAAAGTCGCAATACTTTGCGCAATATCTTTTTTGTTTTGGCTCAATATTCTACAAGTTTCTTCATCACATTTTTGTAATTATTTTCAACTGTTTTTAAAATTTGAGTGATACTTCTTTGACTACTTAACGACAGTCTTTTCTCATTGGGGTATTATTGCAGTTCCTTATTATCTAAGGCTAATTTTTGGAAATAGATCGAGTGCAACGTAGAAGAGCTAGGTTCGTGAAAAGTTGTTATGAACCAGGTAGCAGTGTCCCGATACTATTGGAAGAAATAGGCTGAGAGCCACAAGTTACCCGTAGAATGATATACCGGTTAAAATTGCTGCGTAAATTTGAGGCTTATCTCTAACTTGGCTTATCTGAGCATATTACAGGCCCCTAATCACTATGGTAGATCATATCACATATACAGACCAGGGAGATAGGTGATAACACGGATGATTTAAAATTTATTTTCTTCGCACGATTACATATAATAGATATCCCGGGCGCGAAGGGTATAATTATTATTGGTAGGGTCTATATTTTGTCGATATCCTGCATGAAGTTTAAACATAGTCATCTCTTAAACACTCTTGCAGTATCATTTGAATATATTGTTTCATTGAAAACATGAGTATTCCAGCATGTAAGCCACAAGGCCTTGCGGCGTCTTGCGAGGTATTATGTAGATTTGGATGAATTTAAGCTATTAAGTACCCTGATTATTCATTATCCTCGTTCGAGTGCATGATCGCACTGATGATTGGGGTAGAGGTGTAATGATTACGATTGTATATGCGTGGCTGGTGACCTAACATCCCCCGCCACACATCACTGCGGCGGATGCGGGTTAGATGTTGATGTATTACGTTGAAAATTTTATGGAATGAATTTCCCTGTCCCATCACGTAAAATATTTAAAAACTTTCTCCAAGAATTTTCTACTGCACATTTAGTTTTTCCCAGATTTTCTGTAAAGCTTAAGAACCTTTTATCAGATTGAATAGATGGTTGTCATGGCGGCTGCGCGCACCGTTATGGGTTAAGCTCCCCACACAGATTCCCTCCCTGCCACCCTCTCGATTTTCCTCATCCTTTCTGTAATGACGAGAGAGGTGAAGGAGAGGGAAGAATCCTCTGGCGTCTGCAACATTTGACAACAGCGCAGTGGCGTACCGCTTGGCAGTAACTTATGTCGTCGGAGGGAAGGAATGGGAGGGGCTTGGAGGGGAGCAATTGTAGCATAGTGCACACAAAGGGGGTAGGCAGAGGGAGGATCGGTGGAGGGGGTAAGTGGGAGGGGAGAGGTGGGCCATCGATGTCGGCTTGCAACGACCAGGGCAGGGACGACCCGCCGCCAGCTTTCCTTTTTGTTAACTACCCCGGGGCCTTTCTGAAAGGAAAAGATGGCGGTCAGGCCACGACGGCTCCGAAAGATTAGCTCATGCCGGAGATAAGATAGTGGAATGAGTGATAAGGAAAGGATGATGCGTTTGCTGACTCGCCTTGAGGTGGATTAGAACCCTTTGACTCGAGCCAATTCCTTCGTGCTGCATTTTTAAGTTTTTTTACGCGTTAAATAAGCAGAACGCAGTTCGTTTTATCTGCTAATGAGTGAGTTTATGCGTTCGCATCGAGCAAAATGATCCTATGGATGAGACTTATTTTTATCAGGATGAACAGTTCAATAGTTAATATACATTATTATGAGTAATCGACCGGTCAAGGTGGCTTTTTTTGACGGTACTAGGCACTGCAATCTTACGCGTCACGTAACTCGAGTCCGAATACCTACTTACTTACCGCCTCCTTAATTACTACTATCTTACAACGCCCCAATAAACTCCGAAGCACTTCCTGCCTCACTCCAATACGTCCAAATCTTTCACTGCTCCCACTTAGCTCTCTTTTCGTCTTTGACCAACATTCTCTCCTCGCTGCTTCATTGAATTTAGATAAATAGAAGTAGTACGTAAGTTTGCATTAGAGCCTTTATAAGAAACGGAGTGCAATGGAAACGGAATACAGATTTTGTGAAAGAAATTCACATCCAAGTGGAATCAATTATAAGGATGTATAGAAGCCCTACGTTACATGGGAAACAACCCAGAGAGCTGAGAGAAGTCTAACTGTGAATATTACGGAATTTTACGCTACCGGAAAATTGCATAAATAAGCACACAATTGCTGGTGTAGTCTAAATTAAAAATAGGAGAACTCTAAGAGTTAAATGAAATATTCGGCAGTGAATATTCCCGAGTACAGAGAGAAGTTTTATCCCGAACTCTACAAAAACACGCACACAAGAAAATGTTTTTAAACTTTGATAAAACACATTTTCTTTAATAACTGGAAAGTTTTTCAATTGGAAAAACATTGCGTAGACACATGATGCAATGGTAGGTGTATGTGCTGGTGTATATTAGTTATTAGAATCCCATTTATTTAGATATATGTCAGTTAAACTTGATTTTAAAGAATATGTTCGTCTGTGTGGATGTGCATTGGCATTTTTTTGTTTGTTCTGCACGTGATTGCACTCTTGTTTTACGGGCGGTGGCCTAACACCCCCCGCCACGCGTCCTTTTTGCCACGTTATTGGATAGATTTTTGCTACATTCGTAGGTGTATTTATTATTAGGTAATCTACCGGTTAAGGTAGGATTTTTGGATGGACACATTTTGTAACTCCCCACCTAGCAAACTAATCTATATCAGGTCCCTCTTCATCTCGGTGTACTTCTTTCCTCCCTTCATCCCGTCCAACATCCCTATCCTGTTCCTACCCTTACCACGCTTGCCCAACATTCTCCCCTCTATTACCCTCTTCAACATTCCACTACCGCTCAATACGCCTTTCATCCATTTTTCCTGCCTCCATAGGATTTCTCTCAACAAACCCCTCTCCTCCCCCACCATTTCTAGTACTTCCTCATTTGTTTTCCTTTCGGTCCATTTCACCTTCTCCATTCTTCTCCATACCCACATTTCAAAAGCCTCCAATCTACGTCTATCCTCCTACTTCAGCGACCACGTTTCCGCGCCGTACATAGCTACGCTCCATATCAGAGTTTTTACGAGTCTTGTCTTAACATCCCTACTCAACGTCCCCGTCATCAACTCCCTCCTCTTTGAGAAAGCCTCCTTGCCTAGCGCAATTCTTCTCCTTACGTCCCTACCACTTTGACCGTGTTGGTCCAAAACACTTCCGAGATATGTAAACTGCTCTACCTGCTCTATTCTTTCTCCGCCTATTTTAATATTTAGCTTAGCCTTTTTCTTTCTAGAAAATCGCATAACCTTTGTTTTATTAATATTGATTCTTATCCCATATTTATCGCACTGAACCTCCAATTCACTCAACAATGCTTGCAACCCCTTGGCTGACTGAGCAACTAATGCTTGGTCATCAGCAAACCTAACCGATTTTACGAATTCCCCTCCGACTTTCATTCCTACCTCCAGTTCTTCCCATGCCTCTTTAATCATTTCCTCTACATATACGTTGAACAGTACCGGTGACAATGGGCAACCCTGCCTTACACCTCTTCCTAGCACTGCCCATCCGGACTCTCCGTTCCCCACTCGCACCTGAGCAGTCTGAGACATGTACAGGTTGCGGATCAGTCTCCTGTCCCTCCAATCCATTCCTATTTTCTGCAATACACGCATTAATTTTTCCCAATTCACTCTATCAAACGCTTTTTCGAAATCTACAAAACAGGCAAAAACGTCCTGATTGTATTCTATATTTCTGTCGACTAGTGATCTCATTACTGCAATGGCATCACGCGTACCTCTTCCTTTCCTGAACCCAAACTGATCATCCCCTAAGTAATCATTTGCCTTACTCTCTATCCTTTTGTTGATGATCCTGAGAATAACTTTAGCTGCGTGGGATATCAAACTTATTGTTCTGTAATCCTCACATGACGAAGCCTTTGCCTTTTTTGGAATAGGAACTAACACCGATCTCACAAAATCTTCCGGCCAGATTCCTTCCTCATAGATACTACGAATCAGTCCATATATGGCCTTCTTCCCACCTTTCCCTAACCATTTCAACATTTCTACAGGAATATTGTCCACCCCCACAGCCTTGTTTGCTTTCATCTCCTTTAATGCCCTTTCTATTTCATCGTCGAGTATGCCTGGACCTAAGCTATCTTCTTCTACCTCATGTTCCTTTTCTATGTCTAACCTTGTCGGCCTAAGTTCTTTACCATACAGTGTTTCTATTAATTCCTTCCATCTCTCCTGGATTTTATCTGGTTCAACTAATATCTTACCCCATTTATCTTTAACTGTTAGCACAGATCTTGCCTTCTTACTTCCCGATAATAACTTAACCTTGCTGTATAGAGCACCAATTTCACCCTTCTTCTGTAGACTTTCCATATCCTCGCATTGCGTTTTCCACCATTCTCCTTTTGCTTTATTTGTGGCCCTTCTCAATTTATTGTTTAACTCTTTGTACTTCATTTTGCCTAACTCTGTGTTTACATTTTTCCATCTTCTTCTCTCGTCCATCTTTGCAATCATCTCATCCGTTACCCATGGTTTCCTTATCCTTTTCCCGTTAACGGTTCCTATAGTGTCTTTAGCGGCTTCCAATATCCCTTTCTTGATACATTCCCATTTTTCTTCGATAGCACTCAGTTCTTTACCGTCATCCATCATTTTCTCTACAGCCTCCTGATACTCCTTCTTCGTTAATTCATTTACTGCTTCTAAATTCCATTTTTTAACCCGCCGCCCTTGCCTTATCTTCTTGAAACGAACATTACATTTCATAACAACTAAATTGTGGTCAGAGTCCGCGTCCGCTCCTGGGAAACTGTGCGAATTTATCACACTGTTCCTAAACCTGTGCCTAACCATAATATAATCTAACTGATACCTTTCTGAGTCACCTGGCATTTTCCATGTATACCTACGCCTTTTGTGGTGTCTAAACCATGTGTTGGTGATGACTAACCCCTGTCTCCTGCAGAATTCAATTGCTTTCTCTCCGCGTTCATTCCTCGTGCCTAACCCATAGTCCCCCACCTCACCACCATCTCTTCCTTCGCCTACCGTCGCATTCCAATCCCCCATCACTATTAAATGTTTCCCTGCAGGAACACTCGCGATGATATCCTCTAACTCATCATACATCCTATCGACTTCTTCCTCCTTGTGGTTGCTCGGTGGCATGTATACCTGAATAATGACCAAGTTCGTCGGCTCTGCTTTAATCTCTACGAGTAAAATTCTATCTGTCGCTTGCTCTATGTTGACTACGCTTCTTCCTACCCCTTTATTTAAAATTACGGCAACCCCTCGTTGGCTCTCGTCCCCGCCGCTGTATATTACTCTATAATTGTCACTGTACGATAATTTGTTGATAGTGTATGTATTTGCATACGTGTAAGTTAAAAATATTTTCGCATGAATACGAGTGTATGCGCCTATGTGGGTGTAGGTTTGCAGAAATACGCTAGTTTTGCAATTGGTTTTATCATATTTTACGGCTGGTGATCAAACACCCCACGCCACAAGCTTCCGCGGCGGCATTCGGGGTATTATGTAGGTGCAGCTGCATTGAGTGGATGTGCATTGCTCCGCCTAATTATAAAAGAATAAGTCAGAAAGGGGTTAAGTTATAACAGAGTTATTCCGTAATGTCTGAAAAGATTTGTCAGTTAAATAATATCTTATTTGGTTATTTTCATTTTCGATAAAGACATTTAGTTGGACAGCTAAAGAAAAAATCATGCGAAATTCATTTCGAATCACTAAAAAAACACTTGACGGACAACGGCGGAGCAGAGTGACCGAGAGAGCGAGCTGCCCTCGTGGATTGATTCAAGGAATCGACGCTCGGGGTCGGAATGGGGAGGGGTGGACGGGGATGGGGGGAGAGAAAGAGAATGATGGCAGGGAAAACACTTAAAATCGTCGGAGCTCTTCGGACTGGGAATTTTTTTTAAGGCCTCTCGACATCCCAAATAATGAAAAGAAGTAAAAAAATGAGTTGCCCTTTGCCTTTTCCAAATAACAAAAAAAGACGAAGAATGAATGTTTCCCGCAACATGGGGCTAAACACCAAAAATACTTTCCATTTAAAATGATATTGAATGTTTTATTTTGCATGAATAATATAATCATATTTATTTTGCATGGACTCAAATAAGAAACATTGTCAAAGAAATAGTAATTTTTGTCACATGAATGACTACTTACTCAATTTTCAGTAACCCATCAAAGCATCGAATAGAACAAAGAGTAAGATTAGGGCTGTGTAATTATTATCCTTTCTATGCTTCTCAATGTTGCTCAGCTTAGTAAATCATTAATGACATTCCTCAGTTTTTCTGTTTGTTAAAAAAAATAGGAAACCTAATGATAGCGAATTATAAACAACCATATCGCTTTCTCTCGTCCAAAAAAGGCAATTTCGACTCACTTCATCAAAATCCTTATGTTTGACCAAAAAGTTTTTTTAATTTTAGTGCCCTGCAAGCCACCGCTAGGGTGTGTGGCAGGGGGTGAATACACACCAGACTAATTTTTACACGAACATGACCCTACCGCGGTCGAACAATGTTATTTTGATCCCTTACCGTTCTTGGAAATAATGACATTTTAAATCCATCAATTCTACACTTAATCTCTCTAATTGTACTAACAGGATCTCTCCTGCCGTAGTACGATGGAGTTAATAATACCTTTTCAACATCACTTCTAAAGAGACGTCCTTCCAATTTATGCAAGAGCTTCAATCTGTAATTTAACGTTCGCTCCATTGAGTGATTCCCAGCCTAGCTGCTATAACATTTTGGATACGCTACTAAGTTTCTCATTACAACGACTTACAAATCTAGCTCTTCTACGCTGTACGCGATCCAATTCGGCAATTAATCCAACTTCGTGAGGATCCCATGTATAGATATACTAAATGAGGCCTAACCAGGGACAGATAACATTTCTCTTGAACCCTTTCACCACATCTACCAAGTGTTTTTCTAATAAATACTAATTTTTTGTTAGTTTGTCCACAGATTCCCCGTATGTGTTTCACCCATGAGAGATCGTGAGTGGGGGTAACGCCTAGATATTTAATTGAGTCTACACATTCCATTTCGGTGTTCTCAATGCAGTTGACGTTCGGGTGGGAATTGGTCTTTTTCCAAATATGTATAGCTACACACTTTTTTTAAAGTTTAGTTATAACTTCCTTGTGTCGCACCACTCTTGCAAAGCATTAAGCTCATCTGATAAAGCTGCTCTGTCCTCAAGATAACGGATATCACGGTAAACCACTGCATCGTCGGCAAATAATCGTATCTACCTAGTGACCACGGAGTCAATGTCGTTAACGTTAAGTAGGAATAAAAGAGGTCCAATAACACTTCCCTGGGGAACACTTGAAGTAACCTCTACTGCATTTGAGCTAACTCCAACTATGACTACCCTTTACACCCGACCATTCAAAAAGTCTTTAATCCATCCCCAGATATTCTTATCTATGCCATATGCGTCTAGTTTTTTCAGTAGTTTACTATTTTTACTACTTTACCGCGTTGCACCATGTAGGTTCCGTGTTATCTTTTATAATTGTACTAGGAATGAACTTGTTGACTGTTGAGTGCGTAATCTCAGTGAAGTGATTCCACGTATCCTCAGTATTTCTGTGATTACTATGTCTCTTAAAACTTGAAAATTGATTCTTTACCACGCCCTTTATGCCGTTGTAGTCTACTTCTTTAAACAAGTAACTTTTCCTTTCTTATTTCGGACCCCATGTAGCAAAAACTCATTTAAAAGCATTTACTGCCCTACGGTAACTTATTTCTTTTTTAATTTATATGTTTAAGACTTTTTCGGGAATATATCATACCAATTTAAAAAAAAATAATTAAAATATAAAAGTTTATGGGGAGCACATATCAAGACAACGTGCGGTTAAAGAAACTAGGCTTCATTAAACGGGTAGTGGGAAATTAAAATACAAAATAAAAAAAAGTAACGTGAAAGGAAAAGCGAGCTGCTACTTCGCTTTAGTTAGGTCTCAGGAGAAAGTTTGGCAAAAATAATTAGATAAAGTCCAGAGAAAATCCGCCATATTCGTCAAAAAAGTGTTACAAAAAGAAGGCGTGTGACATGTCTGTTAAGGGACTTAGGATGGGAGGCACTTGAGACGTGAAGAGAACAAGCGAGCGAGACAGACTTTTGGAAAGGTTCGGAATAAAAGAGTTTAACAATGACACTAAAGGAATTATTATTGTCCCACACTATTTTGGTGGATCAGACCAAAAAGATAAGATAAGGGACATAGACTCCAGTACAGATTTCTACAAATGCTCGTTCTTTCATGGAAAAATCAGGAATCATAATCGCAAAAAACCAAAGTCACTGCAGAAATTTTAAATAAATTTAATTTACATCTACATCTAGACAATACCCCGCAAGCCGCCGCAAGGGCGTGTGGCGGGGGGTGTTAGGGCACCGCCCGTAAATGAGGGAAAAGAAAGTATGCAAAAGCCACAAATTTTTAGCCCACAAACCAGACATGGTAAACATTCATGCACGAACCCTTTCGCCCCAACCCTTGCATGCAAACCATGCAACACATGCAAACCCACAAAAATTTACAATTCAGGATACGATTTAACGTTGCGTAGACTTAAGGAAAATTCGTAGGTGCACGCGTGTGTATTAGTTTAGTTAGTGCGGCATGTATATTATATTTGGATGCGTTTAAGGTAAAAAGGTTTTCGTATAAATATCGTATTCATCGGTGCAGCTTGGCATTAATTTTTAGGTTTTACATCCGGTTTTACGTATTATATTTAACAGGTTGGTGACCCAAAGCCCCCTGTCATATCATCATGTAGCGGCTTGCAGGGTATTGTGTAGATTTAACTTGACCTTAGACCGTTTCGAAAGATGCTTATTCTCTTCGGTTACTTCGGAAACGACAGGACGACGCAGCCAGCGAGACCAACGAGAATGCCCCGTGAGGTGCGGAGGGTGTAGCGCGAGAGTAGCCACAAGTGTCGTCGCCCCTCACGAACCCCGACAGGTTTCCGTTCTCTCGCGAGGGAGGGATGGAGTTGGTGAGGATTTCGTGAAAAGGTTCGTCCCTTCCGGCCTCCTACGGGAGGGAGAAAGGCTGAAGGGAACGGGAAGTGGGAGAGAAGGAAAGGGAGACTCCGGAGGGAGAGTGTGCCCTCAAAGAAGAGGGTGGACAACAAGAGGGAGGGCACGACGCACAGTGTTGAGCCTCGAACTCCCGCACATCCTTCATTTCACGTCTTGCGAACGTTAGGAATGATGTTAGCCATTACGCGTATCCATGGGGTGCGTAACTCATCCAGTGAGTTACGCTCGCAATTCCCACATTCAAGATGGTCAGATCCGCAACGATGAAATTTGTCCACAGTGAAAGAGCGTGAGTTCATTTCTGAGTCCGTCGTCGTCGGTCGTTTGTTGCGAGGTTAACTGCATATCATATGTTCTATCATTACTCTGTTCGAACTCTTTAGTCATTCATATGCAGAGTTTTCTTAAACTTCGTCAAAATATATTACTCGTATTTACCGTACGGCGGCAGGAAAGAAAGTACAGGATGGGGCAGAATGAGCTCCCTAGTTTTAAAAAATCACTGAAGAGCGCGCAGGTAAATTAGTGGAGTGTAAAATATTGGTCGAGTGCTAAGTTCCTGATTTTGGCACGAAATGCCTGTAATTTAATTCTTAAACCCGATGAGAAGCAGAAGAATTCAATCCACGTCAGCGAATCACTCATAACGTACCCTTAAGAAACCGGCTTTCAAAAACATTCTTATTTATTTATCAAATAAAAACGACCTCTCACTGAGAGTATTTTCACTGCTAACGTTTTTGTGCAACTACTATACAATATAATTCACCTAATACAATGCTAAGTACCATAAGAAACACATGTTTTGTATATTCATTTGCTGGTCGTTCAATCTATTGATATTTTGAATCTAAGTCCTCCAACCTATCTTATCTATTCCAAGAAACTGTACGAGATAACTTTTACTCACCAATAACTTTTAACGTAGCCATCCGTGAAATGCGCATTACAATGCATCAATTTCGGTGGGTGAAAATCATTCGCCTTGAACGTGATTCAAATCCGGATTCCTCGATGTCCGGCCGAGTGCTTTTTTAGCCAGTTATTATTCTCTTAACCCTGAATAGTTCTATCTATTCTCTTGTCATTACCTTATCACTCATTGCTCTTCCTCGCATCTTAAATCCATATTTGTTGTATTCTACGTGTACTTACCCATTGTTCATCCTTGAGTTTTCAGCTCTAATTTACCTTCTATTGTGTTCTTTTCAAATTCATAGTGTCGTCACATGCACTCGGTCCATTTGTCGCCGTCCACAGAATTTCATTCAGTGGAAAATCCCATGTCTGGTTTGTTACTAATCATTTAATCTTCATGATATGAGCACAGCAGTATTTTTTGAATAATTCTATTCTTTTCTATCTGTAATTTCTAATGATTCACGCAGCTGATACGTAGATTACCACATTCTACAATAATTTAATAATGCACTGTTCTTTTGCCATTCACCACGTATTTATAAGATCTGGTGATTTCGTCTTCATCATACGTGCCTTCTCAGCTTGAAATATTTTTCAACGGTCTTCCCTCAAGTGTCACGCATCCCATTTAATTCCAAAGCATTTGGTAGATTCCCCATCTTTTAATTTCACCCCTCTCAGCGTAAACTAATTCATTTTCTTCTATTCAGGAATAAATCTACTCCAATATTGTAGTTTTCTTTCAGCCGAGATCCTGGAAACATTTAATCAATTGCATTAAAGGATGAATTCATATGGTTTTAATTTTCTGCGTTTACTGCGATGTGAGTTGCGAAGAGAGTTGTGAAGTTGTAGAGTTGTGCGAATTCATCTTAATGATCCAACGGTGTTATAATATACGTCGGTGCATTCATTTCAGGTCCATTCTCCTAAGCGAATTCCTTTTTGCCCGTTTCTTATGCATTATACCGAGTCCTCCACTCCGTATGCTGCTGAAACACGATTTGGTTATCCCATGTCCTTTTTATAACCCCGATTTTGTTTTTCCTTTATCCATCTTTATTTCTTAATTGCTGTCTTGGCTCATATGGATTGGGTAGATTATCCTTCTGTCATTCAAATCTTTTCTGAGTTATCCCAGTAAATTGAACATTTCGTTTCATTCACCGAGGTCAGACGCTTTCCCCAAGTTCATAGATGCTGCATTAGATGGCTTGCTGCTGCGTTTTATACACGGAGAGATAGAATGGACTCCATCTTTTTAAAAAATCACTGAAGAGCGCGCATGTTAATTACCGGAGTGGGAGAGAGTGGCGTTACCTGGGAGAGACGACGACATTTTTAGTTTTTACCATGCAGTGGTCTGGTAAGCATCGAGGCGTTGTTATAGAAACGTTCTTTAAGAACAATGATTGGGTGTTTGGCGACGCAGGAGGGGCGCTGTGGTCTAGCGATGAAGAGCATTTTCACCTCTCCGGCTCAGTAAATAAGCGAAATTTTCGTCCTCGGGCGACTGAAAACCCACTACTTCATCCAAGACCTCTTCATAGCCCCAAAGTGACAGTTTGGTGCGCTGTCTCCTCCATATTCAGCCTTACTTTTTTGAATCTCGATGTTCATCTGTTAATGTAAACTCTGTGCACTATTGTGAGATGCTGGAGAACGTTTTCCCCCCAAAATGGAAGAGTATGATAAGGAATATGACATAAAAGCCTTTTGGTTTCAACAGGATGGTGCCACGGCACATACCGCCCGTCGTTCACGCAAAATCCTGCAAGAACAATTTCCCGGCCGCCTGATCTCCTTGCGAGGGGATTTTCCATGGACCCCTCACTCCCCGGATTTGAGCTAATGTGATTTTTTCTTTGGGGATATCTCAAAGCTGAGATTTACAAAGTTCGATCAAGGACCTTGGAAGCCCTTAAGGAGGCAGTTACAAATGTCATCGCTAGAATAACGCAAGATAAGCTGAGAAGAATTTTCAATACCTTTTTTGAACGACTCAATAGGTCCATCGCTCACCAAGGTCGTCACCTGGATGAAATACTTTTCAAAACCTAAGAAAAATAAAATGGCAATGGCATTGGATGTAGTTTTCAGAAATACAAGTAAAACCTTTTTAATTATCTTAGTTGTTTCATTTTTAATTTACCCTGAAATCAACATGCTGGGAGAGAGGCGCAATCCAATGAAAGGTTTATGGAAAAATAGAAATTTTCAAGGAAAACGGGAGGGTGACCTTCGGCTTTGGACCGAAGACAAGTTTCCACGAGTGTTTCGGATTCAAATACAGGGCGAACTCAAATATAGAGCGGGAAATGTACGCTCTATTAGCTCGTACTCGTATTCCAAGACATCAGAATTACGGCTATAGGTTTTTTTGTGAGCGTATTTTAATGAGCGTAGAATACTTCGCAACTGTCAGTGCTAATCGGCTAAAACTAGAGTTTCCGCGTGGGAATTCCTTACCGCCATTCTCGGGATTTTTCCGCTTTCTCTTTACCGAATCCCAAGAAAGATTTGAATATTGCTGTGAATATTCCCGAGGAATATTTACAGCAAGAAATAATCAGGAGTGAAAAGATGGAACTTGAAGTTATTTTGGACGGTAAAGTACACTGGAAGACACTGGGGAGAATAATAGAGAGATTTTTAAAGATGCTTTCCCCGATTACTTAAGGAGTGAAGAGTGTTTGAAATATTGAGAGGTATGTTCAGTCGTTTAAAACCTGTAAGATTAGCAGTTGAAGCTTTAAGCAATAGAGAAGCTAATATCCTGAAGCGTGAAGTAATTTTTAAGTCCCTATTCAGTGATTTAGAAAAATAAAAGAATTCATCAATGAGTCAAATAATTTTAAAGGAAGAAAAAATTTCTCAGTACATTGCAGAAAGTAGGAATATACTGGAAGGACAGGAGGCTAATCCGTAACCTGTACATGTCTCAGACTGCTCAGCTGCGAGTGGGGAACGGAGAGTCCGGATGGGGGACTCGCAGACAGCGCAGGGAAAAAGGTGCTGGTCCACCACACTGATATGTGAATTTCACCGTCGTTGGGCTTAGTGCTCTACTGATATCTACTAACCCGACCTTCGGGTTGATTACAGGGTGAAGGGTTTTTTTTATTAATTATTAAATCGCCAGTAATAGTTCAATTTCAGGTATGAGCCTACGTTTGCGAAGAATGTCCAGACAACTCACTCGAACGGAGACTTTTAAAAATACGACTTTTGTAATCTTCAGCGCGTCTTCATATCTCGGAGGTCTCCCTCCCAACAGTGGAGATGATGATACAAAGCATTAGGATTGATATTATGAAATATGTTCTCCTTTGCAGTTGATTATACATATCCTCAACGTGGACAACGATATGTCCCGACTACAAGGCTGTCGAGGGATGGGAAATAAGAGAATAGGAGTATTCTCAGTATTGCTTACGGAACGAATTACCGACGTGCATATTCAATGTACTGGCTGGCATGGGCGTCTTACACTTTAAGTAGCTCATCCATTTCAGGCGATCTGGGGAGTAAAAGGACAAAGGAAAGATACATGACGCTGAAGACGGAAGTCAGCCTTCGGAACCCTCGTTACGACTCCAAAGAAAACCATGGAGATCACAGCTCATCATCGCTCAAGGACGCAATCAAAGTTGCAGATTTGTACACTTTGAAAACCTAGTATTCCACACATTCGAAGTGAAAAGGTGAATTATTGAAGAAAAACTTAAAAACGGAGCTGCATCGGATTCTCTCCTACTAGGTGTCAAAATATGAAAAGGATCTTTCCGGGTAGTTGGGAGGGAGCAGGTTTTCGGAAACCGGAAAGCCCCCCCGCACCACAAAAAGTTAGCCCAGTTTTTACTCCGAGGGGCAGCCGACCCTCTCACACCATGCCGCCATTTATGGACGGACCCTTTCGTCCACCGCCTCACCCTCTCCCCAACCTGTCCCCTCCTCGTCCATTGACACTGTTGAATGCGTGAAGTGGCTCGCGCGCACTCAATTACCGCCACACAGAGCCCCCTCCCTCCTCTATTCCGGATTTGCCGGTTTGAAAGGGTGGCGGCGGCGGCCCGATTCTGTTCCTCCGACCCATTCGACGGGGGCACTTTTCAGGGGTCGTCCTCGTCGCTTGCCCATACAAATTAACTGGCGAGAAAACCCCCGACTGCCACGGGTGCCTGACTATTCCTAGAGGAAAGTGAACCAAAAGGCAAACCACCCTCTCGGCTCACTAGAAACCCTTGAGAAGATGCGCCCAGCCCTTTTACAGTCTGCATTACTCGCTCGCTATGAGAGGGCCCGCAAAAGGGCTCGTAGTCAAATTGAAGTAGCTGAGTTAACGGTGAAACTTGCAGTTTAAGTATTTTGCACTTCCATTAAACTTTTTAAAAATATGAACATTACCTCTTCATACTCGTTTTCATTTTTTAATTATTGTATTGTTTATAAATACCTCGTATTCTCAGTTTTCAAAAAGTAACAGCCTCATATCAATAATCTTTATTTTTATTTAAGTCCTGCACGATGTGTACGTTACAGTAAAAATCAGTTTTGGCACAGAGAGGCACCTGTATACCAGATGTCCTACTATTGGTAGTCGACAGCTATCTATATTTAAGCCCAAAGTTTAAAAACCAGCATTTTCCAAAACCTAAAATAACAGAGCCTGTGATTTGCATGTGATTATTGAAATTCCATTTGATTGTCTTTGTGGTTTGATTTTTTAGTTGTATAAGAAACTATGTGTTGATTCGCATTAAATGTTGTTGAAACAGGTACTTAAATGGTTAAAAATATTGAGTAATGGCTTCTAGCATTGAATTCGTCACTTAGTTCCTATTTTGAAATGTAATCCAAAGTAAGCGCAATTTACTTGTAAGAGTTCCTAGTCATTTTGAGAAAATATAGCTGCTCATGGTGTGTGATTAAAAATCCAGAGTAACTGTTACTGATCCGGGTTACTAATTTAGATCCTCTTCAAAACTCTAGCCTTGGACTACATCGTCAGAAAAATCATAAGTTGGTACCTGACGGCGATTAAAGAATCTCGATTCTGGAAAAAGTCATTATCTTTTTCGGAGCGATAATTTTATCTAAATTAAATCATTAAATTCCAGGGATATGACCAATGAGTAAGTTCTACTCGGAGACAATATAAATGTATGCGGAATATTTATACAATTGAATTGTTCAATTTATTTTCATTTTCATCAGAGTGAAAACTTACAGAATTTCAAAAAGAAGAAAAGGGATAATTAAATAATATTTGACAGACATACTTCTCGAAGCATTACCGGATCACTACTGACTAAATTTAGGAATATTTACCTGTATTTGGAAGAAGAAAGAGCAAAAACAACAGCAGGCATTCCTTAATAATAATACTGATATCACTAAACAAAAACAGTTGCCGCTAATGAAGAACACAATCCCTTCAACTACGATCGAAAGAAGGAATAGACTGCCGATATTCAGCACGGACGTTTGTAAAATTCTTATTATGTATGTAGGTGTGAAGGTTATACTGGAGAACCATTAATGGCCCAACGATAATATATGCAGTTATCAATCAGAAGATCGGTTCGATGTGTGAGGGTAGAAGTCACTCAATATTAAGCTCAACGACGTGTGAAGTTCGCACATCACCCATGAGCTGTACTGGGGAGAAAAATGGTAGTGGTAGAGTCACCAATGCCGAAGGCAGATCGAGGGTAGGAGACAGACGAATGTTAATCGTCGCGGCGTCTTTTCATCATCGAGGCGGCTAAAACGGCCAATGACACCAGGGGGCGGCCCTTTAGTGATGGTGTCACGTTGAAAACACTAATGATTAAGGCAACGGGAAACCATCTGAATTATAGAAAATATGATGGACACAATTGAACAATTAGAACGATTGAGAACAACTCTTATCAACTACGGGACTCAGTTCATTGGACCGTGTGCCGTGATCAGCAGCCGGGGAAGCATGGGTTCCACGGCCGTCATCATACGGAATCCTTGGAAAGTAAAATAGACAAAAATCAGCGAACAAATAAGGGGCAGAATAGGACCGAACCAGTAGGAATAGGGGCTTGCAGTTCTAGGACGATTTTCAAGACGTATTTAAGAAAATATAAATCAGGAGGAGGAGAGAGGAAATTTTATGGCTATTTGGGAGGTATTTCACGGCTATGCAAGGTCACAAGGAAGGATATCTGGTATTACTGCAGTTATAGTTATGGAATAACATATAGCGGAGAGGAATAGAGCCAGTAAAAAGTAACATTAGTATTGAACAAAAAGGTAGGAAGCATAGTTAACCTAGAAAAGGTGTGAGAGATGGTTGAGACCGATACTTTGCGGAAAGCCATTTGTAAAGCACGAGGAAAGAATCAAAGACTTAGCGTTTCCACAGGAAAGAATTTGTAAATTCTTTTCATTATTCCTTCGTGATTTATAGAGCAGGTGATTGATAGGATGTTATTAGTAGCATAACATTGTGATCCAACAAACTTGGTCATTATTCAGATCATAGATAGATCATAAATGGTTATGAAGTCCAATAAGCCTGTGAGGATAGATGACATTCTCACATAAAAATGGGGATTTAAGAAAAAGTTAAAAGAGATTTTAAATGAGCTGATTCGTTGCATTTATAGCGTCGAGTTTGTTTGTTCCAATGACAGAAGAGGGAAAAACGACCGCTAAATTTGAAGACTATGGAACCATAATATTGATTTTGCACACAGCTAAAGTGGTACTTGGGTTGATCAAAAAAGATGGAGAATGGGGAAAATGATTACTTTGGTTATGAAGCGTTGCAGTTCAGCATGGGGAGAGATACGCGTGTAGTCATTGCATAAATAAGACCACTAATAGAAGGGAGCATAGGATACGATCAGGAAGTATTTGTTTGTTTCGCAGATTTCAGGAAGGTTTTCAATAAGAGTAATTTCGATGGAATTGATGAAGGTACTTATAGCGGAAAATAGGGGTATGTTGAAGAGATGGTTTATCCGCTACCAGTGGTTATCTCAGACTTATCTCGTGCAAGTCGCGTTTTGAAATTCGAGATAGGCAGTGCAAAGAAGAGATATATGTCGGACCGATTTCCATTATCATTATCCATTTCAATACATGCAGGGAGAAAATGGCTCGAGAGCCATGAGAAGAACTGGAGTTGGAAGTCGGTGGAGAATTCAGAAACTCAGCAAGGTGTGCGGATGATCAATCTTTAGTTAACCAGGCAGCCAAGGGACAACGAATCATTGATGAGCGCATAAGATAATCAACCTGATACGTTTATATAGTGATTACGTTAGGCAAAGAAACTTTCTCATAAATGATGGAATTTTATATAGGGACGCCGAATAAGAGCGTTAAGAATAGACTAGCGAAAATTTTGCTACGGATTGTGGTTTTTTATAACAAGGAAACATTTTCGTCGAATAATCCTTGAAATGTTAGCATAGAAAAGGATGGAGAAGGTGAAATGGCCAGAAAGACTATCATACTTGTTACTTCCAGCTCCTCTCATGTGTGTAGAGAAGTACATCTCACTTAGATACCTATAGTTATCTGATCTTCCTAGCTTGAATTATCACAGAAGTATGATTCGATGAAAAATTAAAGAAAACTTAATTTTTGATGTTGCATGCCTGTGTGTAATCACCCCTTGATTACCACGTAAATTAGAATAGTTCCGGGAGGAAAGCAAACGAGGCAGGTGGGGGAGGGAAGGGGATTTTTGGGAGGAATCCAAAGGAGGCGGGAAAGGTGGATGCAGAGTTTTTCAATTTTGAATGAGATGTCGAAGATTGTGATTGGGGAGGACATCTAAGCAAGCGATAAAGGGGTTGAAATAGGATGAAGAAGCTGGGCGCAAATGAAGGGAGGAAGGAAGTGTGCGCAATTGAAGAGGGAATTAATAATGGTTTCGAGTGTCAGGTTGTGTTTCGTTAGAGAAGCTAGCACATACACCGGTGTTCACTCTCTGTGTACATACTAAATTTAGTATAAACGGTAGAATACCTAAATTATAACTATATTTGCATCCAAATGATACGCCCTGGAGCAGGTAATGCAAACAAATAGAGTTATTTGCGTATACGAGTAAATGGAGAGACGGAATCAAAATTTGATGATGTAAATGGGATTCACGTGAGATTCCTCGAGGTTTTTTTTAATAGAAAATGAAAATGCAATGCATTTCTGATTTTTATTATATACTGATAAGAGCGATTTGTAACAAGGCCTAAAGTATTCTGTACTTAAGTCAAAAAGTAGTCATGCTTCAGAAAATTATATTTAAGAAACTTTAACAGGATTTTATGAAAAGAGAGTTTTAATAACTAAGCTTCCTTACTTTCAGAAACTGTATTAAGCTACACTCTTTTGGGAGATAGAGGTAACCTCAGTAAAAACACCTGATTTTAATTGATAAAGTGCACTCTGGTTTAAAAAAGCTAATATTCAATACATCGATTCATTAGGTATTTTCTGCGAAAATTGTTACGGTTTCCCATGTTACCTTAATATACCCCTCTAGGTAGGCCTTATTTGGAATATGCCCCTATTTTATGTCTCTACATTCACACTACATTCATACATAATAACATACTTAAGGCGAAGGACGGCATAGACTTGACAGCTGATGAAGCCGAGGGCTCCTGTTTCAAATCCTATGTCGGAAAAATGTTTTCCAATTGAAATAAATGTGAATATTTATATGTTTTATAAGTGAGAGAATTTGAAAGAACTTGAGCATTCGCCTACCTAGGATGGGATGCGTAGGTTGCGATTAGGTCTAATAAACCTTCCAATCTATTAACATAATGATCGCCTGGCAATAATTGAAATCATTTATTTTTATTGCTCTTCTGTCGGTACACGAATTCTCAGTAGCATATATTTTGTGTTTTGCATCAGCCATACGCAAGGGAGTATGGCTGATGTGTGTGTAACTTGATCCTGAGATAATATTTATCCTAGTTAAATTACATTAGATCTTTTAACTGACATCCAAAATAAAATATTTAAATATTTCGACGGTTTAATTTCTGCATTAAAACTGTAAAATAAGTCCAAATGACGGGAATAAATTAAATGCCAGCTGAAAGATTATCCTACCAAATTCATCTTCACTATTTCAAATAATAGATATAGTTGATTTTTAAATTATTGCATTATAATCCTCGGACAAATTTTAGATAGAACCTTTTGCCATGACATTTATCATTTTATTAAAATTATATTTTTCTCTATAATTTCTGTTTATCATATTCTTATTATGCTAGAAGGAAGTTAAGCTGTGCGATTACACAAGTAAATGTGTGAATAAACGAATTCATAAGTGATATCCAGTTTCTAATCTTGAGAAAACAGTAATTCATTTTGAAAAAAGTTCATTAGATCGTCTCATGGGTTAAATGACTCCCAACTGCATTATTAGATAATAACTTAACATCTTATGCAAACTAATTGATAGTATCAACTAGTTAACATAAGATGTTATTCTCGACAAACTTACTGTTCACGATTAAAGTAAAAAGTGCCATAGTATGTAGGGTAGTTCTAACACCACGCCTTTCATGGGGAGCACATATCAGGACAATCTGCGGATCCGCTTTAAAGAAACTGGGCTTAATTAAACGGGTGGTGGGGAAATGTAATGAGAAAGTTAAAGAAAGGTGTTATTTTGCTCTAGTTAGACCAAATTTGGAATATTCCACAAGTATTTGGGATCCTTGGGAGAAGGTTTGGCAAAATGAATTAGATAAAATCCAGAGAAAATCCGCAAGATTCGTCAAAATTGTTACAATAAGAAGACGAGGGCCAGGTCTTTTAAGGGAATTAATCTGGGAGGCCCTTGAGATGTGAAGAGAACAAGCGAGCGAGACTGAGACTTTGGAAAGGTTCAGAATAAACAAGTATAAAAATGATTCTAAAGGAATTATTATGGTCCCACACTATTTGGGTAGATCAGACCACAAAGATAAGATAATGGAGATAGACTCGAGCACAGATAGATACAAATACTCGAGCTTTCCTGGGGCATTCCGGAATCATAATTGTAAGAAACCAAAGTCACTGTAGAAATATTAAAGACATTTGATTTACCAGTCAGGACACGATTAAACGTTGCGTAGATGTAAGGCATATTCGTAGGTGCATGTGTATGGTTAGTTGAGATGCATACGCGTGAGTTAAAAAGGTTTTCTCATGATTATCGCATTCGCATCTGTGGGTGTAGATTGGCATGAATTTGTGTGTTTTGCATGTGGTTTTCTCCTCTTTTACAGGCGGTGACCCAACAACTGCCCCCTGCCACATCTCCTTGCGGCGGTTTAAAGAATATTGCGGGGTTTGTGGATACAGAATAGTATTGATGCTTGATCTCTTTATGTTTATAAATATTTCTCCGCGAATGGGAAAATTGTTTCGTAGTTTCTCCTTTGTTGACGCATCACTCATTTGAAAAAGAAAGGAATGTGCTGATTATTATCTCCCATAGTATGTCATTGTGCTCCGTTTATAATTAATCACGCGAAAGAGCAAGCTTGAGGTTTACATTACGAAATATACGAAAAAATTGTATCTTTTGCAATTTACCTTTTCCGTTAATAAATACTGCAATATGTACTGTTAATTTTGCGAACGCTCCAAACATTCTCGGCAACGGTGACTGTTTTTACAATATTTCAATGATAATGTCGTATTTTTTTTTAATTTTTACACTAACGAAGGTTAAATCGTTAATCAGGAATATTATCAATAAATTACCTGAGTTGTAACTTTTAGTGCTGGCAATTCAGTTTGAAGTTATGTATTCATGAAGTGAATGAGTCAAGTAGTATTTATTCCCTCCCTTTGTCGAACGGAACCACCACAAGGCTGAGAGGACCTCCGCCGTGCAATAGGCAGACGCTGGAAAAGCGGCTGAGCGGGGGAGGGGAGGTAGGAGGGGGACGAGAGGTTCCCAGTGGGTGGGCGAAGAAGGGATGGGGGCGGGAGAGGGAGCAGGGGGAAGGGAGAGTGGCAGTGGGATAGAGGAAATAAATTGAGCAGAAGGTAACCAGAGAGAGCGGATGCGGAAGAGGGGGCGAGGAAGGGAGGAGGGGACGAATCGGAAGGACTGGCGATAAGATATTGTGACACGCACTTCATTTGGAAAGTTAAAGGGCGAACCCGACGAAAATTGTTTTTACTTCTGTTCACAAAAAATGAAAACTCGGGTGATGGGAAGGAGTCGATTGCGAGAGGGCGGGGGCTTCTACCGTTCCTTCCCCGTGCGTTATAGCCTCGGACGTTATAAAGGATAAAAAGCTGCTCCTAATTTTATATTCTTCGAATAAATTGCTCCTCCATTTCACAAATGGAGGAACATCCACGCAGCAGAAGTCCCTTTCGGCAATGAGAAATGCTTTCCGGCAATATCTAGACCGCTGGGAAAAAACTCTTTTTTTCATTCTCTCTTGCATTAAAAAAACTTCATGCAAACGTGTTTTTGTTTCCGCCAAAAAGTGCACTATTTTGTTTCCTGGTTGCCAGCAAAATAGACAGATCTTAATAATTTACATGGGATACACAAAAGCCATGCAATTCTTGTAACGCTAAAACGGGGAGATCTGGCCATCTCTCACGAAGAAAATTACTATTTTATTTTCCCTCGATCAATGCAGGGATGTTGTGAAATTACATGCATATTCGTGTAGACTCCCGAGTTCCAATTTCTGTAAAAAAAATACTTGAAAAATATTTTATTACACTGAAAAAACAGACATTGTGCAAAATCAGTGATTTATTATGAAGCACAACCACTTTTCCCCTTTCCTTGTAAATCCCTACGCTATTCGTGTTGGTTAAGCTAATTATCGGAAACATCCTACTTGTGGGATACTTTTGAAGGAAAAGTTTTTCGCTCAAATTCTAACTATTCTCTACATGAACTTAATTTTAAATAATGTAAGATGAACTGAAACGAAAGAATAACCGGAAGCAATGCTTTTATCATAATTTGCTAAATGTCATACAATTGCATAAGTGAAGATATGCGAATGAATAAATGATATAACGATCACGATACATTTATCTTAAGTAGATACATGAATTTTTAAAAAAGAAAATAAATATTATTTTCAACCAATTATGCACATGACATATGTGTCTAGATTTCAATTTCATGCAAATTTCATTGCCAATGAACATACGTTTTTTGGCCTTACTTTTACCGATACGAGGTCAAATTCGTTTTGTTGAAATATTCTTTCATCACTTTTTGCCAAGTTGTACTTAAGAACTTCTTGGATAGTAAACCGCGTATGAAATCATACCCAATCTTGTAAAACGAAATTTCAAAATTCACAACCATGGACAAAATTTATTCAACATCCATAAGTCACTCGCGAAAACCTGATCACCACGGAAAGCGGTGAAATATATGGCTCCCCGAGAAATAATCGTAGGGAAAATTGCACCCTTCATTTTCCACGCCAAGAAAAAATTAAATCGCTAAAAAAAAGAAGAGATTTATTTAAAGATATTCTCGCGAGACCTTTTATCGAGCTTAATCGTCCACTGTTGGTTTTAACGCGCGACCCACAGTGAGGTGCACTAATTGAGATGATAATAATTAAGAAATGGTAATCGGATCTCCGATTTCGCAGGAGTAGTGGGGGCGGGGGTGTGTTGGGGGGGGGAGCGAGCGGTTTCGGGGGCCGAAAAGCGATCCGGAGTGGAGGAGGAAGGGGGAAGAGGGGGTGGGGGAAGATGTGTGTGTGTGTGGGTAAGAGGAGAACGCTCAGGGAGAGTCGCATGAACGGTTTTCATGTGGTTACCACTGCGATATATCGATCGATACAACGCTGGGGTCGCAACGATAAACGGGGAAGCAAGCCGACGGGCAGATGGGAGGGAGGTGCAGGGGAGGGGAGGAGGGGGATGTTTTCCGAAGGGGGGCAGGGGAGGGGGGGTTGCCCCGATCGATAACGCCCTACGAGGGGGAGGGGGTCGGCGCGAGGGGGGCTGGGGAGGGGGCCGGCGCACGGAGGGGAGCGCGGAATGGGGCGAGTGCTCCCCCTCGCTTTCGCGGAGAGGTCGACTGACTTGTGTTCCCGCGCCCTCGGTGTCCCCGAGTGATTCCTCGTGCGTTGCGTTCCCTCGCGAGTGTGCGTGCGTGCGTGGGAAAACATACGGCGGGAGCACCCACTCCGCCGCGTCCCCGGTCTGCGTCCTTTAATCACGCGGCGGACCGATTCCGGGCGCGCCTCCAACGCATGGACACCAACACCTCCTTCAACCCATATGATTTCCTCCTTCCCAGGGGGTATTGCGGGGCCTGCAAAACGAGCGGAGGAGGACCGGATTGGGTTCTGACATTTTTATTCAGATCAAGAAGTGAACTGCCGCGTTCCTATGCCGTAGACAGACGGCCGTCTGTCAAAGAAAGAATCGGAATATTATGAAAACATAGTTGCCAAAAGATATTTCACGCCCATCTTCACGCTCTAAATGTCAAACCCAAGCTAGTTGATTTTTCGGGTACCAGGTCTTCCTGAGAAACCATAACCGGCACAGGGAAAGGAACTGGCCCCCCTACCCTGATGTGTGAACATTCGCACGCCGTGCGAATACATGTAACATGGGTGAGCTCTACCATCACCTATTAAACCGACCTTCGGGTTGATTACTGTGTTTATGGTTTATACATATATATATATATAAAAATTTTTAGAAATATATAAGAACTTAAGAAGGCCACAGAAAAGGCCGAAAGCTCAAACAATCTAAAATGTGTCCTTTTACGTGTTAATTATTCTTTTCTGTTAATTATTGTTTTCCTGTCCCGGTCGAGGGAAATATTTTTACATTTGTGATCTGCTCAAATCCGCCTTCCCCACCTCTCTTGTGTTCGTCCTTTATGTGTGTTTCTTTCCCCTTTCCTTCTCTCTATTTTTTTGTGAATGAATATATATATATATATATATTCATTCAAACATAGAAATAGGTATAAGGAAAGGGGATTATATATATATATATATATATATATATATATATATATATATATATATATATATATATATATATATATATATATATATCTTTGAAAAGGAACGCTCTTCGGCGACGCACAAACACACATACATAGAAATATATATACTCACTCCTTATTCACATGAGTGTGTAGTTCTCTTTTTGATTTTGGCCTCCGATTTTGTGTCTAAATGATTTTCTGTGACTGCTTGAAATAGTTCACCTTGGCTCACCCACTCCAAAATGTATCATTACTGTTGTGGTAAATTCACTTAATAAGACGGGGTGTGATGGACCCTGCAAAGGGTATTGAGCTGTTCATTGACCAAGGAGTAGTCCACACTTAAACCACGGTCCCTCAGATTCGTCCCTACTTCAACTAATAGGAAGCCTTCTCGCGGCCATAGGGATTTCCCTTCAATTAGGGACGGAAAGTGCACCCTTTCCTTTCAGGAAAGGAATGGAGATTTAGGAGGAATCTTTCATTATTGTATTATTTTGGCTTTTGCTCATGAGGAAAACCGTTAAATTGCCCTCGGTAACCGAAGAAGAGATACAAATATGTAGACATTAAACAGTCGTTGAGGAATTATTTCAGGATTTATGCGTCTATCAAAAGTTTCGAGAGGTCTACTAAATTTTATAGTTTGTACTCTAAAACCGCAAAATTAAAAAAAAGCCAACCTCCTAAAGCAATCTACTTTTACAGGTCACGGAGGATGTTACTGACCAAATCGTGGTCAAAAACGTTTCCGTCAAAGCAAGAGGCTATTTTCTCATTCTGTTAAAAAAAAGAGTTCCCCGTTTGAAGTAAATGTTAGCGTAAGCTTTTATGTCAAAAGAGAGATATAACCAACGGTTCTTTTCACGGGGAGTGAGGGGTAAAAAATGGTAAAGAGTTACCTTACATAATTTAAGTACAGCCCCCCATGGACCAGAGAAGTTCTCCGCAGGTTGAGAAGTGAAATATGCCGGAGGCCAGGGGGTGGGGAGGGATGATGTACTGACCGTTGAGGTCATTAAAAGTTCAACTTTAAATTTTTAGATAAACAATTACAAAACTTCAGTATTAGATGTCACGAATTCTGGTTAGGAAAACTGTAAACATGTCTCAGCCTGAAAGATTGTCGTAACAGCAATTCTATTTCAGGATGGCTTTTGCACTATCTATTATTTAGTCCATGAAGTATGGAGGGCGTTAAAATAAAATTCAGTTCCGAGACCAAAGACGTTTTTACAAAAAATCTCCCTTATTAGATGAAGATGGTTTAACATTCGTAACTTCCAGATATAAAGTGGAATTAACTTGAATATTATGGAATTCCATACGTCATTACCTCATACATTGTCTTTTCCCTGCTCCGAGAATATTAGAATAATTTTCCTTTTGAAAATAGTGCAATTTAATACAAATTTCATTTTTTGCTTCGATAATTAGGGCGCTCCTTTCAAATGGGGGAGCCTATGGAAATATGCCACATCGGTGAAGAAGGGGGCAGCGGAGCCAAACCGTGGACTCAAATCATGGACGATCTCTTTCTTTCCCGTTTGTCCAGTCGATCACCGCTACGCGCGAAACCGTCATCGCCTTTGATACGCACGCACGATTGACGCACACACACTGGCAGTTTCCAGGCAGCCGGGCGGCCCCGCCTACTGGCACCGAAACCGCTCTCTCGCTCGTTCACGGAATCGCGGCTCATTTGTTTCCCGGCGAGATGAAAATTTACACCACGAGTTTTCAACCGGGTGGGGAGGGGCAAAGTTTGCCGAATGTAATATTTCGCTTGAACAATAATTCCGCTGGAGATATGGAGTCTGTGGGACGTTGAGGTAAGTAAATAAACCACGCGCCGCGACGCTTCTTCCATGAATTCTCATTTTTATGCCGCTGAATTTTCAATTTACATTTCGACCTTTCCACGTAACATCAGGAGTCCGTTCCACGGCCGTTTAAGGGATTGATGATGGCACATAAGATTTGCTCAACAGATGACGTCATTTGCACGCTAGAGCACGATAAGAGGAACTAGAGGAGTGACCGATGGAGGGGACGGATTGAGAGGGGAGAGGGGGGGGGCGTCGAAGGATTGGGAAGGGGTGGGGTGAAGGAAGAGCGAAGTGGGTTGGGGACCTTCGAGTGCTCGAGAAATACGAACATCTCGGCGTAATATCAACCCGCCTGTGTTCCACAAGTGATCACTGACTGCTAATTCCACGTCCAAGACAGGGAAGCCGTCACGAACGTTCACGCATCCGTATGGAAGGGGATTCCATCTCACAAGGCTTCTCATTTGAATGAGCATCGATTAATAATAGCGCATTGTTTTAAAACACGACAGCCAAAGCTCTTCTGTTTGTCCTTCTACATGAATCGCTCGAGTCTGGTGGCTCCCGTTCCCGACGATTTCAAACTGAAGCTAGGGTTTGGGGACCAAACGTTAGCCACAATATCACTCCCACTGAAGAATAAGATCAAGTCATTTTTAATTTTGATAGACGAGCATAATTTCTCACTGGATTACATAAACACCCTAGCAGTTATCAATCTGAAGATTTGTTCGATAGGTGAGGCTTGAGGTCACCTAATTAGTACGAGTCCAAACTCCACGCTCGAATGTTTTATTAAAAAAAAATATATTCCCTGCAAACCACCGCCAGGGTGTGTGGTAGGGGGTGAATACATACCAGAATAATTTTACCCGAACATGACCCTACCGCGATCTAACAATGTTATTATGATCCCCTATCGTTCGTGAAAAATATTACATCCTAAATCTATCCGTTCTGCACTGAATCTTTCTTATTTTATTGACATGGTCTCTGCTATCGTAGTACTATGGGGGTAATAATACGTTTTCCATATCACTGCTAAACGAATTGAGAATACCACTCGCTGATTTACTCATTAGCAAGGCAGTCAAGCCAGTACCTTAATTCCCCCATGGCACCCATGGTTTCCCATGAAATTCTGGTTCCCGGAAAATCACAAAGCTCGGATGAAGCCCTGGGTGCCCAGAAACAACCGAGGGAATCGAATTCGAGTCCTCCGGTTCTTAAGCCCAACACTCCAGCCCACATAGAAACCACATCCGCACTGGATGCCATAACAACATGACTGATTAAGCCACTAAACTGCATGGGAATGGAAAAAACCAGTATGGTCCCGAGAGAAACCCATAGTCGTGAAGCGGGGTGTCGTATCATTCCGTCGATCTAAAATTACAAAATCATTCCATTGTGTCACAATCGCCGCATTTCTAACGTGCAAAACCCGTGGCTCCGTCCCCCTTTCCCACTGTCACGCCATGCCGGAAAACACCTGAGTCGACGTCACGTTGATTTCATTTGCCCCGCAACAATCGTCAAGAAAATCCTCTCATTGACGTGTAGGGTAGGCATAATGACTCCCACGGTGGAGAGGGCAAGATGCATGCATACCTTCTCCCCCTTACCCTTATTTATTTATGTACCCTCCTAGCCATTGCTAGGGTGTGTGGCAGGGGGTGATACAAGCCGAACTAATTTTTACCCGAACATGCCCCCACCGTTGTTGGACAATGTTATTAGTTCCTCCTACCGTTCGTGGAAAAAATGACACCTTAAATCTATCTGTTCTACACTTCATCTCTCTAATTTTATTAGCATGATCTCTCCTACCTTAGTACAATGGGGGTAATGATACATTTTCGACATCACTGCTAAAGATACCTCCTTCCAATTTATGCAAGAGCTTCAATTTGTAATTTAGCCTTCGCTCCGTGAGTGATTCCCAGCCTAGCTGCTCTAATATTTTGGAAACGCTACTAATTTCATCATAACAACGTTTTACAAATCTAGCTTTACGCCGCAAGCGTTCCAATTCGGCATATCACTCCAACTTCGTGAGGAACCCATATACGAGCAACATATTCAAAATGAGTCTTAACCAGCAACAGATAAAATTCTCTTTGACGTTTTCATCACATTTACCAAGTGCTCTTCTAATTAACCGTAATTTTTTGTTAGCCTCTCCACATATTTCCCGCATGTGTTTCACCCAGGAGAGATCGTGAGTGAGGGTAACGCCTAGGTATTTAATTGAATCTACAAATTTCACTTCCGTGTTCCAATGCAGTAGGCATTCGGGTGGGAATTTCTCTTTTTCCAAAATTTATGACTACGCACTTTTAAAGTTTATTTCTAATTGCCAAGTGTCGCACCAGCGTTGTATAGCATTTAGGTCATCAGACAAATCTGATGTGTCCTTAGGATCGCGGATATCAGGGAAACCACTGCATCGTCGGCAATAATCGTATATAACTTGAACTCAATTGCATGCACTTTCACTAGCCTCCTGTGTGTTGTGTCAGAACCCTTCCCGCATGCCCGAGCGTCTTTACGAACTTCATGCTCCACCCTTCCATCCCTTGTCCTTCTCCGCGGGTGTGCCCTCCTCCCACCTGCAGCGTTGGGCCAGATTCCTCACCTTGGGTGGGAGAGAGTTTTGTGTGGAACGCTCTTGTGGTGGTGGTGTTTCGCCTGGCTACTTGCTATAAACTAGCTGGCACGTTCGTGATAGGTTTCTTGCTGCATCCTAGGGTGGAATTATTTGTTGTAGGTAAGCGTATGTACTTGCATGCTTTTGGAGTGAGGATAGGTAGATGTGTGGTTGCATGCGCGTCGAATGTATGGGTGTTGCAATGAATGTGTGCACTGTTGTGGATTGGGGTTTGCATGTGTGTGTTGGTTTTGAATGCGGTGTTTCTTTTTTTCCTTTTTCTTTTTTCCTTTTTTTGGGTGGTGGCCTAACACCCCCCGCCACACGCCCTTGCGGCGGCTTGCGGGGTATTATGTAGATGTAGATGTAGATGAATACTTTCGAGCAGTGAAGCAGACGAGCTTCGGCCGTCATATTTATGTAAGATGCATTGTTCGTTGATAGCACTGCGCACTAGCTACATTGTCACGGCAAAGCGACTAATATGTAGGGTTCACCATCATTATGTGTAGCGGTAGTGACCCCTACAGTAGTGTTTCTGAATACGGGCCTTAATTTTTTATGCAATGATAACACATGATTCACGAATGGCGCCGTACCCGAAAAGCCAAACCGCTTCCTCTCCCTCGTCACGGCGTGCCAATGTCCGTCAAACCCTGAATATATGCGACATCATTTATGAATGACGTCTTATCCGAATCGTGCCTCTTCCCACACTTAAATCCCTCTATCGGATGTGTTTTGAGGAAGAAAAGTCGATCCCAGCACAGCTGCCTGGGCAACCCGTGAAAAAGAGAAAACCCAGCCAACCATGGCGCGCGAACCGCTTCCACATTACGGCCAAACAAATGACTGCGAAAGAGGAGGAGGATGTTCGTGGAAGGCGTGGCGGGAGAGAGAAGATATGATGGCGCGGAGGAATGATGTGTTGAGGCGGGGGCGGAGGGGGGCGAGCACAGGGAGGAGTGGTGGGGGAAAGCGGGCGTGGGAGGGCGTGGCGCGACGGAGGGGAGGGCGCCGGATGGCGGGAAACGAGGCGGCGGTGGATGGGGTGGCGGTGGGGCTAGATAGCAGATGGCGTGGAGGAGGCGTGGCGGCGGCGAGGGCGGGTGATTGATTGTCGAGGAGAGGGGATGATGCGGTGAGCGCCGCCACTCCGGAGACGGACGTCTACCACACTAGCGCCCAACAGGATGGACTTATTTTTTTTTTAATTGCCGTTTGCCACAGAATTTAGAAATAAAACGACCATTATTTTTTTCTCTTCAATCTGTCGCCACCGAGTTCCGAATTACAGGTGGCGAACCACCGCAGTGCTATCTTGCAAGGAGAGGAACGATGTCGAGAGTAACTTATGGCATGAGCACCTTATATTACGTGATGAGTATCTTTCTATTATGTCGTCACGGCGGGCACCTTGCCGTGTCGAGCGATTGGTCTCGCCGCAACCGAATCTACTTAACCCCTCCCCCCTACCGCAATCCGCCAGCCTTAGACGCCGTTACGTCCCCAGTGACGTAATTTGCACCGGCGATTGGGAGAATCTCTTAGAATATTTTATTTTCCTCCGGTGAGCAGACGGGGGAATGAAAGTGGAATTCTAACGCAAAATACTACTGGTAACTGTACTCAGAATTTGTAATGTGAAAAAAATAGATATTTATTACCAGACTTTAGCGAACCATTGCTGAGTGTTGAATCAAAATATTAGAGCATCTAGGGTGGGAATCACTTACGGAGCGAAGGTAACATTACAGATGGAAGCTCTTGCATAAATTGAAAGCAGGTATCTTTAGCAGTGATGTTCAAAATTTATTATTGCCCACATCGAGCTTCGGTAGGAGGGATCATGTTCATAAAATTAGAGAGGTTAAGTGTAGTACAGATCGATTTAAGATGCCATTTTTTCCACGAACGATAGGTCATCACAATAACATTATTCGACCGCGGTAGAGTCATGTTCGGGTAAAATTATTCTGGTGTGTATTCACCCCCTGACACTCACCCTGACTTGCAGGGTATACATAAAAAAATAAAAATAAATTAAGAGACATTGAGTGTAGAACAGGTAGATTTCCGATGTTTTTCCCATGAACGATACGAGATCAGAATATGTCCGGCCGTGGTAGGGTCGTGTTTGGGGATAAATTAGTATGGTTTGTATTCACCCCCTGCCACACACCCTAGCGGTGACTATAAGGGTACTAAATTATCTAAAATACTAGCCTCATACGAAAACTGGTTTTTAAACAAAGTAAGTACACTCTCAGGATCAAATAACAACTTAAGCAATATCAGTTTCAGTTCTAGACGTAAAAATTCTACGTCCATGTAGTAGGGTCATATTCGGGTCACGTCTGGTGTGTATTCACCCCATGCGTGTGGCATGGGGTGAATACACACCAGACAAATTTTGCGCCCTGGTCTTATGAACACCGTAGCGGTGGCTTGGAGGGTGCTTCTTCATCATCATCGGGAGGGAGTTTTATCGGCGTGATTCCCCTCTATGAAATTCCTTCCGATGCTGCTCAATCATTCCACGCAATTATGTAATGCAGCTGAATTTATGGTAAGACAATGACAATTCTGGTGATTCAGAGATTTTTTACCCTCTGGGAAAAAATTGGACCGAGAAATCTTTTAATAGTCAAAAGTAATGTGCTACAGTCACGTGCAAATTTAATGGTGTAGAATTATGTTTTTCTTGTTAATAACGGTATCGGTCGCAGATTGATTATTCTAGTGATATAATTACTGTCTTAAAATTAAAAGTATACTATATTACTGGTATACTAACTTTGAATGAAGTCTGGAGATTCAAGTTAATAGTAAGGTAATCTATAGCATAGGTTTTGAATTTCATAAGACCCGTCCTAAGTGAAATCAGGAGCAAACAGAGACCGACAGTTCACAGACAGTTCGACCACATCACACCTAAATCTGTCATTTATGTTAGGTATATTCTTAGGTGCATTTTTATTCTACTTAATAATATAATGTAATCCGCATACGTGTAAGTTATAAAGGTTTTTGCATGAGTATATACGATTTTTTGGGTGTAAATTGGTAGGAATTTTTGGTTTTGTATGTAGATTTATTCTCTTTTATGGGTGGTGACCTAATACCGCCCGCCACAGGCCCTTGGGGAGGCTTGCGGGGCATTGTGTAGATGTAGATACAGTACGAATATAGTATTGGCAAGCGTCACACGAAGGGTTGCTTGCGGCATCAATGGATGTTCGACTCGGGTGAATGACAGGAAAAGGATGACAACCAAGCAAAATGAGCTGTATTTGATTTCATGCGGATACCTTTAGCAAGCAACGCATTTCGCACTTTCTGTATGAATCTCCTCTGTCGCAGAGGTGAAACAGAATTGCCGGAATGCCCATGGCCTCCTGGGGGCCACTCTGAATAGACATGCCGCACGAACGAGGGCAACGTCCGTTCCTCTTCCATTGGCAGAATGCTAATACACTGAGGAATAATTGCATAATTCAAGCGACCTGCGACCCGATTCAGCCTTTTAGAAGACAGTTGTGGCCAAAAGTGCCCGGCGCAAAAACAAGGGTGGATGGTTTCAGTTAACTGAATCATTGCAATAAGAACAATCAAATGGAATCAAACTTAAAGACGAATTCAGTGAAGAATCGTTCCCCCCCCCCTAGCACGCCCACAGCGTCAAAAAATGCCAAAATAGCAAGTTTAGACTCCGCTAAATACGTGTCGTCTCTTTAAGTCGCACTCTGTTCTTGGGAAAACATGTACGGGGAATATGTGGGCAAGTGAGCGATAAATTTGTATTTATTGAAATAGCACGTGGAAACTTAAAGAGAAGGTAACACAGCGATACTATCTTTCATTAATAAGACATCACGCAGAAATTGCTATGGGTTAATAATTATATAATGGGTTAATATTAAGGGATAATAAAGAAACTGAAGAGGGGAACTAAAATGACGAAAGGTGCGAGATGGAAGTCTCAGTGTGACGAAATGAAAACTTCACAAATATAGGGAGAAATGGGTTCGCTGTGCCCAATGTTGTAAGTTGTAAGCAGTATCAGAAAGTAAGAAGGGGAAGCAGTGCACACACTATTTAATATAAGGACATTAAAACAGAATCAAAAAATTCAAAAATAGATGGAAAGAATGGATAGAGGATCGAAACGGTAAAAATATTACACCAGCTAATGAAGAAACTCTGACGTACTCGTAGTTGGGGATAGTTTAGGCCCGGGAATTCTTATTTTCGGTAAAGAAAGATCATCAGAAAATTAAAAATCGAATTAGTCTGTGGGAATAAATGATACTCCCGCGGAACTGCTTGTTAGTTCAGGAAAACGTGGTAGGAAGAGTTCTTATGGTGTAGACATTTACAACACCAGATTTTTCTTTTTGTGGACTAATGCGAGCATTCATGAGGGAGTAATTTGGTCAGAATATTTTTTTAGATCGGAGTTAATTCCCATGCCAAAACAGGGAAAAGAAGCGGTAGTGCTGTGAGAACTATAGAAGGATAAGTCTAATCCCGTACGGGATAAGAATCCATGTAAACAAAGCAACGGATATGTAATTTTCAAGAAAGAAGAAGTCCAAGCAAAATTTTATAATAGGAGTCCAAAAACCAGAGGAGGTGGAACTGTTTCTACCGTACTCGAAAGGGTTTTGGACCAAGACGGTTATTTTTATTTATTTATGTACCCTGATAGCCTTTGCTAGGATGGTGCTAGCCTTTGGCAGGAGGTGAATACACACCAGAATAATTTTTACCCGAACATGACCTTACCGCGGTCGGGCAATGTTATTCTGATCCCTTATCGTTCTTGGAAAAAATGGCATCTTAAATCGATCTGTACTACACTTAACCCCTCTAATTTTGTTGACATAAACTATTCTACGGTAGTACGATGGGGGTAATAATATATTTTCAACATCACTGCTAAAGAGACCTCCTTCCAATTTATGTAAAAGCTTCAATCTGTAATTTAACCTTCGCTCTGAGAAAACTAGGAAGAGCATGTTGCCGCTAAAGTGTCTTAAAATATTAAGGCCAATAGTGTAAGTCATGTAATTATCCCCACTTCTTTTAAGTTCCAGCTCCTATATTAATCTACAGCCTAAAATATAATAGCACTGTGCTAGGCTGTTGGGACCAGTGGATCTTGGGACAACAGCAAATACAGTAAACAGCCAGACTCGTAATAGGCGCAATATGCAATAAACATTGTTTTAAGTAATCAAAACCCGCCTTCGAGTTTTTCAACTTGGAGAGCTTAAATGAAAAAATAAATGTGCAAATATCTCAAAGCAAAGCGCAAATGATGATAACATTCAATGGAAATTTTATAAAGGCATCCAGCTTCACATTGAAACACAGGCAACTTTTTCGGAAACGTGTATCGAAAAACTGATATTTTCAGCCTTATGTGGCTGAGACGAATTTTTTTATGACAACGATAGCAAATTTCTAAGCTTTAGTTAAGCTGCAATAATTTCGTAGCGTAAATATCATTCGCCTTGACCGGGATTAGAACCCGGATCCCTCGATGCCCGGCCGTGTGCTTCTTCGTCCTCTTACACTATGTAATTTTAGGAGCTTAGAAGGAACAAGATGTTGTGACGAAATACCATACATACAATTTCGCAATCATTCGTAGCTGTTAGCGTTGCACCACAGTCCACGAGGTTAATCCAATGTTTCACTACAAGGATGTTTGAAACACAAGTTCCGGTCGCGGCACCAACTGCAGTTTCTTTATATTTAGGCTGTTGTAACAGCTTATTAATGAAACTACCGTGCCTGCGGAAATTCTGTCATTGAATTGGTTTTTAAATTTCTAGCTCAATTGCATAAAATGTGTCAATGCCGAAATAGAAAATATCCGACTAATAATGGAAGATTACGCACGAATTAAATGGAAGATGACGTGGTTAAGTCATATTATTAATACATCTCACTAAGAACGCAGTTGATGGCTCTGAATCTTCCTGCGAGGGTCATTTGAAGAAATGAGAGATGAAAGCGAATTCGGAATTTGTTTTTGTGATAATTTAAAATGATGAAAAAATATCACAGAGATGAAATAGAACGATCATGCACCTTAAGCAATGGTTTATACGTTAAAATACCTAAGATGTATTCACAAATGTCAAATATACTTCCATCCCTTTTTGCCATTGATGCAGTGGAGTTGGAAAATAAGTTCATTCTGTCTTAGACATGGTTTGATCTTTTTTAATGCGGAGAAGTAAAAGGCAATAGAAAAAAGCGACTGCAGGGAAAGGAGAGGGATGTTGGACCGGAAAACTTACGTCTAAAAGAAAGGAAGAAAAAACTAACCAAAATCAAAACTAAAGTTTGCCTAAGTTTGTGGAGGACAAAATAATAAAATTAATCCCGAGCTATAGAGATGGTAGTGTGACGATAACATAATAGCTTTCGTGTCTTTTTCCTTCAAAGGAAGCAACGACTCGTCTCGCCCCCAGATCACGTCGACCCGGGTTGAAAAGGGAACGAGCCTCTCTTCTCTCTCGCCCCGATTGAGAAGCCGATGTTTGAGGCGGAGAGAGACGAGCTCGCGCTTCCGCCCCCCTTGGATAACATCTATGGTAAAACTCAGGCACCAGGCTCATGCAGGGAGGGCGAGAGAAAAAAAGGAAATTACTGGCACTTGACGCAAAAGACAGGCAAGACCATGCGCGCGCACGCACCCTCACGCTGGAACAGTATACACAAGAAAGACGAGAAGCAGACGAGAGCATCTCAAAAGACCCATCATCCCCCAGGGAGAGGTGGAGAGGACGACGCCAGGATGGGAGGGGGGCGGGGAGAGGGAGCCAGAAAAGGAGGACAAATGACACTGAAAAGGCGACAGTGGGAACTCACTGATCTGAACACTGACACCGAAAAATATCTGATAGCAATTATCTACAGTTTGTTTAAAAAATTCGAGTAACTTGAGTTTCAAACAGTATTTCTGCAAAGTGTGGCGACCGATTTTAATGCAGTATAATTTTTTGGTGCTTGTCCGGAAAGTACCTAGCCATGCAATATTTTGGGAAAAATAGCTTACCCAGAAAAAAATTAGGTATCCTTAGTCCCCTTCGAAGCACTCCCCTTGGGGTCTCACACTTATCCCAAAGTCTCTTCCACTTTTCCAAACAATCTGCAAAGTCCTTTTCATCGGAGTGGTAATCAGCTGCCTCGTCGCATTCTCTTCTATCTCCTCAACGCCAAGAATTTCGAGCTGCAGCTGCAGGGGACTTGCTGCAAGCCGCAATCGATGACCCAGGTTTTCTAGAAAAGGTCGTAACTGGAGATGAGTCATTGATCTACGGTTATGTCCCCCTGTAACGTAAGCCCAGCCTTCCCATCCATCAGTCGTTTGATGAGATGAAGGAGAATGCAACGAGTCAGCTGATGAGCATACCGAAAAATGACTTTGCCTATTGTTTTGAAAAGTTGAAGAGGCGATGGGATGAGTGTGAGGTCCAAATGGGAATACTTTGAAGGGTATTTAGGCCTCATTGCTCTAGGTAGGTTCTTTTTCAAAATATTGCACGGCTGGATACTTTCAGGAACTTCCTCCTGTCTTATAGAATGTTCATTTATCCATTTATAGTTGAGATCAAATATGCTTCGTCTCCTTAGCTAAGAGGGAATTTCCCACGGGAAGGATTGGAACGTGGTTCCTTTGATTTCCGGTCAAATGCTTTAGCCAATTCAGCCTCAGAGGCGTCGCCTCATCAAGTGAATTTCTAAACCTTAACCACTCGGGCAGAAATCGTAGGGTCCGGGTTCGAATCTCGGTCAAGGTAAACTATTTTAACTATGTGAAATGTCAACCATTTGTGCACACGCACACACACACACATGAGCGGGCGACTCCACTCTGGCCACTGCTGAGGTATTGCCCCCAGTTTCTTTGAAAGTTCGTTCAGTAAATCTCACACAATTCGGTTTAGAATACGAGCCCTTTCCATAATCCCACCCGAATCTGCGTGCTCGCCTGACACCGTAGTAACTCCATATTTAAAAGGATAAAACGTTTCTCGATAAAAGAACTTTTTAAGAGATTAATAGAAATTGATTAATGTACATTACAAAATGTGTGTACGTTGCTGTTAAAATTGAAAAACCCAATACGAAGCGAATGCCTCAATAAAACTCGAGTTGGACCGTTGAGACCGCCTGCTTGTTAGCATTATGACATAATAGGGATTGCTGAAAATCAATACAGACCTGAGGTTCTTAACCTTTCTGCACCCCTTGAGTAGGTTACGGTTAACGTGCTAAGTAACCTTGACCTCTGGCCAAACTGGACTAGCTGTAATAACTACTAGATAGCTGCTATTGAGATTCTCCATTCAAAATCTTAAATCCACAGTAGTAGCCAAATATTTTGGTTGTACACGGCAGTTGAAGATCGTACCACCAAAGTGGTTTCTTGCTGCGGACTTCGAATTCCCTAAGCGTCTTTCTCCAGAGTACCTTTTTCTCCGACATTACTTGTCAGAATGAACTACTTTTCTGATCCTGTAATTGTCAGCATTTTACTAGATATGGGCCATAAAGTGAAAAATGAATCAGGATTTTTCCTAACATAAACAGCAGACAACCGGACAAAGAATGGCTTTGAAAAATCTACGCACGGAGCACCTCACCTCTAAGATTCAATACATTGAATACACCATAATTAACCATTTCTCGACTCCACGTTTTGACTATCTCTCTTTACTCCATCAAAAATACCGAAAATTATACCATTCTCTTCATCTCTCATCCAGTATTCTTCTCACTGAGTTAAACACATAAATAATGCTACTTTGGAAAATTTTGGTCAAATTCAAAGACACTGCGCAAGATGCCGCGACAGCAACTTTTAACGGGGTCAAAGTATGCATTACAATGCAACAGTTACAGAGTGGAAAAATCATTCGCATTTACCGGGAACCGGGTTCGAGCCCCGGTCAAGGCGAATTATTTTAACACTCCAAAATTGTTGCATTGAAAATTTTGGTTATTCTCTCACGAATTTGAAATAAAAATTTTAAAAAAGTTTGTTATGGAAAATTCAGAAATAAAAAGTTAAACTATGCGCACTTCAACTTTAGGAATAATAGGCGACGATATCAATTACAGTAACTTAAGTGGAAAGTATCTTTTCCACGTAAACCTGACTCTCCACTTGGGCGATGTTGAAATAGCGGTAATCCTCTCTGCACTCCCGCAAATGCGTGAATGATCGCACAACAGCGATTGCTTAAAAGGATGGCAATTCGAATGGATGTCGCGCGGAATAATGCCGGAAACCAGAAGGGCACGAAAACAAATCCGCGTCCTAACGCCAAGTGGTGGCCGGAGGAGATGCACGAGGCGGTGAGGTGAGCCACCCTATCTCCTCTCGAGGTGTGTGCGTTTGTGTGTGTGGATAGAGAGCGAATGGGGAGGAGGAGGTGCTGGAATAGGGAGCAGAAGGAGAGGGTGAGCGAGGGAGGGAGGGAGGGAGAGAGAGAGAGAGAGAGAGGTTCGCCTCCTTGGTGCTGTTTATTATTCAAGGTTGGGACGCATCGTCTCCCGGCCCGCCTCTTCCTCCAACCAGCGAACTCTGGCTCCCGTCTACATCTCCACACCCCATCCCCAACCTCATCCCCTCCCAACCTCCCCCCCCTCCCCCCCTCCCCTCTAAAGCCCTCGCCCCTTCCCAGGGCTCAGGACGGAGAGGGTGGAATTAGGCCCTCGCGACACCGGATTTTTAATGTCATGATGTGAAAATGTAATGTCGCTAAGGACAATATAAATGTTCATGTTGATGTTTTAAAAGTCAGTGATCGAAAAAATCAGCATCAATGTCAAGTTCGACATCAATATCGATCGATTTGACGACAGTTTAGACTGAGGATTGCATCGAGAGGGCGTGAAGCAGCACCTCATTTCGGGACAAGTGAGCTCTCTTGTTTATTCAAAATTATTCTGTGGCGAACTTGGACACCTGTAACTGTAACACTCCAGGGCAAGGTTCAGAAACATGACGTATTTCTATGACATTGAAATGTTTGTGCTATCTATTAGAACAAGAATATAAGTTTAAATATTTATGAAAATGTTTGGAAAAAAATAGACCCCACAAAATCCATCTCAGAAATGGTGGCTCACTTGAAGCTTTTAAACGTTGAAATAAAAATCGCCTTCGACGTCGATATGTTGACAGCCCATGAGCCAGTTTCGACATTTCACCCTAGTGGATGTTTAATGTCAAAGAAATGAGAGAGTTCAAGTGTATAAATTATACATTCAAGATGTCATTTTTCCACGAAAGATAACGGATCAGAATAACGTTGTCCGACCGCGGTACGAGAAAAAAATATTCGGGTAAAAATTAGTATGGTGTATATTCACCCCCTGCCACACACCCTAGCGGTGGAATTGCAGGGTACCAAAATATCCAAATATCCTTACATTAACAAAATCAAACTTGGAGTTTCTGCGAACCGGCAGGTAATGGAGGGAAGGAAAGGAACTTGCCACCCTCATTATCCGGGATGTGCGAATTTCTCCGAATGTATGCATATTTAATTATTGCCCGACCGCACCGAAAGAACCCACGCGGAATACTTATAAGCACCCCTTAAACGGAGGGGAATATGATACCCAACTATTGCCTCAGCCCTCGCTCGCTTACTCCCTCTGGAAGAAAAGTCGTCTGTTACCCGTTGTTGCCATATGGTGCTATTAGAACTCGTTACTAATTAAAGGAGAGTCAAGGGAGAAAAGAGGAAAACTGGCAACCCCATACCTTCCTTGCTCGGGAGTGAGAGAGAATCGAGGGGAGGGACGGGGCGACGAAGAGAGGTGGAGGAGGAGGTATCTCCGACAACCGTCCGCCAAGAGGTTATTGTCATTCCGGCCGGACTATAGTGCGAGCTTACCCTTATCATTACCTCCGCCCATCAGAGCATCCGATTATGGAGTGGGCGGGCGGCTAAGGGGGAGATGACTTCGGTGGTCATCGTGTGTGTGTGTGCTTTCCGTCGAAGAAGACAATGTGGTCGATAACTTGGTCAAAACTCACGGACCGCCCTGCGAACTCTCCGATGCGATATGAGCGAAAAAGAGGCGAGGGGATGAAAGACTGCTCACCCTTCGCGTAGGTTTTGGATATCGTCAAAAATAATTTCAGATCCACAGGAAGTTATTAACCATTGAAATAGTCATCGTAACGCAATTACTTAAAAGTTATCATCATGAAGGTCAGATTACTGCGTCTACTCAATTGCCCCGTTATTATCCATGATCCTCAGATTTCTGGGGTGCTTCTATTATTTCTAACATTCGTGAAACCCTCAGTACTCGAAAAAAATTAACAAGCGTTTAGAACTGAACTGATTTGGTATTTTACAAATCCATACGTAGGCATTATAATCCTTGCGAGATCATTGTGTTGATAAAGTTTAGGTGTTTATCGTTTGTTAGTAGTTGTCTAGTCACCGTCATTTCCTTCCTTAAAGAAATCACAATGTCTTTGGTTTTCTATGGAAAGAAAGAACAGGGTCTGGTAAATAGCATCAGCATCAAACTGATTTTTAAAGAAAAACGACGCGAAGTGAGGACACAATGTTCATAATATTACCGATGGGCAGATTTGAGGACCATTATCCACTTCATGTGTACTTTCAGAACACGTTCATGCAGATAAAACGAAAAATATTGCCAAGTCTGGTTTTACAGCTGGTACAACAGGAAATTAGGCTTGGGTTTTAAGTTCATTTTCGAAGAGTGTATCTTGTACGATATTGTTGACCAACATTAACATAAGCCAACTCTGGACTGCCGAATCATCGGGTATATGAACACACGAATTAATTCATGAACTGGGTGGTACTCATGACACGAGTAACCAAATATCTACTGCAGTCATCAAATGCAGCTTGGCTCATTGACATAAGCTAATAGGGAATGCTTTCCAGGTGGTAATTCAGATACGAAATGCGATTTTATCATTTCCGACTTTCCATACTGGATTTTTCACCTCCTCACCACTGACTCCGTAAATACATTTTAGCCTTATCGATGCTTATCTCAGGACGTCACCTTTAATAAAACAGCGCGCCGCAAGAGTGGAATTGGAGCAAAGAGAGCCATGAACTGCAAGGAAATGGAGCGTGTGTAAGGGAGGGAGAAATTAGAATTAGGAGATGAGGAGGAAGCAAGTCTATCGCGAGTTATAGGACTCCCGTTTATGCATTCAGTACTTCGTTTAGGGAGTCACTTTCGAGCCTACAAAAACCTTACGTTGTTGAAAGACTCATTGGAAGAAGTTATTCCGCCTTTCCGAGTATTATTATTCATGGGAGCAGATGCTCAAGACGCCATCGTCGTCAAGAAGTACATAATAGTTTGAACGGAATGTCAAGAGTTAGCACCATTCGCATTCTTAGTAACGGCAATCCGAGCAGGAGCAATTAAAATTTTCTTTATTTTTTATTTTTATCTAAGAATTTATTGTTGCAATTAGGCAATGTTCCTGGTGGCAATGGTCAAGTCTGGTCAGCTGTCACGCATGATATCTAATCTATAATACATAATAATAATAATAATATCTTAAATGACATGGACAAACATGCATCACAAGAAGAACAGATCGACAAAGCTCTTATATACAATGACACTTAAAGGATTACCAACTAGATTGTTACATTTACCATCACCCGTGGGCTAGGTTTACACCTTTAAGGTCGACAAATATCATTAGATGTTAACACAAACATATCGATAGCGTTTACTTCTCTTGAAAAACTTGACATAGAGGACGTACACAATGATTTGCAAATTAATATTGAGGCTGGAACTGCACACCACTGCATTCGATAATTATCACTGTTTTCATCTACAAATCATGAAGATGGTGTGGTGTTGCTACTCTGGGGAAATAGGAGAAAGAGTGTTCGAGACGGGTGAACGAAGATGTGCTCACCCTAAATTCGCATGCGGCTTTCTCCACGTGACCGGTCCGGTGCGGATCAGTCGCGGCACGTGTGGCGACGAATGAAACGGGAAGATTTGCGGAAAAGATCGAGCGCTCACGAGTGGAAAGCGTGAGGCTTGTTACCGGACGATCGATAACAGCACTTCATCTATCAAGTTGCGAAACGAGAGGGTATAAGAGGGAAGCAAAAGCTTCGGAAAATTCGGATATTGGACACTGTTCATTTTGAAAATACTAATAATAAATTAAAAGCAGAAATGAGAGACTGCCGATAATTTCAAATTCTGTACAAGTTTGCGCATAAACAGGTCACTTTTAAGCAAGAGTGAGTTGAACGACATTTCAAAAGCAAAATGAAAGGAAACAAGCCATCAGTGTACGTAGTACGACTTTGTAAAAATGTTATTCTATTTTTTTCCTTTTCAGGCCGCGTGCATTCATCAATATTCAATTTATAGCTCTATGTCATTGATTTCCTTACTCCTGATCATATAAATTCATGCCGAAATCTGTTCAATGTCTCTAACAAACTACTATCTTCATCGTACAGGTTGCGCATTAGACATGTGATAAATCAGAAACTCACTCAAAGATACATTCATATTGATATATTTTCAACAACTTTAAATTATGAGGAGTGATAGAACATAGAATGATCATAGGTTCTTTACGAACTCAAATCATAATAGGAAGTAATATGTTCCTTCTAAAAGTATTTTCCCTTGGATACTTGTCTCACCTTTTTCCAACCTTCGAATAAATTATGGGAGACATTTTGTGATAGGTTCTTCCAAATCGACTCCGCAGCCTTCATCACTGGTTCTCGTAATGAAAAACGCTTTCCACTAAGGTATTTGCTTTGCGTCACGGAATACGAAAAAGTCAAAGATGCTACGTTTGGACGAGGAACAATCTTTACATTGTTTTTCGCGATATATTCAGGCAGGTATACAACAGCGTTTGCGATATGCGGGTCGCGTATCATCGCAGTACAGCATTCAACCTTTTGCTCTGAAACATAACCAATTGCAATTAACATGGCCTTGGGGAATTTTGAGTGAATCCCTATTGTATCCTTCATTTACATTTTTTTGCTGGTATGACATGCTGTAACACAATTCCTCGAATAGTGAAAAATGATATGGCCATAAATTTCCCTGCAGAAGCCATTACAAATTTATTTATTTTTGATATTGGCGATCCCAGAGATTTGCTGACAAAGTTTTGGTGTTTGCTATCAAGATCAAAATGATGTAGCCATAGTTCATCTGCAGTGATAACCTTCGAAAGAAACACATCATCCCCTGTAACATCACTTTCAACTGCGAACGAAACTTCAGTCGAACGTCTTTCTTCTGGCATCAGTAGTCTCGGAATCCACCGCGTACAAACCGCGTCTTATGTGCAATTATTCCGTTACCTACGTGTTATTGTGTGCGCTTAACGTTATTCGATTATCCTCTCTCACTATGGCATCAGCGGTTTCAATGTTTATTTCCGTAAGAGCAGGGACTGGAAATCCAGGTCTACCTTCCTTTGAAATCGATCCCATCCCCATATATTTGGAACCATTAATATGCAACGGTTTCAAAGTGTTAAAATCATTCCACTTAATCGGGATTCGAATCCGGATACCTCGATGTCTTTTCGACCGAGGTCTTCAACCAATTAAGCTACCGAGGTTCTAACACTTGGAAATTTTGGGGGTTTCTGAAGAAAGGAGATGTAAGGAAAGACCCCAAATGAGCCTTCTATAGTATTTCATAGGCCTGGGTTGACAATTATTTTTAGCGAAAGAAAAACTTCAGGGCTCCGAATTGCTCGTCGCATGTTACCTTCATCGTTGCCGAGGACGAACGAATACGTTTCAAATTCAACAACCACCGCTGAGGTAACACTGGAGTCAAATCAATTAAACTTGTACCACACATATATATTTTTTTTAGAAATATATTACACATACCTATACCTGTACGTTATGTACGCATTAACTTAACAAATATAGCGTAACATTAAAAATGTAACCGGTAAATAGTGCAAATAAAATTTTATGGTTCACTTTGAATTGAACAGAACTTGTAAAATATTCATAGAAAAGACAATTTATATGAAAGAGAGAGAGAGAGAGGGAGAAAGAAACATGAAAGAAAAACTATTATCATTCTTAGTCAAATTTTATTGATAGTTTTTTTATTTTTTCCATTTAGGACAAATATTTGATTTTGCTGAATTTTGTCCAGACAAATACGATAGTCAAATAACTACAAAAAATGTCATGGTAAACATAAAAAATAACAAGAACGAGACATAATATTTACGCTTTACGAAGGAATCGAGCCAAAAATAAACATTTAGTTCACTCTGGCTGAATGCGTTGTCATCAGATAATGGCACAAGACAATTGACGCTAATTACTTACGGAAATTAGGATAATAATTTCAAAAAGGTGAATTTAAAAATAAAGTTTTTATTTAATTTTTCTAATTTATAATTACCCTGATAGTCACCGCTAGGGTGTGTGGCGGGGGGTTAATACACACCAGAATAATTTTACCCGAACATGAACCCAACCGCGGTCGAACGATGTTATTATGATCCTTTATTGCTCGTGGAAAAAATGAAATCTTAAATAGATTTCTTCTACACTTAATCTCTCTAATTTTATTAGCATGATCTCTCTCCTGCGGTAGTATGATGTGGGTAAAAATACATTTTCAACATCATTTTTAAAGAGGCCTCCTCCCAATTTATGCAAGAGTTTTAATCTGTAATTTAACCTTCGCTCCTTTTGATACGCTACTAAGTTTATCATAACAACGTTTTACATATATAGCTCCCCTACGCTCCAGACGATCCAATTCAGCAATCAATCCAACTTCGTCAGGATCCCATATATTTGCAGCATATTCTAGATGAGGCCTAACTAACCACATGTGACATTTCTCTTTGACCTTTCCATAACATTTAACAAGAACTCCTCTAATGTATCCTAATTTTTTGTTCGCTTGCCCCCTTATCACCCGCATGTGTTTCGCCCAAGAGAGATCATGAGAGAGGATAACTCCTAGATATTTAATTTAGTCTACACATCAAATTGAGTCTACACATTAATGTCCAATGGGTAGTGATGAAAGCACTATGGGCGAACTTTTCAGTATTTGTTTTAGAAATTCCATTGCTAATGTCCACCGATTTGACGGCAAATCCATGCTCCTCTGTATAACCTAACTCTTTTGAAATCCGGATCTGAACAGAATGTAAATTTTTATGTGCCCAATCACTACGAAGGTTCCTTTACACATGCAACGTAATTATTTTGAGCAGTTAAACAAGACAAACGATTGTTCTAGTGTTCAGAGAGTTGTCAGCCGACTACATAACTTCCTCACGAATGAAGATTGTTCTCCGAGACTTTATTTTTCAGAGCTGGAGATTATGCGATATTGCCTTTCTTATGGGCTCGGGATCTTCACGAGGCATTTTGAGGGGAAGATGATATGCTTTTCATTGAGCGATATCTCGAGAGGTGGTAGGAATTAAGCAACAGGCACTGTCGGCTAAAGGGCACAAGAGGAATACGGCGGGGGAGCCATGGGCAGAGGAGGCGGGGGAAAGGGGGAGGAGGAGGCAGCGCAGGGTAGTTCGCGGGGGAAGGGCGAGGGGCCCGAGGGGTCCAAAAGTCCCAATACCCATCCTCTGTGGGGGAATTAAATGTGTTATGCACATCGTTTGCTTCGTTGTGCCGCTTATGCTTTTGCTACACACAAATGCAGCAAATCATGTGTAAGCTTTATAGCACTAATCTCTGCATCATATCCGTCGCGAGGATGTGCGAAATTGGGTGTTATGGCAGCAGTCAATAATAACTAGGGAAATTGTTAATTGCTGTACCTCTGTACAATTTCCCTGTCGAAAAATTTGATTTTTTTTCAGGATGCATCCAATTGCTTTGCGTGAAAGAGGAAGGCATCATTATGTCGCTCTATTCGGATGTCAATTACCCCAACACTCAATTTGCTTTCGCCAACAACGGTAATGGGATATTAAAATTTGCCCTCATTTCCATCAAGCTGCATTGATTAGAGTGTATCTAATAGTTTACGTCCTGCAAAATTTATCTTATCTGATCTTCTCGTTTCGGTCGCCCTCCATCAAGGCCAACGAATAACCACGTGACGCGTTCTGCTCATGGATGACGACTCTTCACCAAATGAACACCTTTCCCCTTCTACATTGCACGCTGTGCAAAGTCAAAAATAGTATGTCTTCCTGCGCAAGATCCAAAATTCTGGCGGCGTAAGGTTATTCACGGGGTGATCTGACGAACGCGAGGCAATGTCACCACCACCACTCCTTCGGTTATTCATTCAAATATGTCCCTTTCGTTCTTTTGATCGAATCCTAATCATCAGCTCATAGTTTCGAGTAGGTTAATGCATAAACAATCGAATCGGTGTAGTAATGTATGAGTGAGGAACCATAGGCGGAACTCAGAGAAATACACTTCTTCCCCAAATACCCGACTCCTTTTGCAATAACCATACTATCTCTGCTCACCCCAACCTTTGTGGGTTTTTTCCAAATAACTCTCTGCACGCGACCCGAAGGAAATCTCATTATTCATGGGTTACAATGAAACAATTTCAGAGTGTAAAAATTATTCGCTTTGACCTGGATTCCAACCCGGATCCCTCGATGTCCGGCCGAGAGCTTTAGCCAGTTAAGCTATGATTCAATCCTCTAACACTCCGAAATTTTGGGGACTTTAATGGAACCAGATGTAACGAAATACCGTACAATCAATGTCACGAGCATTCGTGGTCGTGCACAATGCAACACAGTCCTCAAGGTATCGCCAACTTTAAACAATGAGGATGTTTTACCTTTAAAATATTCCAAGAAACTACGGGAGATCCTGTGACAGTAATCCTTGACGGAGTCATCCGCTAATATGCATTTCAATGCAACAACTTCAGTGTGTAAAAATCTTTCGCCCTCACGCATCACGCACGACTACGAATGCCTGGGACATTGTATGTACATTATCTCGTCACAACATCATGTTCCTATAAAGTCTCGCCTCGATAGATTAACTGGCTAAAGCAGTCGACCGGACATCGAGGGATCCGGGTTGGAATCCCGGTCAAGGAGAATGATTTTTACGCACTGAAATTGTTGCATTGCGTTGTTGTGTTGTATAGCGGATGACTCCGTCAAAAATTACTGCCGCGGTATCTCCCGCAGTTTCTTGGAATTCATGGAATATTGCGAGACGGAGGCCTGCTCTAAGGCCGGGGAAGAAAATGTTCAGATTTCAGATGCGGATATAATGCACTGCAAGGATTTCTAAAATGGCATCATGGTTTACTCTAATCGACACCGAGCATAAACATTTTTCCGTTTTCCCAATCTATTTACGTAATATATTTACGAATAAGTGACGTAAAATTCTGACACTTTGATCTGCAAGAAAATGAGAGTTATTACATAAACTAACATTGCCCCCATTTTACACCTGCAAAGTGAAATCCATACCCTTGAAATTTAAGTGATTTCCTCTGATTCAATGAATTCGAATGTCAGCGTTTTCAGGACGTATTCATTAAAATTTATAATGTCTGATTTAAGCTTTTGCCGGTCGAGTTATTCAGGAGCGTAACGCTCTCGCCTGCTAACCTAAAGGTCGACGGTTCGAGTTCCTCTTCAGGCGTGGTTGCAGCGTCAGTTCTAGTGGTTAGGTCTCGGAAAACACCTAATGGCCAATGTAGAGCGAATTATCAGAATCCCAAGGGGCTCACGGACCACCTGGGGTTTCCAGAGAGCAAGAAAGTCATTGATAAATCCTCCGATCGCGGCACAGACAAAGATTATGTTTGATAAACCATAAAGAAAGAAAAAAGGACTGTGTTTTCGCAGAAAAGAATTTATTATTGTCGCTACACTATAGCATCATCCGAATGCAAAGTCATTTATTTCTTTCTTCGTGCTTTAAAAAAGGATTTTACACAAATTAATGGCCTCAACTATGTCGCAAAGTTATATTTAACTCCTGGATAGTACCGCAGTTTCACCATCACAGTTTAATTCCAGTAATTGATTTATTTACCCTGTACCCTGCAAACCACCGCTAGGGTGTGTGGCAGGGGGTGAATACACACCAGATTGATTTTTCCCCGAACATTACCCTACCGCGGTCGGAAAAAATCGTTATCGTTCGTGGAAAAAATGACATCTTAAATCTATCTGTACTACACTTAACCTCTCTAATTTAGTTAACATGAACTCTTCTGCCGTAGTACGATGGGGGTAATAATACATTTTCAACATCACTGCTTCAGAGACTTTTTCGATGGATGGAGAAAATTGTGTCGATTATGGTGTCATTTTTTCCACGAATGATAGGGGATAATAATAACGCTGTCCGACCGCGGTAGGGTCATGTTCGGGTATTATTATTCCAGATATTTGTCTGTTCGTGTTCTGTGATCGCCTAGTATTGACACACCCCCTGCCACGCAACTTCCCGTTGGTTTGCAAGTTATTGTATATGTAGATGTAGAAAGGGACAGGGAAACTGACGGACTCAACTTAGATTTCCATTGAAACAAAGACGGAGAAGGAAGGAATGAGAGAGAGAGAGCCCAGAAATGCGCGTACGTCTTAGTTCTTAAGGAGTCGTCGGGATCGCCTTGACTCGCTCGCACTATCTTCCTAATTGGCCGGCGCCATTAATTAGGCAACGTGAAGTGAGAAGAATGAAGATGAGACGGACTCGGAAGCCATTTATCGCCCTCGCAGCGGGCGCAAAAAAATAAATAAATGTCTCGCCCGTCCCTACGCTGGCACAGGCCCCCCCTTCCCTCCCCCCCGCCAACTTCCCCTCTCCTGTTGCTCTTCCGAGACCCCCACTTCACACCTCCCTCCTCCTTGTTACTTCCAACCCTCACTCATGGAACGTGTGTTTCTTCCGGTTACAAATGTCAGTGTTATTAATTATTGGCTCACTTATCTCTATTGAATCCCTGGATTTGGTCACGGAGAACAATTAAACACGAAGCAAATACTCGGATAAAATTTACCTCTCTGTGTTTGGCGTTCGTTTTCTTGAAGTTTGCTACGACATTGTCCCATTTTCACGAAGTATCGCCCGGCAGTAATTTCAGTATATTTCAGCTCGCATAAGGTACTTTCCCCCTGTAACCGTAATTGTTTTTTTTAAGTATTTCTGGGCATGAATCTGGTGAGTACATCAAGTCTATAAAATTCCCTCTTTTCACCATTGGCGCGCTAAAATTGCAGTTTCTCTGTTAGTGGGTGTGTGATATCATCCATGATGATGAATGATGATTTAGCGCCGCGGTTATTTTGAATTTGTTGTAAAAAACGCTTCCTGAAACCCAAAATTCTTTTTCTCCATTATTTTTGAGTAATGTGCTAATTTGATACGAGTGATAATTGCGAAAATTGCCGAATGAAAGATGATGTTGAGGAGTTCTTATCAAACGGATGTTTACAAAGTGGGGCAGTGGAGAAGAAAAAGAGAAAATTACTCATACCTAATTTAAGAATAATCCCAATGGAGAGAGACCTTATGCCCACAATTTCGGAAACTATTCTACATCTATATACATACCCTGCGAGCCACCAAAAAGGTGTGTGGCTATTAGGAAGCATCAAGGGATTCATATTTTATCTTTCAAAAAATATATTTGCATTCGTCCAAATTCTCAAGCGCTCGAAATAATACGCCACGAGCGACAATCCGCGTGGCCGCACTCGGGTCCATTCTGGGATTGGGGGAGGGGGTGGAAAGAGGTAAAGGGGGCAGGAGGCCCCTGTTCCTCCCCATGGAAATCGCTCCCCGAGGGATAAAGGCGGCGGCGTCCATTGCATCATACATATTCGCTCTGGGGCAGGAAACGCGAACACCTTATAACCCTATGCATCTGCGTATGCACATCTCGTCCGACGACGAATCTCGCGCTCCTCGCTCTTGAATCTCGGGAAGGGACGGATGACGTAAGATGCCGCTCAAGATAAAGCCTCGCCCGGACGTCAATTCCAGAAACAGAACCCCCTCCCCTCAAACCCGGACAGTCTCCTGCTCAACTCGCCTGCGGAAAACACGACCTCTCTGTCACCTTAGAACACCGAGGGTAGTGGTTTTGGCCAGCGCGAATCCGCGCCGGTGAATACATGAACTTGATTCGACTCGAAGATTTCCAGGCATTTAAGGTGTTGCCCGTGGTAAGAACCGACGCAGCTGATGTCGCCCGTCGACCCTGATTGATTGCCAGGATAAACTTTCAACTCTTTTAAATATATATATATATATATATATATATACATATATATTATTTACAGATATACTTTAATCAAGATTTCACCTAGTTTTACTAGTAATGGACTTATTACTTTACCAGTTAGGGTAGGTTTTGGGTGATCGCAGCTCGTGCACCCGTAAAAATATGCATTTCCTCTTAGCCTACAATAAGAAAACACAACCTGGCTTCCCACATCACATAACCTCCCCCACTTCCCTCCCTCTAGGGGTCATCAGAACGCACAAGCACTATCACTACGTCATGGTTGTAGTCCATGGAAATGCTTCTTAGTGATATCAAATTAAAATTTATTGATTTCGTGTACAATAGTTTTATTTCCATAAATTGTTAAATAAAAACTCGGCAGGCATTAATTAATGTAGTAGATTTGTAAAACGTTGTTATGATAAACTTAGTAGCGTATCCAAAGGAGAAAGGGTTAAATTACATGTTGAAGCTCTTGGATAAATTGGAAGGATGTCTCGTTAGTAGTGATGTCAACGCTGGTGCAACACTAGGCAATTGAAATTAATCTAAATTATGGTGCGTAGTGATGAAGTTTTGGAAAAAGATCAATTCCCACCCGAACGCCTACTTCATCAGAAACACCGAAATTGAAAGTGTAGACTCAATTAAATGCCTGGGTGTTAACGTCACTCACGACTTCTGGGTGAAACACATACGGGGAATATGTGGATAAGCTAACAAACATTGGGATTCATTGGAAGAGTCCTGGGTAAATGTAATGAAAAGGTCAAAGAGAAATGTTATCTGTCGTTGGTTAGGCGTCATTTAGGATATGCTGTAGGTATACCTGTATGTGATCCTCACAAAGTTGGATTAATTGCCGAAGTGGATCACATGCACCGCAGAGGAGCTAGATTTGTAGAACTTTGTTGAGATAAACTTAAGGCGTGTCCAAAATATCAGAGCCGCTAGGCTGGGAATCATTTAATGGAGCGAATGTTAAATTACAGACTACATATCTTGCATAGATTGGAAGTACGTCACCTTAGCAGTGAGTGCTATGGTAAGCGATATCATGTGAATAAAATTAGAGAGATTGGTAAACACCAAGTGGATTTATGATGTCATTTTTTCAACAAACGAAAAGAGATCAGAATTATATTATCCGACCTCGGTAAGGGGTCATTTTTCGCGTCAAAATTAGTCTAGTGTGTATTCACCCCTTGCCACTCATCCCGGGGGTGACTTGCAGGGCACTATGTTATGTATTTGTATTCATTTTCAACAGTTCACTTCTCTTCGTTCATTGCAACCCGGGACTGAAGAAATCACAATCCTAGGATTGAATTTTTCTGAATTTCTTTCTAAATTACGGGTGGTGTCCTAACACCCCCCGTCACACGCTTTATCGGCGGCTTGCGGAGTATTTCGTAGATGTAGATGAATAATCACTTCAGAATCGCATTCCTTATCGTGAACGTAGTCAGGCGTAATAGCATATAATGCCGACATTATCAGTATCGAATGAGAGCGAAATCAAGTGGGGCCTTGCGCCTATTTCGTCAGGCACGTCCGGCCGGTCGCCGCGTCGCGTCGGTCGCCCAGTGGGTGAGAGGGGGGCGTTGGGGGGGGGGGCGCAAGCGGACGCCGGCGTGAATTCTGTCGGGGCGACTCGTGGACTCACTCCCAGGACTCTTGTTGCGGGACGACGTGTCGTAACATTCGGTCCATTTATATCGCGCGTCCCTTTCCCCCAAGAGCACGCATGCAACAGGAGTCCTGCTCTCGTCCCCCTCGGCGAACGCCCGCGGGGGCGGTGAAGAGGCTGCGGGGGGCGGAGAGGGAGGGGAGGCGTGAATCCCGTCGCAGAGGCCGACGTGACGGGCGGATGAAGGGACACAACAGGGAAGAGTCGCCGCCTCAGGGCGCTCGTCAACTCCATTTGGGGACACAGCAGGGCCGTTGTGTCAAAGAGCCAGCGGCGGCGCCTCCTGACATGGTAGGGCTATCAAATACCTACCAATTATATACCATTAATTATAAAATTTTCACCCATCATCTTTCAATTATTCTCGAAAATAGCCCAACAGCTAAATGGATAATACGATATTTTACAGCCAAATGCGAGGGCGATAAACATCCCCGAGGCCATTAGCGATCGAGAGTTTCCACTGAGAAAATGTCTGAAATAGTGAAGTGCTTGTTGATTTACTCGGTTTCAAAACTATTTTTTTTTGTTTGAGGAGGCGACCGACAGATAAGGTAATTTGCGCCATTAGGGATGAGTGGGAAAGGAAGGGTGGAGAGAAATCCAGCGTCGGTACGCTGTACACGATCCAATCCGGCAATTATTCCAACTTTGTGAGGATTCCATAAACTAGCAGAATATTCTAAATGAGGTCTAACTAGAGACATATAACATTCTCTTTGGCCTTTTCATAACATTTACCCAGTACTCTTCCAATAAATCCTATTTTTTTGTTAACCTGTCCACATATTTCCCAAATGTGTTTTACCCAGGAAAGGTCGTGAGTGAAGGTAAGTATTTAATTGAGTCTGCACTTTCTATTTCGGTATTCCCAATGCAGTTCCATGCACCGCCAATTGGTTTGATTACCCAGGAAGTACCCGAGAAAACATATAGGTTTGGTGAACCTAATTAAACATTAATTTTGTTGTTATGTTGAAAGGAAAATGTGCTTCTTAATTACTATTTTTACCCGCGAATGTAATAAATAATTTAAATTCACGAACTGATTCATTTCGTTATCACAATGTCTTTATAAGATCCATAAGTCCGATGTATTTGTTTGTCTGGTGATGGATTTTTCAATACGTTTAGATTGAACGAAACCATCCGCGGTGTATCCAAATGTTTTCATTCGTTTCATTAGTTGCACTTCGCGGATATGATGTATCATGATTTAAGCGAAAAAATCGGAATCGGGAGCACACGGCGCGTGTTTGCTGTCCGCATCCATTATTCAGGGGGCATCCGCCCCTGACGTGCGGGAGGAAAGAGGGAGGGCAAAAGTGCCGCGGGGAACCGCCCCTGGGACATCCGAAATACGTGCGCTCCCGAGCCGAACGTCGAACGAGGAAATCGCCCGCGGCTGCTTTGAGATCTGGTGGAGGGGCCGGGACCGGGTGAGGGGGGGTCTTTGGGAACTGTGAAGGGGAAGAAAAAAAATTAGGGGCGGTCGGGGTCCCCATACAAAGGGATCGCATGCAAAGAAGGGGGCGAGGGAGACCGGAGGACGGTTTCCTTCCGACAGGGGGGAGGACTTTGGGAGGTCACGGGGTGGGCGTGGGAAATATAAGGGGTTAGAGAAACGGGATAGAGAATTCGGAGAACCCTGTTGGTATTTGTCACCGCTCCTGAAATTTTGCGGACAACTCTCTACAAAGCGGTTAAGAATAAATTGTGCAAGCTTATTTAAAAAAATTGTAAGACCCAGTAAATAACCGACTAAATTCCAAGAATCATACATAACAAACAATTGCAACAAAAGTAGGAAAATGCCCATAGTTTCCTATTAATTGTGGCAAGATTGCAATTTTTGGAAGAAAGTGGATGAGACTATTCACGGCACGATTGGGCCTGCAAAATGCAGCAAGGGCCCCAAGAGTCTGAGATCGCGAAAAACTCTGATCCATTATGATCTTATACGAGATCCAATATGTTTCGCTGCCGGAAGATGTTGGAAATTCCACTGCTGAACCCAAGGAGGAAGTGTTCTATTTCGTAAAATTTTCAACAGATTATGTGGAAATCAAATGCTAGAACCAAATTCATAAGAAAATATTTGGACCAAATCATTCTTTTTTCGCAATATGTCCGAGAGAATGACAACTGTGAAGGGAAAGGAATTACGCAGATCACTTGGAAACTAAACACGAGTCATTCCGTTATTTACTCGGAAAATTTAGTATGGCGTGCAAAAGAGATGTCCTTGATAATGCCTGCAATACTTAATTAACAATTATATCAATAGACTTTTTACTAGGATTTTTAAGTGGACATTTGCATTATTGATAAGTGATATCTTGGCAACGACCTTTTCCGTGAAGCTGCAGGGGGCGGAGAACTCGTTAATCTATTGTGCTGAATAAATTTGCAAAGTGCTTAAGACGACGATGACTCCAACTATCGAACCGAATGCGGTCCAAGCTGATTTAGTTGTTTTTATTTATATCGACGTAATAAATTAACAAAAAATAAATTAGCATTGATCACATTAATAATTGTGCAAGCCAAGGAGACTAAGGACTAACCCAATTGAATTTAAAGATAACTGTGAACTTGCACATATGAACAACGAAGAATTAAACATCACTCAAAAACTTGCGGTTACAAAAACATCTGGGCTGTACCTACATAAAACATGAATTCAAGAATTTTCCACTTCATGAAACTTTACCACAAAAATGCATATTTTTAAGAAAGTCGAATTACTATACGCGGACACAAAAATACTTATTCTATGATATTTTTCTAAAATACCTATGCCTAAGAAAAACTTCCAGAATGTATTAAGCCACAAACACAGGAATCAACCCTAAAGTCGGTTTATCCAGTACTAGTACGCCCGGAGGCGAAAGTTTTTTGGGATAGGCACGGAATTGTGCCTGTCGATGATGTATGAAAAACAATAGTGGGAGAGTACAAATTACGCATCATTACTTGACAGGCTGATGGCAAATGTTGCAAAAGAATCGACCACCTTTGAAGAAGAATAAGTGCTTTTCCATCAGGACAACGTATCTGCTCACACTTCGGTGGTCGCGGTGACTAAAATTCACGAATCATACTTCGAATTTGTTTACCACTCACGGTATTCACCAGATCTGGCCCCCAACGACTTTTTCCTGTTTCCTAACCCAAAAGTTTGGCTTGGCGGACAGAGATTTTCACCGAAGGAGGAGGTTATCGCATACGCGAACGTCTATTTTGCGGAGAAAGACGTCAACTACTACTTGGGAGGGTTAAAAAACATCCAGAACATGGCTGAAAAAAGGCGTTTCCACTGAAAAGAGGACTATGTGTGTTGAAAAATAAAAATAAAATGGAAGAAAAAATGTCTCGTTTATTTGTTAGGCCGGACACTTTTCAGATTACTCTCTTAAGCCCTACGGCGTGTGAAATTCACAAAAAAAGTAGGGTAGATAGGGGCCGGATCCTTATCCTGTGCCGACTGTTTTCCCAGGAAGATTTGGTACACGAAAAATCACACAGCTTGTGTGGAGCTGAGGGTGCCCTGAGAGACGTGCCCGGGAATCGTACCCGGGTCCTACGGTCGGTAGTCCAATGCACTGCCCCTGCACTACCGCCTCACCCCCCTCCCGGTGTGCTCTATGTGTTAAAAATACATTTCTTGGAATACATACTAGTGCAATCGATGAGGATGTAATGAGATTTTAAAGACAGGTCTTTGCATTGTTGGTCGCAACGGCCATCACCACATATATTTAAGTTCGCACTACCCTTGTGGGATGGTCTCAAGCATTATCAAGAAGATTGGAAATTGTTTGGATTCGCATCGTAGTCAGCCAACTCATATAAAATAGCAAAGAGCGTCACGGAAGAAACAAAATTGGGGCGATGCAAAAAGCTCTGGAAGGACGGAGTTCAACTCACCAAAAACCTAATCCGTGTATTATACATGAAAATTGTTCCTTTGACCGCTGCAGTTGAAGTTCCTCGAAGATATGCTCATTCAGTTGTCAAAATTTCATTTTTAATAGAAGACTTATATTTGACAGGTAGGTCAAAACTCACAAATGGAATACTAGGGAGAGTTAAATGAAAACCTTGAAACTTATACATTTGCGACCTCATAATTTTCTGAATAGAAAAGATTATCAGTCATATTATTTTCAAATGTACTCTTCGTGGTTTGCTAGGGTAGAAATATTCCAGTATTTTCAAAGGTCTTCATAACTCTAAAGATATAAGATCACTTCACTTCTTTGAATCTGGCAACCATGGCCGCGGATTCGTTTTAGTTATATTCCATTGAAATTATTTCTTTTCGAATAGAATTAGGTGAGTATGAAAATTTTCAGCATGGGTTATTTTCAATTATAATTAAGAATCGTTTTTTAGCAGCAGCCATTTCAACCATTCCAGAATGAATTCAAAACGAAATTCGATAAAGTGGACCTAATACACTGACATCATTTTAAGTCTCACACTCATTGAAACCCATTACTTCCATAATAAAAAACTCTAAAAATCTCCAGACCTAAAACATGAAAGGAGGACGGATTTTCTCCCATCGCAGCTCATCTATTCGGCAATTGGTTCCCAAGAAAATGAACATAAAACGCAGGGGCTCCCGCCGAATCAATTCCCGAGAGATTTAATTTTGAACAAGGGTGCGAAGTAATTCAGTGGCCCCCGAAAATGACGACGACTCAGTGCAATTTACGACGACGACAGGGGATATTGCCTTTCTTTTGCACGTAATAAACTGGCGAGAGGGTTTCCGGGAAGGAAAACGGGGGGGGTGGACCAATGATTTTATTTGTAGGGGGGGCTCGGGAAGGGAATGCGATCATCGGCGCAAGGCATAGTACCGCAGGCTCCCGCGAAGTTCCGTGAGTAATAAGCCGTGCGGGCGCACGCTTGCCCACGCCACGGACGTGGGAGGTGGAGAGTACCCGCCAAAGAGAGAGAGGGCACGAGCGGAGATCGCACTCGGTGTGCCGGCGGCGTGGGGGATGGGAATCTCCTTTCCGCGAACTCCCTGCGCGTAAATCACCCGGCGAGGGAATTTTTGGAAATCCTCGTAAATAGCGAAAGGGATTTGTCTGGAGAGGGGAGGGGGAGGCCAGGAATACCGGGAAAGGCGGGAGAGTCCACTCGAGTCGGCAGAGAGGGAGTGGAGGACCTTAACACGGAATCGCGAGGAGAGGGGCGGTATTTCCGCGAAAGTGTGACTAGAGAAGCAAGAGGATGAGGGCGAGGAGAGCTGGGCGGAGGGGGGACGTGTTTCGGGGTAAAGACATGAGTGGGCAGGGAAAGACGAGCAGGAGGGGTTCAAGCTGTTTCCTGTCACACATCGATGGAAAAGCCACGATGCACATTAAGGGTCCGCTGAAAAAATACGAGGTCTGTCGAATAAATACGCGAACCGAGGCCTCAAAACTTAATTTTGCAAACTTTAGTCTACATCGATTTTTCCCCTCCAAAATACTCTCCATTCGTTACTATGCACTTATTTCATTTTCTTTTCTACTGTTTAAAGCATCCTTGGAAGTCCTCGGCAGGTAGGCTTTTTAGTTTTCTTGTCTTTTCTTGATTTATTGTATCCAAATCCTCCAAGTGATGTCCCCTCATCGAATTTTTGCATTTTGGGAATAGCATAAAGTCGCAGGGAGCGAGATCTGGCGAATAAGGAGGATGATCAAGCATGGTGATTGAATTTTTGCATCATCCGTGGCGTCTTATCGACCATCTTTAAAGCGCTTAATCCACTTGAAAACGGATAGAGCATTATCACCGTAAACAGCTATCAACATTTCAGTAATGTCTTGATAACTTTTACCGCACTTCGCCAAAAACTTGGTGCTGATTCATTGCTCCGTGATTTCGTCAGTTTTCATTTTCGACAAAAATTAAAAATAATGACAACAGAAACTAACATAACTGGCACCATACACACAGCTCGACGATCCGCCATGCACAGGCTCATTACCGTTCCCGATGGCGTACACCGAAGCCTTCCAACGGGCACTAAATACACGTTGAGGAATCCAATGGAGGAATCATCAGAATATTTCACCACCGTTTAATAACCCATACCCTTCCGAGGCCGATTCCGAACGCAGCGTTCCGAATTATTCCGTCAACTAGAAGGCCCCGCAATGTCTGAATGGCGATGTCCCAAACATCGCCACCAGGCGTTAATTGGGGGTGTGAAGTAACGCATCGATGTTCTGGAAACCATGCGACCACAAACGGTCACGTATTGGAATGCCACCCCCGAAATTAGGACCCACTCTGGAGAGAGGTTGAGGGATGGGAGGGGGGGGAGGGTGTTCAGGGTTCGGGGAGGGGGATTGGAGTCGGTAGCGCCTGATTTTCCAGGGAGAGAGGCGCCAAAGCCTGTTCGCGGGAAGGGAGGGCTTTCGCTGGAAGTGGAGTGCCGTGGGTGCGGTTAGGCACTCCTCCCAAGGGTGCTAAACGGGCGCGGAGGGTGCGAGCAAGTCGGTGGAGGGAGGGAGGGCGCGGGAGGAGCAGAGTGTAGTCCGCGGAAGTCGTGGGAGGGCTCATTTCGCCTTTCGTGCTTCCGCTACACCACCGCGCGGTCAATCGGCGTGGGAGATTGTTCGGCGCCCACATGGAAGAAACGCCGACTGACGAGGAGGGGTGTGCGGGATAGCAGAAGACGATTTATGAGAAAAAATAAATGTTCTCTTTTCCACAGATTTATTGTTTAACGTAAAATACGTTTCGGTTCATAGGACCATCTTCAGGTACAAGACCTGAGAAGATGGTTCAGAGAACCGAATCGCGTGGTAAGTTAACAATAAATCTGTGGGAAAGTGCAAATTTGTTTGTTCTCGAAATGACGAACTTCCACTGCATCTCGCCTGAATCTTTAGAAGATGATTTGTGAACAAATATGAATAGTTTCAGGCGTGATTTGGTGGTATTCGAGCATTATAAAGAAAAGATGGTAACAATTTTCCACTAGATATCGTATTTTCTTCATAATGATTTGTAGATTTCACTTCAAAAAACGTATCGATACACAGACTCTGCGAAGTAACGGTTTAGCATAAATTTGCAAGATACGACCTAATTTAACATGGCATCGAAAACCACATATCGCAAATATGTGTTACGTGACTGCAAACCCTGGTGGCGGCAGGGTAACGTCCACTCTCGCTAATCCAGATGTCTCGGGTTCGATTCTTGGAGAGGTGGGTCATCGTCCACCTAGGACTTGGACGTCTACGACTGTCCTCGTTGTCATTATCATGTGAAAACATCCGATGGATTGAAGAACAAAACTTATCTCTTTTCGGATAATGCAAAAATAAATAATAGAGCCTCATAAAAAATTATACCGCATAATCTCACATATCGAATAAAATAATCCAATAAGTTAAATTTTTATTACATGGGCGTTGAGCGAACTCGTTGGCTTGGTTCGAATTCAGCCGTTAGATTCATTTTTGACATTCCAAATGTAAAAAATAAACCGCCCTCACAACGCTCGGCGCATGCCGTCTATTTTATGAGCCAGAGTCAATAAAGTAATTAAGCATTGTCGTGTTTTAGAGTTCCATAAATCATAGCCTTTTTCCTTTTAATTTTTCGTTTGAAAATAAAATGTCTGGCTTAATTTAACGAACTGCATCGAGGTTTGACAAAACGGCAAAAATTACTTCTTTAATTACTGCAGTCATAAAATTTGACTGATAAAACTGCAACCTCAAAGCTCAAATACTTACGAAAAAATTCGCGCGACCAAGGCCACAGCATATAAGAGAAGGAATCGAATTTTGTTAGAAGGGTCTAGCGCAATTATGTTTAGCATCAATTTATCATTAAAAGAGGCCCATCGCCAGTAGAGTGGATGTTTATTTTAATCCGAAAGCCTACATTATTCATAAATTATTTCTCGTTTGATTTAATTTGAAAGCCTACAACGATTCAATCAATTGACCACTAGAGTAGTTTTAGCGAATCTATTTATTAAACTAACTCACTTTACGAGTTTGATAATCAAATTATTCTAAGAAAATTTTACCCTTTGAAAATGTGTATGCATTAACAGCTTAAAATTGCGATCTATTCAAATTCAGCCAAAAAAACGAATTATTAAGTTGGATAATCAGTTCTATGAAGAGAATATGTCGTTCTCGACGAACAACCGGTTAACATATACCTTTAGCGTACGCATAAATAATGAATTAATACGCTGAATTATACTTGATTTGTTGTAAAATGAAAATCGTTCAAAACAAGACCTCAGATGCATTACCGCAGGGAATAAAATTAATTATCAGCGCTAGCAAAAGGCCATCGTTAACGCGATTAATGTTCCCAATGACAATGCAATTAATCTTGTTAGAAGCACTTTGCTAACTAAAATTCAATAATTCTAGAGTACTCAGAAGAGCTACTGCAATTACAATAATAGGCAACGCCACACGGATACGGGTTAAAACGGGATGGTGTTCAAATAAAAACTGGTTTATGAAAATTGTGCAAAAAACATACCAAAACAGGCTACTTGTTATAGCGTCTCTCATGGACCTGTTCAATTTCGGATCAAAGAAGAACTGAATAGACTATGTGGAATGCATGCGTACCTGGAAAAGGAAGAAATGGACATTTCAGAACATCTGCTTACAAAAACTTTCGGGTTAAATTTGATGTTAGTAGGTTGGAATATAGAGTCCAATCTTTAATGATAAGCCTGCTCACAACGAACATCATACCTAGATGATGGGCATGACAAAGGGTGATGCCCTTTAAAGCGAGAAATATTCTAATTCTTTCATAACGTTCTCAAAAAATTGAATCATGAATCGGAACCTCTTCAAACCCCATCATCACCTGGCATCACCATTGAACAGCAGTTTCCATTCAAAATAAAAAGACAACTCCTAAGTAACATTGACAAAAAGATACCAATAGGTTAGAGAAAAACGTTCTCTGGCTATTTTCACAATGGGAAATGGTGGCGAACATCTATGCCGAATACGTAAAACAAGGGTTCCGACTTTGTAAAAACGATTGATGCTTATACAATGACTGTAAAAAGACCACAATGCCAAAACTATTCATTTTACTATCGAGTAAATGTATCGCCAGGGTGAATTGAGTGGAGCGTTCATTGTTGGCAACTAAAACACCGGAAATACCCTTGAATTATATATTATGAAACTTATTACTTTAATCGTGAACAGTAAGTTTGTCGAGAATAACATCTTATACTAACTATTTGATACTATCAACTAGTTTGAATAAGATGTTAAGCTATTATCTAATAATGCAGTTTGGACTCATTTAACCCATGAGACGATCTAATGAACTTTTTGCAAAATGAATTACTGTTTTTTCAAGATTAGAAACTGGATATTCCTTACGAAATCGTAAATTCACATATTTACCCGTGTAATTGCACAGCTTAACTTCATTCTAGTATAAATAGAATATGATAAATAGAAATTAAAGGGAAAAGTATAAATGTAATAATATGATAAATAAAAACCATAAACACAGTAATTAACCCGAAGGTCGGTTTAGTAGGTGATGGTAGAGCTTACCCATGTACCAAGCCCGACGGCGTGTGTGAATATTCACACATCAGGGCAGGGGGGCCAGTTCCTTTCCCTGTGACGGTTATGGTTTCCCAGGAAGATCTGGTACCCGAAAAATCAACTAGCTTGGGTGGAGCTACAGGTGCCAGACTGCCTTGCCCGGGAATCGAACCCGAGACCCTCCGATCAGTAGTCCAACGCTCTACCCACTGGACCACGCGACCCACATATAATTATAAATAATTTTTTTTATCTATATTTTTATAAATAAACCTTTTTATATATTTATATTTATGTTCTTATTTAAAAATATTTTCACTACATTTGTAAATATATGTATTCATACAACAGGGAAGAAAGGCTTCTCTTCCTTGAGAAAGGTGGCTTATGCTATCGAAAATTCGAATACGAGGGAGTTTATTTTTTTTATTTCGGTGTTTTTGTCTTTGTTCGCGAGAACTACAATAAGTTGACGTAATCTTCGAACTTTTGCGAATATAAATGACTACGTGAACCGCTAAAAACGGGTCATCGGCTACGATTTTGTGTTGGACTTCCACCCAAAAGAAGTACTACCAAAGGAAATGCAAAGTTTTTTCTCAAATAAAATGAAGACTTGGAATGGAATACGTATGTTCCCCATGTGGGTAGCTAGCTGCAGGTGCCCAAAGTGCCTTGCCCGGGAATCGAACCCGGGACCCTCCGGTCAGTAGTCCAAAGCTCTACCCACTAGACCACCGCGACCCACAATATGATAAATACCATTGCAAAACGTTTTATCTAAAATTTACTGAAGAATTAATATGTAATAATTTAAAAACTCACTTTATATTTTTCTTGAAATATTGAAGATGAATTTGGTAGGATAATCTTTCAGTTGGCATTTAATTTATTCCCCCTCATACCCCCTTGCGTATGACTGATGCAAAAAAATTGAACAACAGCAAATGAGAATTCGTGCACCGACAGAAGAGCAATAGAAATATATGATTTCAATTATTGCCAGGCGATCATTATGTTAATAGATTGGAAGGTTTAGGAGACCTAAACGCATTATACGCATCCCATCCAAGGTAGGCGAATGCTCAAGTTCTTTCATATTCTCTCACTTATAAAATGTATGAATATTCACATTTATTTCAATTGGAAAACATTTTTCCGACATAGGATTTGAAACAGGAGCCCTCGGCTTCATCAGCTGTCAAGTCTCTGCCGTCCTTCGCAGTCAGTCTTTTCCTCACCTTAAGAATGTTAATATGCATAAATGTAGTACGAATGCAGAGACAAAATATGTGCCCGCCTGTGACGTTCTTTGAGAACCGACTGATGAACACGGGGATCGGGTTGAGGCGGCGACAAATCCTCACTGGCATCCCATCCGGAGGACCCGGGTTCGAACCCAGTCGATAACAGAATGATTCAGAGGTGTTCCAATCCCTGCTTCGGGTGCTTTGTGGAGATCCCTTCAAGCGGAGCACGCCGCCCATCGGACGGGACGATTAATTGTGGACCCCTGGTCGCCTTTTGTCAATAGTATGCTAACGCCAACACCGGATTTCTCTCCACTCTCCCTCTATTCCTACAACATCCTACCCCTACCACATTAACCATATCCCTTCTGGTGGAAATGACCTCGGCCGTCAAATCCCCTAATAGCTATTGCTAGGTGCCATTACTGAACGCACTATATACGTTTTAATCGGGATTCGACAGCATTTAATTTAATAAATAATAGATCTTAGCACTTATCCACTTGATAGAATTTGTTTTACGACCGGCTTTCGATGTATTACATCATCATTAGGTGATGATGAAGATGCATAAATTCTATCAAGCGGAAAAGTGCTATATCTATTTTTTTGTTCGACTTCCAGCACATCACGCATGAAGCTCCTCAGTTTGTTTTTAACATTTAATTTCTTGTACTTGAAAAAATATTAGAGGTTTGTAGTATTCCTTATGACAAAAGAAATGTTAAATACATGTATTAATCACGAAATTTGGTATGTAGACACTTTATTTTATAATTAAGCCTCATATTTGCTGAATTCAATGCTTTGGACTTTAATTTGCTGAATAAAATACAAGAGGCGAGATGTATTATATAAGAGCTTTATTGGATTAAGTCTGAGAAAATTATGGGCACGATTCAGCGTGGTACAGACATACTCGAATGTTCGCAAGGAGTTAAGGGCAATCCACACGGTAGCATATTTGTCCAATAAAGAGAAAGACACACTTCAAACTGGCGCAACTGTGATTTCTCCTTTGGACTTCCATTGAAAAAAATACGTAGGAAGGCGACGCAATTACCATGGAGATCAATGCGACCATTTTCCATGGAATGCCAGAGAACAATTCGAATTCCAGGAAGGGGGAGAGTGCCATTTACGATTTCGGCGTTTCGCCTCAGTGTCGTGGAGGGGAGGGGCGTCACATGAGTTTGTGGGGCGGGAATAGAGGCGAACGAGGGGGACCCCTTTCACTGAACCGAGTGCAACTTGGAGGCAGCGGGGGCGACGCTCCCCCCACCTACCCCTCTGCCTTCCGGCGGCCGTCCCCGTTCGCTGATGTAAGACCATTCGTTGTAACTACCGCTGTGCACGCTGAAAGTACGCTATTAGTAACAAATATAAACTATTTTTACTGCATAAATTACATTTAACGGCACGGTCACAGATTAGTAATACGTGGGGGTGTCACTTTAAAGTCATCATCACAAATAAAAACTGACATCATGGATACAATTTATTTTGCATATTTTATTGACCATTATGCACATAGTTTTTTAAATTAGAGCGTATAAATGTTTTAAGATCTTGTGCTTTACCTTTGGCAAGAGAACTAGCCTTAAGTCCCTAATAGAAGAATGTTAGATGTTTCTCCGAACTTTGTCACCGGTGTGCTTCCTAGGTATTTCTTTGTTCCTAGTCATCTGCAAAGGATCTTAATGAAACACTAGTGAATGCTTCAATACACAGCGTGGTATTGTTTCGGAAACGTGGTAATCGAGATAAGATGATAAGCGTGGAATGGAGGATTTTCAGATGTGGGTGTAGGGAGGGAAAAAAAATGAAATGCTCGAAAATAAAAACTTGAGGAAGAAGTTCCAGGCATGGTGGGGGAGGAGAGAGAAGAAGGTTTTTGGGAGAAATTTCATGAATGCAGGAAAAACGGTCGCAGGGCATATTGAGTAGTAACGGAATGTCTAAGACAGAGATACCGAGGAATAAGAATTTTGGGTAAGCGACGCAGAGGGAGGAAGGGAACATAATAAGCATGTTGGACGGACGGGATGAGGGAAGGATGTGGAGTTGAGGAATGGCTCATTTCATTGTGGAGTGTTGGAGAATTAAACAGTGTGATACAGATGTGTAGCAGTGTCAAACTCTGGTCACATGCAGAAAACCTACCTACTTGATTGGAAACATGCTGTTAACAATAACAATAAATGTATAATGAAAAGATGGGGGTTCATACCACACCGAGCATTCAATCTGCCACTGTTGAGTTCGATGCTGACCAATCCATTGCAATTTATTAGATTGATAGGTCGATGGATGGGCGACTTTGAGACCAAATGGTCCCTTCTTCCGTTTAATCCATCTTCATATACATATTATTTTAGCCATACAATTTTAAATTACAATCATACACATAAATTTTTTTTGCCAGACACACATGGATCATGCACAGATTTGCACATCGAAAAAAATATACATACATATTTATAGGTATATATATGAAAACATACATGTGATACGATGTAAATAAAAATTAAGTGGGTCACAGTAGTCCAGGGGGTAGAGCATTGGAATACTGAACAGAGGGCCCGGGTTCGATTCCCGGGCAAGTCACTCTGGGCACCTACAGCTCCACCCAAGGTGTGTGATTTGCGAATACCAGCTCTTCCCGGGAAACCAAAATCGGCCCAGGGAAAGGAACAGGCCAACCTAGCCTGAAATGTGAATTTTACACGCCATCGGGCTTAGTACTGGGTGAATTCTACCATCACCTACTAAACCAACCTTCGGGTTGATTACCGTGTTTATGGTTATATAAATTAATTATATACCTACACATAGAGACATACTCAAAGTAAATGGCAGTGATTAAAGAGAACAATAAAATAAGGGAAGTAAAAAATGAGGTTTGTGGGAAAAGCTAGGGAGAGCGTGGCATTGCTCACCTAGTAAAAACCGCAGGAAAAAAACACCCACGAAGAGAAGGGGGGTGTAAAAAGTCAGCGAATACCTCTTAATTAGAGGAAAAATACATATACATTGTAATGATTATTTTCCGCATAATACACATATTATCATGTTACTGATATTGAAATGAAGAAATTAATAATATTAATAACATATGAAGAGAAATGAGACTCATAATCCTACTGCTTGAGATGACAAAAGAAAAGGTGACCTGAAAGAAGCCGAATGAAAGGATGATAGGTATACCTTTTAGGTTTTGTACCTGAGGAAAATGAACTTGTGAAGTGCTCTCTAGTGAAATGTCTCTGTGAATGAAGAGTTTTTTGTCATCTGGGAGATAGTTCCATAGACGGCTGTAACAGGAAAAGATTTGTGATAGATTGTGCGATGGTGTGGGACAAGAAATTTATTGTGACCCGTAGTGTTCCTGTTGTGGATTGAACTGATGGGGAGGAAATTTTTGCATAAATATTTAGGTGTGTGGTTTGAAAATATCATGTAGAAAATTGAAAGAATCTTTGTATACCACATCATAGTAATAAAAATGGGGTATGAGAAGAGAGAATACAAAAAGTATCTTTAAGGAGGGGGGAGCGATATACTTTAACCTTATCAGTGAATGCAGGTATGAGTTTATTTTTCTGCAGATAGCAATTGCATGATCAGTCCAAGAAAACGATTACTTAATGTTATTAATATTCAGCGTGCGTTCCGAAATATTTTTTGAGTAATTTATTAAACAGATTTGCTCAAACACTTAAAATTCTTCAAGGTAATGTCCTTGGGCATCTACACATTTTTTCCCAACGACTCTGCCATGACCGGTAGGCGCCCTGGGAGGCCTATTCGGGGACCTCACGCAAGATTTTCGTCACGGCTGGTTGGATCTCTCCTTTGGACGAAAAACGGATTCCTTTCAGGGCTACCTTAATACGAGGAAACAAAAAGAAGTCTGCTGGGGCGACGTCAGGGCTACAGGGGCGTGGGGCAGCGTTGACACCTGGTGTTCAGCCAGGAACTCGCGAAATCGTTGCGTGCGTGTTGTGGCAACAACACGCTACGAGTCCGCATGTTGTCGTGATGAAGTTGCCAGGTAGCGGATATATCTTTTCCCATCCTGATGACCCTTTTTCGGAGTCTTTCCATCACATCCACGTAGTAGGCAGAGTTAACTGTCTGTCCTTGAGGAACAAACACCTTATGGACCACTCCTTCGCTGTCGAAAAAGACAATGAGCATTGGTTTGGCACAACCCAGGTTTCATCACCTGTGATGACGTTGTCCAAATAATCAGGTTCATTTTCAATACGCTGCAAAAGTTCACTTTAAGTTTCCGCTGGATCGTCGAATCCATTTTTTATTGACTCAGTCGGCGCCCAGAGGATTACAATAACCAATGTCCTGCCGCATGCACAGCTTGGATAGCACTGAGATTGGTTTCACGACAAGACTTAGCGTCCCCCTCCCCATCTACTCCTAATGGTTTTACCCCACTCCGATCAATAGGAGCGTCGCGGGAAATTCAATTGCGGAACAATCAATGTATGCAATTTATTAGAGCTATGAAAATATTAAGCGGCAGTATGTTTCCCTTAGGCGGTGAAAATTAATAACAATTGCCTAGAGATATAGTACGAGGTATTTCTCGCTGTTTAAGCAACCATGTGTACCGGTACTTACTCATGATTTTCCATGTTAAAAACCATAAACACAGTAATCAGGCCAAAGGTCGGTTTGGTAGGTAATGGTAGAGTTCGCTTTGTACGAAACCTCATAAGAATTGCACAATTCATAAATCAGGGTAATTAGGGTGGCCAGTTCCTTTCCCTGTGCCAGGAAGACCTGGTACCCGGAAAATCACAGTTTGGGTGGAGCTGCAGGTAGCCAGAGTGGCTTGCCCGGGAATCGAACCCAGGCTCTCAGGTTAGAAGTCCAGCGACCCTTTTTACTGCTCTTCCCATGGTCTATAGCGACCATTTTTCCATGTTAATGATAGGAAATTGATTCGCATAATTTTTCACGAGTGTTGTTAAATATTGGAGACGGGGTTGAGAATGGATGGAAGAGGGAACTCAGGCCCAATGAGAGAGCATAATGCATTCAAACCGGAATTCGCACGCACGCACACATCGACGGTCGCGCGAATTCGTGCGTGGCGGGAGGAGGAGGGATTGCGAGTGGTTGTTTGGTGGGGAGGGGGGAGAGGGAACAGCGGTGGGGGCGGGAAATCCGGGGGAGGAGTGGGATAAGGGGGGGGGTTGGAAATTGATAGCGGTTTGCGGGGCGGAAGGAGGAGGAGGGTCGGGAGAATTACAGTTCCCCCGTGAACACGGGACCACAGGGAGGCGGGGGCCGCTCTCGCCTAATATATCACTGAATGTGAAGAACACGAGGGTCCGCAACTTGTGACAATGGACGAAATTCCTCCCCCTCCTCCCCCGTGCGCGGGCACACGCACACGAGCGCACACAAACACGCAGGCACGGGCATCATAAAATTCACACTTGGAAACGTAAACTCAGGAGATCAATGCCGGTTGATTTGTTTAATTGTGGATTTTTGCGGTGCATGAAATTAATTGAGTATCGAATCGATTCATCGAATCGAGTATCAATTCGACCACCGAATCCAGATCCCACGATTTCCGGACGAGTACTGTGAACAGTTCTGAGCGACCGTCCTCTGATCCCGAGAAATTCTAAAGTATTGACTAGAATAAAATATTCTTCAATGGCGACAGAACGCCACCTGAAATTGAGAGACCCAAGCCCCAAATTAGGCGAATGGTTCTTTTGATGGTAGTTCCATTAAAGTTTCAGAATGAAAAAAAAATGTTTCAGAATTTCTCGCATTTGAATAAATGTATACATGTATCATTGCAAGTATTATTTTCTTTGATAGGTTCACCGCGAAAATTAACCCTTTGTTACTGCAGTACATGATAACAGTCAAGTAAAAATGTGGATGTGTTGATTTATTACATCTATTGATATAAAATAATAAAGTCAAATGATGTGGGAACAATGAAACAAAAATGAGTATATTTAATATTAATGCCGGATATCGACAAACCTTACCCACTGCTAATAGTAATGGTCCTCTTCACGCCTGAGATCATGTCTATTTTCATCTCTAACGGTTCGAGGAGAAAAGCCACATTTTGAATCCATTTGTTCTACAATCAATTTCCCAGATTTTACCTACGTGATCTGATCTATCATCATAATTCGACACTGCAATATGTCTTTAACATCCTGGGATAAGCGATCTGCCTTAGATTTATAGAGCAAATTTAACCTGTATCTAAACCTACGGTCAACTAGTAGCCCCTATCAGAATTCTTCCAATAGTACTACGTTGTTTATAACAAGTTTTTAGTACGGAAGGGAACATTTTGCACGACGGGATTAACATAAATAACGAATAAATTGGTTGTGATGCACTTGAGAAATATTGTCGGTTGAAAAAAAGTGGCGAGGGAGTTTGAGGTTTGGTCATGAGGTGGAGAAAGAATGAAGTTGGAAGTCTTTGGTAATAGTCGAGTATGAATTAGATGTGCCACGTAGATTTGGTCGTACCGAGGGGATGGATAGATGGATATCGAATCACCGGATAGATAAGGCATATGACACTAGGGTGATACTATTAAAAGGGGGCGTGTAAAGCGAGAATGTCACTGGTGGATGCAGTCGGAGAAAGCTCAAGGCGAGGATTATTCCCAGTTTCTGGAACAGAAGAGCATGTGAAAACCATACGAAAGTAACAGGGGTGAAATAAATAAATATTCAAGTGCCGGGCAGTATGAAATAAATCAAAAGGAGAGAGAAATGCTCTTTGGTCACTTAATACTGCGTGAACGTGAATACGTGATTCTTTTACTGCTCCTTTTTGTGGTGCTCGATGAAAACTATATTTTAGTCGGTCTATCGTGTACGATGCGCTATGGCCATTGCTGAAAAAAATGTACCACGGGCTACTACAGTTCTTCACATGATATGTGAAGCCATAAGCCGTGTCATGGCCATAACTATTGATGTTTGTCCCTAATGCCTGCTCTCGCACTATTAACTCCATATTTTAATAAAAATCATTACAATTTGAATGAAAGCGCACCGTAACTAAATTCCTGCAAATTGGTTAAAATGAAAATTGAAAATAATTTTGAAAGTCCCAGATTATTACAGGTGGCAAACAATATAGATGGAATTACGGAACAGTGGAATTACGCGGTGGCTTTTGCAGGATAGGTTATCATGTTATTCTTCTCTTGATGGCTAAATGAAATGGCATGGGTGAACTAGATTGTATTAAATTAATGAGGTAATCCAAGGAGATGGGAAAAGGAATAAAAATAAGGTTTTATGATTTACCGCATGAATCATACGGAATGATAGAAAAATTGAAAGTAAAATTCAAGCATTGAGACCGTTGGCGAGCAGTCAATTGAGGTGCTGGAAGCGGTACTTCCGTGGAAGTTAATGGGAAAAAATGTAGTGTTTCACGAAATTGTCTGTATGTAGGAATTATTTTATTCGGGAATAAATTTCTGACTGCATTTATTTCCCCGGACACGCGGAATGTATTGGATAAACCCCTATCTCCCACTACAGGATACACTCGGACTATAGTCCGATAGCTATCATTCGCTCTCTCGAGGGGAAAATATTCCGCCTTCAGCTCTCAAAGCTCGCTCAGCGGTGTGATTATTGACTTTATACCAACATGTCTTTATTGTAGCCTTCATTTTATCTTTCATCATTATGGATTCTTGCAAAATTGTTAGCCCTGCTAATTAATACGTAAGGGCAGTTGTGTTTATGTCGATACTACGTCAGTAGCTAAGACTCAATGAGAGTCACCATAACGGCACATCTATGCATTTTTCTAAATACTAGTTGCAATTTTGCAAAAACTACCGTCAAGTATACTTACATAACGTGGACAGTAACGAGTTTACGCCCATCGATATTCCATTTTTTAACTCTCTCACAAGGGAAACAACAGTAAACGTACATACAGTACACCTCGATGCAGTTGATACAAATGTTAGTACGAGTTCTAGACAATAAATACGCGAACTGGTGCAATCTGGCGGCCATGACGCTGACTATAGCCCCTCCCACTAGTTGCTCTGGCTAGGCACTAGTTGCTTGAGAACCAATAAGCCTTCTGTGCTTTGGCAGATCGTCTAGCTGTGCGTATGGTGCCACTTATGTTAGTTTCTGTTGCCATTGTTTTTACTGTTCGTCGAAAATGGAAATTGACGAAATCACGGAGCAACGAATCAGTATCAAGTTTCTTGGTGAAGTGCGGTAAAAGTTATCAAGAAGTTACTGAAATGTTGACAGCTGTTTATGGTGCTAATGCTCTGAAGAAAACATTCTTTTTCAAGTGGATTAAGCATTTTAAAGATGGCCGACAAGACGCCACGGATGATGCATGGCTGGGACGACCTTTAACCACCAATGTTGACAACATTGATCGTGTGCGGTTCCTTGTCTTTCTTACCGATCGTCGAGAAACTGTCCGAATGGTAGCTGATGATCTGAATTTAGCAAAATCAACAGTGCACACTTATGTCATCCGAACATGATGGATGAATCCTTCACCATGACAATCCACCTGCACATTCACCATTGATTGTTCGCCAGTTTCTGGCAGAAAATTCAATCCCAGAATGGAGAGTAATTGAAAGGTAAAAAATCGATGTAGACTAAATTTTGCAAAATAAAGTTTAAATGGCCTCCGTTCGCGTATTTATTCGATAGACCTCTTATAGTACGCGAAATTTGACTTTTGAAGGTTAAATAGGGCTGGCAGCCATGGAGGAATATTACACCACCAAAAAAACATTAATTGCGTTCTAGTTAAGGAAACACGCATGCGACATTCATTTGATTCATTCAAATGAATGTGGATTTTGTTAACTCCGAACACTGACAATATGGACTGGACGAACAGAAACGAAACGATTCCAAACTTTAATTGCCGGAACGGGCGCCGCGCGCGCTTCTGTCGATCATTCACCAGACCATGTCATAAAAAAATAACTGGTTCTAATGTTAATCGGATGACCTTTATTTTTATTGAATTTTCTGTATTAAACGGGGACACTTCCAATTACTTGGCCCTATGCCAATGCAGAGAAAATTCTCATTTGCGTCATCTTTTGCATGAGCTTGCACAAGGTAATAACGCCTTAAAAACAGACTTAATATTCAATTTGGCTGTACCAGAGCGATAAAAAACAATATGCGTGTCTTTTTCCATCCTAAAATCTTCCTATATCCTACTAACAAAGTGAGGTTATTGGATTAGTAGTAGCTTACGCATTTCACATGATAAATCGACCCCATTCCTAAACGCCCACTTCCTCACGAAGCCGTTGGCAGGCATTAATGGCTGCTCTCTATCATGCAACAACTGTTTGGTCGCCGCGATACTTTCGCCCATTATTTCAGAAGTTATTACCTCGATTTTAGTTGAAATAAATGAAGAGGGCAAGGGAGTGGATGCCGCATTTAGGGTGCTTCGGAGCATTTGATTGGCTGGCAATCTCCGTGAAGTAACATCCGAACATGGTTTGCCTGGATTCCACTCCGCATTAATATTATCGAATAACTCTAGGATTGAAGGTCGTGTAATGCAAACGAGGTCCTAAAATGACACTATATTTCACTTTTGAACGGAAAAGAGATGTGTGTTCAGAGGGTGGGATTAATTTCTAGGTATGTTATGCATAGTTAACACGCACAGAGACAAATTATTGGAAAAGTATCTAACTTCTAATTCGATCATATCTCAACCGTTTGTAAACCATCAACAAAAAATTGTCATAAAGTAATACCAATCAATAACATTTTATCTAACTCATATCACCATGATCATGGTAATCGATCCGAAAATTCATCTATATCAATAATCCTCCAAGCTGACCCCTCATCTGAATATCCCTTCATTCCCATGCATTTACTCCCATCACCTGCTTCTCGTAATTTATCGAGAGATTCTACACATACCTTTACTAATAATTGCTTATTCCGCTTCTTATTCAGGAAACAATTTTAACTTAAGGTGTGCCAAAACAGTTCTCTCTTCTATTAAACAAGTCTTTTTTTTCAGAGACAACCAAATTTGACATTCGGTCTCTCAGTTAATTTTTTCAATGAACCAAGTCACCATCTTTGCAGTGCATTTTAATTTCCTATTACCTAACTTTGGTTGAAAATTAAAATCCACCCAAACGTTTTCCTAACCCGGTGACTCAAAATATGACTAAAATATACAGGGTTTGCAAACATTATTTGCGTATTCGTGGAATAAGGGGCTGGGGATAGTTACGTTAATTTTGGTTTTCAGCTTAATTGACACTAAATACTATAGAATATATTAGTCATGAAATATGCTTCTTAGTTAAGAGTGAAAATGGAAGTAAAATAAACTATTGACAACTTAATCTTAATAATACGTAAAACAATCTGAAAATTAATTTCTTCGAATCCGATGGTTCGACGCTCTACTTTGTGAAAATTAATGATCACTGAATAAATAATCTTGGTATTTTTTCCCAAAAAAAATTATTATAATACTACCGGTTTCGACGCTTCGGCGACATCATCAGGTATAACAAATATTTTTTGTACCTGATGATGTTGCTTAAACGTTGAAACCGGTAGTATTATTAACAAGTTATTTGTGTGAAAAAATACCAAGTTTATTTATTTATTGATTAATTTGTTTGCTTGTTTGTGAATCAATCACGCCAAGACGGTAAGAAGTAAGGGCTTCTATTTCTTGCATAAATAATAAAAATTGACGAAGTACATGTAATTTAGGGTAGGACTGATTTGGCTATATTTTTTCTGGAAACATTATATGATTGGAAAAAACCGTTACAAAAAGCTTTTCAGACACAAATAGCAGCACGTGTTTAAGATCTCAGACAGATGTCAGTGATTATTAAACTGTGGCGTTTTTGTATCCAGCTATCATAGGTGAAAGCTGAGCAGATAATTCGTCTATTGTAAATAGCGGCTGGAAAATTCGATAGTCTCGGATTATACCTTTAAAAGCTAACTTTAAAAAGCATCATTTTTTAGGCAAACTGCTCCTGCAAAATTGGATGAACTCGGATTATTTATTTAAAAATTAACTTTTAGACTACATCAGTCCGTTTTTTCGAATTCACTGTTCATTATTCCTGGCAAAATAAAATCGCATTTGTCCAAAGCATCAGCGAAATTGCGTGTCCACTGACGATACTGTGATAAAAAACTGCCCATGTACATAAAAACGCCTATCATACGAATTCAATCCAATTACAGCTGTATGGATGGACTGATCCGGTGATGCCGATCATACTCGTAGTCAGTAGTTAATAATAATTGATAACCAAATACTGTAAAAACATTTCGAAAGTATTTCCAAAATAGATCTGGCCAAACGTGGCTTACCTACACGTAGTGTAGAAGGCTGTAAGATGGTAAACTCAAATGAATAAGATTAATTAATCACATATTTATGAAACTCGAGCATGATCCTGAGCAAGATTTTCAGTGAAACTGAATTTTCCAAGATGAATCAGTTTTTGCGCTGCTGAGATGTCGTCTGTTAAACTGTTTCAGTCTTCAAGTAACTATATTCATTAGCGGTGAGAGAGTTTTTAAAGTTTTTTGGGCCATATTGCATTATTTACATTACTTTGACGATCAAGGCGGATTTTTAATCACTACAAAGCCAATGCTCGATCTCTAAACCCCATCTAATATGAAACCATGCACTCAGAATTACATTAAACCGTTCTTCAAATCAAAATATTTCCTACCTCTTTCCATTCCGTCCAACACGGCAAATATTTTCTCTCTCTCATTCTCACTTTCGCAATAGTCTCCCCTCCATATTTCTTAGCCTTCATCATCTCAATGACATCCATTTACCTGTCTTCCCTTCTTTGAATTGCTACCAAGTATTTTCTCTCCTTCACCACCATGCGAAGCACTTCGGTAGTTGTTTTTTCTTCCCATTATATTTATTCTTTCTTCTCCAAACATAAGTATCACTAAACCTTCAGTCTTCGCTTATACCCTTCCCTCATTGCCAGAGGTTTTGATCCTGGCATAACTAGGCTTCACATCATCTACAACTATATCTACATGATACGCCGCAGGGGCGTAAGGCGAGGGGTGTTAGGTCACCACCCGAAGAGAAAGAATCCGAAAAAGAGAATAAAACCACATGCAAAAATCAACAAATTCATGCAAACCTACACCCACGAAGTATTTATATTCACGCGAAAACTTTTATAATTTACACGCATGCAAATACATATACTATCAACTAAAATACACATTCGCCTATGAATGTAGTAAAAATCTGTCCAATAACGTGCAACATTGTGTTAATGCTGGAGGAAGACTTAATTCAAAACGAGGATTAATCCATATAATAAATGAATGATTTGTTATACGAAAAAAGGGAATTTAAATTAACAACGACGCATCATAGTTTTCACTAACCTTTTATTTACGCTACTTTTTCTGAATTCGGTAAAAAAAATTGATCCTCGCAGTGGCACTCCCTTCACATCGCTGCATCACCCCTCATCCACCCTCCTCTTCCCCTCTCCCTTCTTCGATCGGCGAAACCAAGCGGCAAATTTCCAATTCCGCTACCTCATGCACAACCATTTTTAGATACTGATTAATCTTGCGGCTATGCAATAACGGTACTTTGGCGGCCTGGCAATCACTACAGTCAATTTCTTAAATGGTGATCTACCGTTTAAGGTAGGTTTTGATTGGAATCACATTCCACCTCTACATTTCAAAACCTCGACATATAAGACACAGGTGACACCCCTACAGTTACAATAAATCTCTTTTCAATATTGCAAATTTTCTAAGACTCATCGTCCTGCCCAAAATGTTTATTCTATTTTAATCAATCCTCAGCCAGTGTTAATTTAACAGAAAATAGTTACATTAAATTATATATTCCGGTTGGATCTTGTCTAACGGAGAAATATTTACGATATAGTTATTAGAGAATGGATAATGACAGGGTCTCCAAGTGGTTTACAAAACGGTACACTGACATTTTATCTACCTCTCAATTGCAACCCAACCTTCATCACTAAAATCAACCCCTCTTCAGTTCCGCCTGCTTCTCTTCCTTCATTCCGTCCAAACAACCTCTTCCTACCCCTTCCTTGCTTACCTGACATCATCCCTTCTGACCCAGTTTTCCGCAGATCAGTGGCAATTAATAACCTTTGCTTCTTCATAATCATTTTATTGCCTTTTTTGGATTTCTCCTAACATCCCAATGCCTAGAACTTCCTCGATTGATTTCCTTTCAGTGAATTTCTCCCTCTCCATCCTACTCCAAACCCACATTTCGAAAGCTTACAAACTGCGACTAATACAAGTATCTTGCTGCTTCAGTGACCATCTTTCTGCACCTCATATAACCATACCCAAGATTAAAGTTTTCACAAGCCTTTTCTTAACATCCTAACTCAACGTCTCTCTCAACAATTCCCACCGCCTTACTTCTTTGCCTAACGCAATTCTTCTTATCATGTCTCAACCACTTTCACCATATTGGTCTAAAGCACTTCCGAGATAGGTAAACTGTTCAATCTGTACCAGTTTCTCCAAGTTGTATATTTCGTAGGAAATTTTCGCTCGATTAGGAGTTCCAAATTTATACTTCCGAGAGCCCTTTCCCACAGTCCCCATTCCTTCCTCGTCGGAATTCAAACATAAATATAAACGTCGATACCTCCCACGAGACTGGATAAAATTAGCCGAGGGCGTTTTTGAAGGGTCTCATTCGGAACAAATTATTTAATCCTACCCAAAAAAAGAAAATGGAGAAGAGGCACTAATATCAACCACAAATGCATGGCATTTTCAAGATAAAAAAAACACCGATAACCGCCCGATAACAAGCCACATAGGATGATACTGCAGACATACCGCAGATGAGCACTGGGTGTGAATCTCGAGAAAAAATTTTACTTGCGAGGGTTGTCTGAAACGTTTCCGACCTCAGCATGAAAATAGCAACACTCTTCAACAAAAGTTGGGGAATGTGTTTGCGCATGCGTATAAGATGAATGTAGTTCGTAGCATGGTCGTTCTGTTTCTATCTTTTATAACCTGTTTAAAAACTTACCTTTAATTGGTAAATTACTTATGATGATTAACGTAAATGCAGAACCTATAGTGGAATGGTAATACGCGTATGCCAGGAATATATCACAACATTTAACCTAATAGGGAATACGATCTAGGATCGATGCATTTCAATATTAATTCCTTTCAGCAGAAGTGGGGATTTTGTGCAGCCAGAAACGCCAGCTACTCATGCATGTTAAACATACATGCACTGCCAAAAACTAATTTTACTATCGGGGAAAGCATACGTTAGCTTGTGAATGGAGTAGGGACTAAACACGTGTAACGTGACTAACTCAGGCTAAGGTTGGAGCTCACAATAGAATTGCAAAAGAAAAGTCATTCTCCAGCCGCACCCGATAGCAAACGAGGGAACAGCGAGCCAAAGGCGTCCGCCCTCTGCCTCCTCACCAATCTCAACCATTGGCTCTGCCGTCGACGGAGGGTGAACATAATCCACTCCCCGTCGACGACTACCGCTATCGTAAACCAAAATCCACCCATTGAAAGGCGTTTGTTTTTCCAACCTATCTCATAGGCAGTGGTGCCATTTCAGGATCAACTTAATATTTGTTCAAGCATATGGGAAACACCAGTTGGGTAAACCGTATTCATAAACGTCTCTCATCCGTTAGTAACAACGCACGTAAAATAAAATGAGCAAACATTATTACGATACAATGGTAGCATACATCGCCACTTAAGCTGGGCTTCGTCCTTTAATTTCCATAGCAAAATTCATTCCCCAGCTTACAGTATTAGTTCGAATAAAACTTTGGAGTTCAATGATTCTCCAAAATAAAAAGATTAAGGATATAAAAACTTGAAACAATGGTCAATGAGTTCAGCTTCGCAAATTTAAATTCTGATTTCGCAATGAATGTATAATATATATTTTTATTGTTCATAATTAAAAAAAAATAAATATATTTTTTTATAATCGGCGGAATCGACCAATTATTTTTATAATATATTTATTTTATACAAACCTTGAACACAGTATTCTACCCGAAGGTCGGTTTGGTAGGTGATTCTCAGGCTAAGCCCGACGGCGTGTGAAATTCACACATCAGGGTATGGGGGCCAGTTCCTTTCCCTGTGCCGGTATTGGTTTCCCAGGAAGACCTGATACCCGAAAAATCAACCAGCCTGGGTGGAGCTCCAGGTGCCCCGAGTGCCTTGCCCGGGAATCGAGCCGGAACCCTCCGGCCAGTAGTCCAACGCTCTACCCGCTGGACCATCGCGACCATTATTTTATAAACATATATTAAATATAAAATTATTCATTCACAAGGAAATAGATATAAGGAAAGGGACGGGAACACATATAAAGGAAGAACATAGGAGAGGTGGCGAAAGCGGAATCGAACAAATTACAAGTGCAAAAATATTTATTTGACCGGGACTTGAACACCGGATATTTTTACTTGCCCAGCCGATGTTCTAACCACTTGAGCTATCGAGGAAACGTAATTTACGCAGATCTCAGTGTGCGTGTGCAAATATATATGGATATACACACATATGTGTATAGTAATTTTGAAAGATTATGCAATGTAACATTTTCTAAAGATGGGTGACACTATGACGAACACAAAGTCAATTAAATAATTATTTACGTCCACATATCCTCAAGCAGTCAACCTTAAACTACCTCAATGCATCCACTGCTTTTTATATTGCCAAAAAACTGCCCAATGCGCAGAATTGGTCTGCAGGCCTTCGGGAGCAGAGTCGAGAGTTGCCCTCTCCAAAGCCTCACGAATCAGTGCTCGCTAAAACCTTTTACCCTCACGCCTCCCTCGAGTATTGCGACACTGTTGTCATCGACCCCGAAATTAATTAAATGATCAACCAATCAAGCCACTGGGAACAATCCAACCGCACAGCCTGGGGGCGGAACCCCTGCACATTCCACGCCTTCTCAATCAGGGGGAAGGGGCCCCCGCCACACAGGAACCTTTCTATGACTAATATATAATAGAGGGTAGAGGGACACGCAACACCCTAAAATTCTTGTGGCCTTTCCGCAATGCTAACAGATGAAGTGACGGGCATTTTAGGGCGGAGGGAAGTTTTGTTGGGAGAAAATAGTAGGTGGAGGCGGAGAATGGATGCCGGGAATACTGAGTGGCAGTGGAATGTCGAAGACTGTCATGTAGAGAAAGGAGAGGGTTGCGAGGCGAAGGGAGGAAGGTAACAGAGGGACGGAAAGGCAGAGAGTACCTTTGTCGAATTCAATAAGAGTTCATTTAATTGTGGGGCGGTAAAATGCCAAGCGCGGTTCAGTGGCCTCTGCTTACAAGTCTAGCAATGTTCACGGATCCACTGAGAAACTATCGTGACCGGCAGTGACCAACTAACATGTACATAATGATAAGTAATAAAACATTGGGACGTGAAAGAACTTATCCACGCCCATCTCAGAACAAACACGAAGAAGAGTTTCAACCCGCCTTTGTAATATCCGTGATTCCTGGAAATTTGGACACGTATTAATAACTACTAGTTGAATTTCCATGCCTTAACTCACTAGAGTTTCCAGGGACCAAACTAAATGAATTGCGTTACGGAAAAACTAGCCATCTTTGCTCTCCTTGGCCTGATAAGAGGATCGGAATGATTAGCGATCACAATGTTTGGACGTTCAATTTCAGGAAAATAGTCTGGTTACCGGATGTAAGAGCAGGACGTGCTCTAGGAATGTGTGCTAGGAAAGTTGGGGAACATACGTATTCCATTCCAAGTCTTCATTTTATTTGAGAAAAAACTTTGCATTTCCTTTGGTAGTACTTCTTTTGGGTGGAAGTCCAATACAAAATCGTAGCCGATGACCCGTTTTTAGCGGTTCACGTAGTCATTTATATTCGCAAAAGTTCGAAGATTACGTCAACTTATTGTAGTTCTCGCGAACAAAGACAAAAACACCGAAATAAAAAAAATAAACTCCCTCGTATTCGAATTTTCGATAGCATAAGCCACCTTTCTCAAGGAAGAGAAGCCTTTCTTCCCTGTTGTATGAATACATATATTTACAAATGTAGTGAAAATATTTTTAAATAAGAACATAAATATAAATATATAAAAAGGTTTATTTATAAAAAAATAGATAAAAAATATTATTTATAATTATATGTGGGTCGCGTGGTCCAGTGGATAGAGCGTTGGACTACTGACCGGAGGGTCTCGGGTTCGATTCCCGGGCAAGGCAGTCTGGCACCTGTAGCTCCACCCAAGCTAGTTGATTTTTCGGGTACCAGTTCTTCCTGGGAAACCATAACCGGCACAGGGAAAGGAACTGGCCCCCCTACCCTGATGTGTGAATATTCACACGCCGTCGGGCTTGGTACATGGGTGAACTCTACCATCACCTACTAAATGCCCCGACCTGCGGGTTGATTACTGTGTTTATGGTATAGGGTTTTTATAAGAAAATATACATATTCATAAAAATATATATTTTTTATATATTAATATATATATATATATACATAATTTATATATATGTACACTTTTTTGGAAAACCCACACACGTGTAATGTAAATTCACTGATAGTCATAACAAACACAGAAACCAAAACACACAAAAGAGGGACTCACTGGTTCTCGAATTTTCGGTGGGCCAACCACCTTTCTCAAGAGGAATTAGGCAGAAAATTCGAGAACCAGTGAGTCCCTCTTTTGTGTGTTTTGGTTGCTGTGTTTATTATGACTACCAGTGAATTTATATAGTATATATATGTATATATATAATATATATATATATATATATATATATATATATATATATATATTTTTATTACTACAAGGTAATCTACCGGTTAAGGTAGGTTTTTGGATGGACACAACTATCCAATAAATATTTTGTAACACCAAACACCAACGTGTGGATGGATAGGATTGCGTTGAGGTTTCGTAAGCATTGCTCTGATTCGTTCTTTATTTTAGTTAGCAAGATTCATTTATGTACTACTATTTCTGGTGTCTTAGTTTATAATGTTGGCGCCTCTAAGTTTAAGTGCAGTTGAGGTTCGTTTTAGTTCCGCTTTATCACATCTATGTCAATATAATACCCAGAAAGCCGCAACAAGAGCGTGTGGCGGGGGGTTTAAGGTCAACACCTGTAAAATACAAAAAAACCACATGCAAAATCAACACATCCATTCAAACCTATTCCCACAGTGGCGTGAATGAATTCATGAAAAAATCCTTTCAGGTTACATTTTATTGATTTTTAGAATAGCAGGACGTTTTAGCCAATTGAGGGTGTCGGTTGCTTTCAATTTTCATTTTTATTTTCTTTTGGTTCCGTATTTAATAGCCATACAGATTTTTACATTTCACCATTCATAGGAATGGGAATTTAGTAATTTATTTTTCAAGTAATTAATGAGGGGTTGGTCATTCTCAATATCTCCTTCATCCTCAATGCACCGGTCATATTTTGATATGTCAGAAGCGCCTAAAGCGCCACTTTCGGGGAAATGAGTTCCAAAAGAAAGCGTCTTACACACAAGCATCAGAATTGCAGTCCGGAGTTTGCAATTAATTTTGGGTGATTTGCAGGATTATTGCGAGAAGTTTAGGGAGAATACCTTGAATGAGCACAGTTTTCTATCTATACCCAAACCCTTTCTTCTGAGAAAATGGTTCTCAAAATCGATTAGTATTTTCACATTTCTGTACAATATATTATCTACAGCATTTCATCGAGGAACATGGAAAGAGATAGAAAAACCAAACTTTAAGGGAAAAAACGACCACAGTTTTAAAATAAAAATAAGAACGCAAAAAATATTTTAAAATACTCTGTTTCAAACAGAACTATTGTTGAATGGAACCAGCGGCCTGGAGGCTTGTTTGAGCCCTCTCCATCCAATTTTAGGAGTTTTAAGAATAAGTGTAAAGCAGTCACTTGATGATTTACCATTTATCAGTGATTTTTATGTTATTGTACCTATTTAAATATTGTTTATATATGATGTGGACGGAATTAAAAGTTGCATTTCAAAAGTGAATGACGTGTTAACGGGACGCGATTTTGAACGGTTTATGAAATTGAAGAGTATGTGATTATGGTGCGTAGTATGCTCTTGAACGGGTGGTGGCCACGGGTGATGGTAAATGTAATAATGTAGTTGGTAATCCTTTAGGTGTCATTGTATATAAGAGCTTTGCCTATCTGTTCTTCTCGTGAGGCATGCATGCCCATGTCATTTAAGATATTATTATTATGCATTGTAAGATTATGTATTATATAAAAGTAGATGTCATGAGTGACAGCTGACCAGACTTGACCGTTGCCACCAGAACAATTGCCTAATTGCAACGATAAATTCTTAAATGAATAAATATATCTAGGTTAGAAACATATCCATAAGGTTGAGTTAACTCATTCACATTGTTGTCCATGGTGGTCATTGAACAGAACGCGTAAGTTACCCCTGGACTCCCTTTGGCCATTGCCTCAAGGATTGAAGAATGTCCTTGTTCCTCGATAAAATCATTTCTCTTCAGTGCCAGAGTAATCAATGCACAACTAAAAACAGCATTTATCAAGTGTGTGAAAATGTTTTCCAACCTGTCTCACCGTGGAATAACGAGCCTCAAGTAAAGCTAACAGTTTCAGGCTTAACTTTGTGGAATTCCTTCATGGTGAGGGTACAAAAATGATGATGATGCGCAACATCGAAACCATGGTCGTATTGTATTAAAAGTGTGTGGAAGTGTAAAGGTTTTCCTTTTTACCCTCACCATGAGCTTCAAGTAGCCTCTTAACTTTCCAGATACAATGCATTCAGAGTACATCTAATCAATTTATATTTGAATTCCATTCTTATTGATAGGCGTCGTTCCTAATATAAAACTAGTAATTGGGATACTCACAAATTCTGCTTTATTTCCGAACAAGAATCACCCTTTGAGGCGAGGAGGATTAGCTAAATTTGTAAAACACCGACATGATAAATAAATCTCGCATCTCAATTATTCGATGAATTGGACATCATTGATGAAAAGAAAGTCAAATAAAAGATTAAATATCTTGCAGAAATGTGTGCTGCTTGCTACTCACATTACATTTAAAATGTGCCACGTCATTCTACGCGCAGAGAGGTCATGTAAAAACAATCAGAGAGAGCAACTATGGAACCAGCCTATGTGAATGTTAACTTTTCCGCGAAAGATAAGGGATAAGAAGCACGAGTATATACCGCACTCACTCACAGCGTTTATGAAACACACTTTTACACTAAGTGTCATAGTTTGTAGCCATTATTTTAACTATATTTCTATTGTAAACGTGACTAACAGCTCATCACTCAAATAATTCATTATTATTATGTTTTTGTTGTATATTTAATACCCTACAAGCCACCGCTAGGGTATGTGGTAGGGGGGGAATACACACCAGAATATCCTTGAGACAAAACACCTATCCTTCCTACCGTGGTCGGAAAAATGTTATTCTGATCCCTTATCGTTAGTGGAAAAAAAATGACTTCTTAAACTGTCTGTCCTAAGCTTGATCTCTCTGATTTTATTGACGTGATCTCGCCCGCTGAGGTACGATGGGGGTAATAACCCATTTCCATTGAACATCACTGCTGAAGATACCTCCTTCCATTTTATGCAAGAGATTTAAGCTGTAATTTAACCTTCGCTCCGTGAGTGATTTCCAGTCTAGCTGCTCTAATATTTTGGATTCGCTGCTAAGTTTGTCATAACAACATTTTACGAATCTAGCTCCTCTACGCTGCACGCGATCCAATCCGGTGATCAATCCGACTTCGTGAGAATCACGTATACTTGCAGCATATTCCAAATTAGGCCTAACCAGCGAAATATAATATTTCTCTTTGACCTCTTCATGACATAAATCTGCTGAAGTGCGTTAAGAGCTGAATTTTTTCTAGAGCTAGCTCAAAAAATCATCTCATTGGTTAGAATAAAACGGTTGGAATTAAGTGATGAAGTCCATTTAACGAAGCCATCAGTCTCTGAAGCATAAATGAGTTGAAGGCTTTTCGATGGTTCATACCTAGAGTTGAATCGCCCCCCTTACCACACAACCATGTAGTGAATTCTAGGATTACATGTAGATCTACGTCTAGTGCTAATACATGCCATTAAAAATACCTGGTGAAACTTAATTTTAGGAGGCATCAAAAGGAAACTCCATGAAAAGATGAGCAACGAGGAAATGTTATGCTGAGGAAGTTACTCTGATATATTTCATTGTGAGAGCAAAAAGATATGTTGGTGGCAGGCATATTATGTAGGTGCTGTTGAAGGCAGCCTTAGTGGGGGGCTAGGGGCGGCAGGGCGGAGGGGGGACCGGGAGGGTCGTGAGAGGAGAGGAAGTCGGATGGTGCCGCTCGGAGAATGAATGGGAGGCAGAGGGGCGGTCGGAAAGGTTTCAGAACAAATAAAAAAGAAAGAGGAGGAGGCCCTGAGAAGTTTGGAGGCATAAAGAAGGGTCGACGCGAGGGGAAGGGGTTAGCTGACTGGTTGCTTGTGTTAGCGCAGGTGCTCTGCAAGGTATTTACGGCGCACGAACGCGGATACGATCACTCCCTCTGCTAAGGACTCAGGGAATTTTGTTTGTAGCCTTTTCCACGCTTGCAACCTTTTCACCACTCGCAACTGTTGGCCATAGGAATCGATAAGCCATTTTCCACAGGTAGCCATTCACAGTTTACACCACCTCAAACACATTAATCCGATATGAAAATGTCACATTATCAATAAGTAGGAAGTGGTAGATAAAACGTTTACGGACGCTTGTGTTCCGAGCCTTTGTCGCGCCATTTATGACGGTCAAGAATGAAACCTATACTTTCCTGTGACATGGTCAATTCGCATATATTTTTATTCTATCTACACGGTACAAATTACAACAAGATACTCATTAAGCGTACTTTGTTGACACGTTTCCATCCAAACCGAAATATAGAGGAATAGATTCTGCAGTCTTCCCGTACTGCAAAATCGCACTGCTCGTCACATATGAAGAGAATGATTTTATAAATTAAAAACCATTCCTTATAGAACACCGTCTTGATAATACGGAATCTTCCAAGTCAACTTCGTCATGTAACTTTCAAATAAATACTCACTAATACTCAATATAGCGTGCAAAGGGATAGCGAATGTCGTCCCGTAACCCTAGCGGCTGCTGGGAATTTTTAGAACCTTAATTAGGTGCAGTTTTAGGGTGAGAATGAAAACTGCCAAATGCCCATTTTACCTTATACCGGCGGCTGTCGTGAACAGCCAATTTGTACTAGTAAAACGGATGCATTTTACATTCGGATGCAGTTTCATTCAACACTATGTGAATCTCAGTCTTATCATTTCATCTGCATATTTTCAAAAGTGAAACTTTATTGACTCAACGTATATTAACTACTTTATTTAATTTATGAGATCGTGTTCTCCCTCAAAAACGATTGAGCCGTAAAGACACACGACTTATATTCTCGACTACGCTTCATATCTTATCGTGAATCAATTGATGTCGTCAATCTGACATGAACACAGTACTGCGTAAAGAATACAATATTTTCTAAAAGCGAAAGCTTGGCGAACGCACCGACATCCGCGAATAATTTCAATCTTATCCGTAGAAGCAGCTTTGTGCATAACTGGATGCTGAAAGAGGTCTAAAACCCTTAGAGGATTCCAGCTGAGCAGGTGAGGGGTCGGCAATTGTGGATTTGAAAGATGGCAGAAAGGCCGGCAGGAGCGCCCGGGTTCCCCAGTTGAATGCTCCCTACCGCCTTCGAAATGAATCACAGGAAGCACCGTGATCGAGGAGAAGTTTACCACCATCCTGTCCCAGTCATTCGGTTTGAATATAAATGCGCGCATTCATTTAAAGTGATTGGTGATAGAATGTGCTATTTACCCGAGCTATAATGTTCTCAGCTATAAACCCGAAGATTCGTTCGACGGACGAGGGTGGAACTTGAAAAGATGATATGAAACTATGACTTAATCAGCAGATTGTAATTTTTTTAGTTTCTTTATGCACCGCATATCCTAAGTTCAGCTTAAGTTTCAACTATGATAAATTATTTCTCTTCCCTGCCCGTCTTATGACGCGAAATGTGACAAACTAGCAATATGTTTGTAAATCCTTCCCAATTATACGAGTAAATTCTCATTATATACATCGCCATATTCCTGTAAGCCACCAAGGCACGAACGTAGCAACGGTCGAGAATCATTGTAAACAAAAAATACCGGGACTGTAAACTTGAATAGCACGAAAAGTAATAATAATAATATTTATTATTATGAGGTAATCTACCGGTTAAGGTAGGTTTTTGGATGGACACAACCATCAAACAAATATTCTGCAACCCCAAACAAAACCCAATCCAGCAACCTACTCTATGTCAGGTCCCTCTTCATCTCTGTGTACTTCTTTCCTCCCTTCATCCCATCCAACATCCCTATCACTCAATCACTCAGGTATGCTCGAAAACAATGACCTTTGTAATTCACATATTCTCTCAGGTTCAGGGTTTACCAGGATTCCTCCCAGGCCAGGGACCCGCCAATCTCACGAAAATAACTAAACGGAAAATAAGGGACTTCGGTATAAACGCAGCCACTCAATCACTCAGATGCATCGGACCTTTGTGAAACGCACGTACTCACCCATTCAGGGTTTACAAGGATTCCTCCTATGGCAGGGACCCGTCAGCCACACAAACAAAATTAAAGAACTAAAATTGTGGGCAGGGCCTAAGAAAACCTTTTTCTTAGGCACTTACCTAAATTATTTATAATTATTATTTTATTTCAGTGTGTGTGTATGTGTGTGGTTTGTTATTATTATTTATTTATTTAAATTTATTATTTTTTATTTATTATATTATTTTTTATTTTTTTATTACTATTTCGTGTCATTCAAGTTTACGGTCCCGGTATTTTTTGTTTGCAAGTATCTAATGGTTTCTACCACAGATTTTGTAGTCTGATTACTTCTGCCTGACGCTTTGTGTTCTTTCGTACGAATGTTTCACGAATCTGGCAGCCCATCTCTGTACCTTGTTCAATTCCGTGGTTAATGTATTTTGTGATGGTCTCCATATACTCCATGTGCGGTTTTATTAAAAAAAGCCAGCATTTCCACCACTTTCTTATCACCACATTTCCAAATATATGAATGATGCAAGGCCGGGACGACCTTCAACCACCTGTGTTGACGACAATATTCATCGTGTGTGGTCCCTTGTCCTCACCGATCGTCGAAAAACTATCCGAATGATAGCTGATGAACTGAATTTATGAAAATAAACAGTGGACACTATTTCAACCGACCATGATGGATTCTTCACAATGACAATGCACCTGCACATTCACCATTGATTGCCAGCTTCTACCAAAAAATTCAATCACCATCCTTAATCCGGTAAACCGTCTAATGTTTCTTTAAATTTTGGAGGTTATATTATTAATGTAAATGAGAAAAAGCGAAGGGGCAATGGCGCTACCCTGAGGGATGCTCCTTTTACATAATTAGAGCTCTAACTATGTATTACTACCTTTTGTTTGCGGTTAGTAAACAACTCCTGAAGTGAGTTAATTAAACATAACAGTTTTAGGTTTAATTTTGTGGAATTCCTTCAATTACATTATCTTTTTATTCCGCATCCTCGCAGATATAAAAAAGCCCTTTGGCCAAACAAATCCCGTGAGTGGAATTTTGTCAAAGGGCTTTTTAAAATACAAGAAAATCTAACTTATTTGTTCGTTTCTTTTCTCCATATGCTAGAATAACGTGTGCAAAAACCCCAACTGCGTTTCATATGACCTGTTCTTTCGGAATTCGGGTTTTTTGCTGGTTATGAGGGTGCAAATGTCGAGGAATGCCGTGACGTTGCTAACAATGGCATGTTATATGATTTTACAGGAGAGGGGTGTAGAAGGAAATTGGTGGTAACAACAGGGGTCTGGTTTATTTCAAATGTTAAAAGGAGGCGTGACTTTAGCTATTTTTCACTCCAGAGGAACACTGCCTTCAAAAATCGATTGGTTAAATACGTATAAATTCTAAGAAAGGCATCATTTCGGGCGCAGCCTCTTTCAGTACTCTTACGGGAATGTCCTTTGGTTCGAGGGATTCATTTGTTTTACGGGAAAATGAAAGATTTGCTGCGCTATCCCTTTGTAGCGTGATTATGACGTAATCCATCTTTATAACAGGTATGATCAGGCCTTCACTAGGTATGTTTTTGACGTATATACAGTCCATTCTGAAGGAAAAACTTAAGAGTTCTCATTAACTTATGAGTATAAACGTTTTGAAATACATTATTTAGAGCATTCGATATTTTGGTACACCGTCTGTAAAGTACAAGCATATTGTATTCCCATTATGGTCTCTTTGCTTGGCCATCTTCCCAGCAATTCCATAACGTATGACCAGAAAACTTTATCATTATTAATTTTAGAATAATGAACTCGAGGAACACTAATCATAAATGATATTTTCATAAGTTGACCTTTAAATAATATTTTGCGGAGCAATTGAAAAAATTGCCTCTGTCCAGAACATCATTAAAAAAAACATTCGTCATATAAATTAAAACATTATTCTTCCTATTTCATACTTCAACCACATTTACTCGTATCTTGAGAATCATGGTTTGGGTTCGGTTTGCGGAATTTTTCCAATGTGGGGTAAAATGAAACAAACTTTAAAACCGAAATTCAGCAGTACTTGATTTATGTGAGCCGGGTTTTAACACGATGCGCCCACTCCTGTGACCTGAAGCCTGACTTGACTTGTTGAAGTCAGTGTCTTGAAAATACGAATTTATAGTTTTTTCTCCAATAAAATAGCCTTGATTTCGGAAAGTAGTTTAAGCATTTAGTTATTCAACAAAACGTGCGGGAAAAGGCAAATTTTAAACAAAATCATTAACTAATGAAATTAATTCGATAGATTCATTAAATCTTTCACACAAGGGCCACGCCATTCCGCCGCCTTCCGATGCTCGCCATCTTTCCACACACACACTCACCCCAAGTTGCGAACCCTGAGAGGGACTGGGAGAGAATACATGGAGGGGGTGGATGGGGCGGGGGTTCTAGCGTTTGGAAGGCAAACATTATATTATCTTAGGTGCCGGTCTCTCAAAGGGGGGACCCACTATCACCGTTCGTTATCTCGATATCGTTCGACCCCCTGGGGTTGAGGGGCAGGGGCGTGCGGGAGAGGGGAGGGGGCCTTCGGAATTTGAAATATGGGGGAGCGATGAGGATTGAGCAGGTAAGGTGGGAGGGCTGCGGCTTTCGGGGATGGGAGAGGGAGGGGGAGCGAGAGGGAAAGGGTGGATTCCGGGAAAAGGAATGGTGGAATTTGATATCGGCGTTCCCCCGCTCATGGAAGAGGCGGAGGGGATGGAGGTGGGTGTGGAAACATTAAGTAATCATAGGCCACGATTGGATACCAACCGGTATTGACTGGAATCTCTAACTACGCGCACTAAATTAAAGATTAATTCCCTAATCTGAGAATGACTTCAATGGGCCGTAAAAGCAAAGTAATATCCGCAGAGAGTTTACCAAATATAACTAGCACAAGTTGCCTCTATTGTGACAGTTAAAAGTATCCCACGCCATATTTTTCTTTGGACTAGTAGGTAATGACTTAGAAATTGAAGGTGAGGTGAACGACGATATCACTGCCCACGTCACTAAACAGAAGAGATGTAGAACGCAAGAACGTTTTTACATCCTTAATACTCGCTAGTTTGATGCCGAATACCTAATTAGATAACCTGTTTCAAAGTCATTGGGTGCCCAAAAGTCTATCCAGAAAAACAACCTCCAATTTTGCTCAATGATTGAATTTTCATTCCAGAAAAATTATTAACTGTCCAGATGGTTGTTTTCAAAGATGCAGTGAGCAGATCTCGCCTATTAATAACTATAAGCTCAGTATGACTGGTGAAATCGACTCTTCAACATGGTAACAAGGAGGAGAGCAAGACAGTTCCTTAAACCCTGTGCCCGTTACTGTCTCAAGGAAGATCATTATAAAGGATTATGACACTCGGTGCCGAAACCATGGTCATGTAAGCAAAAAGAATTGAAAATTAATTTGGTAATTATTATTTCTCACAATGAGAACGTTAATTTGACTAGCAGTTCCTACTTTGTCTTCCCTACAGCTTGAGAACCAGCCTAACTTTCACTGTATAAAATTATGGTTCAGATATCCACAATTGTCGGAGAATTGCTTTTTGAAGAAGCGAACTCCTTCAATCGACCGGTTTTGACTGGAATCTGTAACGCGCACTAAATTAAAGATTAATGCCCTAATCTGAGAATGACTTCAATGGGCCGTAAAAGCAAAGTAATATCCGCAGAGAGTTTACTCAATATAAATAGCACAAATGCCTCTATTGTGACAGTCCAGTCCAGCCTCCATCTTTGGTCCAGCAGTCTACGGGAGGGAATTCCGTAAAAAAATCCAAGACATTACGCTCGTAGTTTCTGAAAAGTTTACTTTTAGCAAGCCTCATCTCTCACCAGACAGCTAGACAGCTGTTAATGCTTATGCTATATCTATCTTGTAGTTTCATTTTCATACTCTATTGAAGCGACAAACTTCTGTCCATTTAGAAAAATAAAAAATATGAGTTTCGTGCGGTGATCAAACATTTATTACTACAACTGTCGAGAGCTTTTTAAAATTTAGAAAAACCGTGACCACTGGAACAATTCGCTCTCTTTAACCAAAGATAATACGAACGCCCCCATACCCTGAAGGATGAATTGCACACGCCGTTGGGCTTAGTACCAATTGAGCTCTACCATTTCTATCTTCCAGGTACCCTGCAAGCCATCGTTAGGATGTGCGGCAAGAGGTGATTCAACCCCAGAAATGCATAATCAAAATTAAGTTTTATCTTAGTTTTTAATCGCAATATTTAATATCAAATAATTCATCTTGTAAATCACAAAAAATACAAGTACATGAAAAACAATATCCAAGCGATATTTACTTCTCTTCCCATATGAGAAAAGCTTTAAATAACAAGGACAATAACTAAAGCCGTAATGTCAACAAAAAAGGCTACTTGAAATGAAAAAATGTGCTTCCCCTGAGCGCGGTCGATAAAGGTTGCATATCACGATCACGTATCGTCCAGGGGAAAAACATTCTACATATATTCTGCACTTGATCCCTCTGAATTTATTTAATTGATCCCTCTTACCGTAAGGCAATGCGGATAATAATGGTTCTTAACATCATCCCTAAAGACACACCCAAATTATACAGGAGATTTAATCTGTAATTCAACCTTTGCTCGGTGAGTGATTTCCAATCTAATTGATACGCCACTGAGTTTAGCATATATAAGTTTGACGAATCTAGCTCCTCTACGCTGCACGCGACAAAAGTCGGCAATCAAACCAACCTCACCCCATATATTAGCAGTATATTCTAATTTGGGTCTAAGCATGACATCGACCTTCCCATTCCTTTTACCCAAACCTCATCTAATGAGACCTATTTTTTTACTAGTTCTCGACACACGAATTACCCGGATGTATTCTCCCGGGGACAGCAGTTGACAGAGTTATTCCAAGTAATTTAAGAAAGATAACACGGACCCTAAATAATACAACGTGGAAGTTGGAAAATCGTAAATAACTCAAAGGATAAGTCACGGCAAGATGAAACACAAGAAAGCATACCTCTATTGACGAACGGGGTGAGATAACTTTTGAATATAAGCTGCGTGAATGCCAAGAAGGAATTTCGGAAAACCTTAACGGAATTCAAAAGGAAAATATAAGCTGAAAATAAAAAAAACGCGAATCCGAAAGCAATTTGGGTCTATGCCAGAGAGGTTAAGGAAAGTAAGTCTAGAGTCAATCCACTCAAAAACGATAAAGGGTAACCAGCATTAACTTAGGAGAAAAATTATATCTTTGCTTTCTACAGAATAGACTTTATTCGTCGACTAGTTTCGTTTACACTGTAACATCATCAGGACTCCGATGTTCAGTCCTGATGATGTTACAGTGTAAACGAAACTAGTCGACGAATAAAGTCTATTCTGTAGAAAGCAAAGATATAATTTTTCTCCTAAGTTAATAATGGAATTCTACAAAGTTAAGGCCTCAACCATTCAGTGCAGGGTAACCAGCAGTTTAGAAAATAACAATTAATTAAATTTCTTCCATGAAAGGGTCTTCACCAATGTCTCCGATAGCTTTCCAAATCCTCCCCCAAACTGATGCCCAAAATTTAACTCCCTTTTAATGGAATAGAACGTTTGCTGAAAAATATGAAGCCTTATAAAACTTCCGGGTCCGATCAAGTACTAGCTCGTATATTTAAGGAACTTGCGTCGGAAATTTTTCCGTGTCTAGAAATCACATTTAAGATGCCTTTGGTAAATCGCCACGCTCCCAGGGATTTGAAATCGGCTAATTTTACACCTACATTTAAAAACGGAGAAAAGAAGAACCAAGCAATTGCAGAACGATTTCCCTCTTTTATTCCTTATGTACGCTAAGGATTAGCATTAGCTCCGTGGTTAATAGTGAGACACGTTTATTCACAATGGATAATTCGGATATTCGTAATCCTTTTCATATATATATCCTTCACGTAAACATGTAAATATAATAGCTTTAGCAGATTCCCTTAATGAAATACGAGTACATCTTCGGTTCGCAACTTGGCAAATTAGTACGATGGTAGTTCCTACCATCGTACACATACGATTATTGAAAATGTATTATTAACCCCATCCTACTATGGTAGGAGAGATTATGCTAATAAAATCAGAGAGATTAAGTGTAGAATGAATTGATTAAAAATGCCTTTTTCTACGATCGATAAGAGAACATAATAAAAATTGTTCGAACGCGGTAGCGTCGCGTTCGGGTAATATTATTTTGTATGTATTAACCCCCTGCCACACACCCTGGAGGTGGCTTTCAGAACGTACATATATATTTCTAAATATATATATATATATTTTTTTTATTATCATTAGGTAATCTACCATTTAAGGTAGGTTTTTGGATGGAAACAACTATCTAATAAATATTTCGTAACTCCAAACAAAACCAAATCCAACAACCTACTCTACATCAGATCTCTCTTCATCTCTGTGTACTTCCTTCCCCCCTTCATTCCGTCCAACTACTCTATCCTGTTCCTGCCCTTTCCACATTTGTCTAATATTATCCCCTCTATTACCTTCTTCAACATCCTACTACCGCTCAATAGGCCTTTCATCAATTTTTCCTGCCTCCATAGGATTTTTCTCAAAAAACCCCTCTCCTCACCCACCATCTCCAGTACTTCCTCATTTGTTTTCCTTTCGGTCCATTTCACCTTCTCCATTCTTCTCCACACCCACATTTCAAAAGCCTCCAATCTACGTCTATCCTTCTGCTTCAGCGACCACGTTTCCGCGCCGCACATAGCTACGCTCCATATCAGAGTTTTTACGAGTCTTTTCTTAACCTCCCTACTCAACGTCCCAGTCATCAACTACCTCCTCCTTGTGAAAGTCTCTTTGCCTAGTACAATTCTTCTCCCAACGTCCCTACTACTTTGACTGTATTGGTCCAAAACACTTCCGAGATATGTACAATGTTCTCCCTGCTCTAGTTTTTCCCCTCCTATTTTAATGAATAACTTAGGCTTCTTCTTTCTGGAAAACAGCATAGCCTTTGTTTTATTAATATTGATTCTCATCCCATATCTATCGCACTGAACCTCCAATTCACGCAGCAATGCTTGCAACCCCTTGGCTGACTGAGCAACTAATGCTTGGTCATCAGCAAACCTAACCGATTTTACGAATTCCCCTCCGACTTTCATTCCTAACTCCAGTTCTTCCCATGTCTCTTTAATCATTACCTCCACATATACGTTGAACAACACCGGCGACAATGGGCAACCCTGCCTTACACCTCTTCCTAACACTGCCCATCCGGACTCTCCGTTCCCCACTCGCACCTGAGCAGTCTGAGACATGTACAGGTTGCGGATCAGTCTCCTGTCCCTCGAATCCATTACTATTTTCTGCAATACACGCATTAATTTTTCCCAATTCACTCTATCAAACGCTTTTTCAAAATCTACAGAACAGGGAAAAACGTCCTGATGGTATTCTATATTCCTCTCTATTAGGATCTCATTACTGCAATGGCATCACGCGTACCTCTTCATTTCCTAAACCCAAACTGATCATCCCCTAAGTAATCATTTGCCTTACTCTATATCCTTTTGTTGATCATCCTGAGAATAACTTTAGCTGCGTGAGATATCAAACTTATTGTTCTTTAATTCTCACATGATGTAGCCTTTGCCTTTTTTGGAATAGGAACTAATACCGATCTCACAAAATCTTCCAACCAGATTCCTTCCTCATAGATACTACGAATCAGGACATATCGAGTCTCCTGGTAAACACTTTTGTCACTTTAGTGAAAATCCCACGGACGTGCACAATAATGCAAATGGACTAGTCGACAAAAACACAGAAACACATAAAAGAGGGACTCACTGGGTCTCGAATTTTCGGTGGTGCAACCACCTTTCTCAAGAGGAGTTAGGAACAGAACTGATACATATATTTATATATATGTATATATATACACATATATTTATATATATGTGTGTGTATATATTTATATATATGTATATATATATATATATGTTTATCAAGCTTCCACGGTTAAGTACGATAAGGCTCATGGGGTTCCTCACCTACGTCGGACTGAGATTACTCGAGGAAGTGATTTAATGTAATTGTTTGCTATTGTTGGCTATGAACTCCATTAGATGTCGATCCACGGGTTTCGAGTGCAAAGCACCGTTGTCTAGTAAAATTTCGTCCAGCCGCCAATTCTTTCTTTCCACCTTTTTATCCTTAAGGGAAGAATATCGAGCTCTGCAGTGTTTTTACAACGATGTACTCCATTCAGGTCGACTCCAATTTTTCCAAAAAGTTATGGAATCGAAGATGATATGAACGATCTGAAAGATCGAGTCATCGTCATGAATCAAACCACACTGAATCGAAGCGACGACGGTGTATGGAAACAGCGGGCACCATTTTATCCGTTACCTGTCGAACAAAAATATGTGGGATTGAGGTCACACTATTTTAATTAGTTCGGTTCACGCCTGTGGATCGTTCATTAAAAGCTATTTCACGAACGACTCACTCGTGGAGTCGGTGGACAACTCGTTCCCCGGCTGCCCTTCCCAAAAGCTGTGCCAGTGCGGTTGGCGTAGTTATACGGGGGGGGGAGCCTAGGGCTTATAGGGGTCCCTTTTCAGCCCAACGACGCATCTGCGGGAGCTGGCAAGTAGGGTTCCCGTTCAGCGGTGGGGGTGAGGGGTGGATTGGCGGGATTCTCAGCTTCGGGCCGGCCGAGGACTCTCTCAGGGGGGGCAGAGAGAGCCAGGAGGAAAACTGAGATGGGAAAGGAATAATAATAGTCAGGGGCAGTGGTCACGTGTGCCGGTAAAGAGCGCAAGAGTCGCCCGAACACACCGCCATTAAACATGGGCTCTTGCAGTTACCGCGGTTGCAGCATCCGCGGGTATTGTTTAACTGGTTACTTGCTTCACCCGCGCTCTTATTTGCAGAAAATATGTCATGTTCGTTGGCATGCGCAGGTGCCGCGGGCTTACAACTTCTCCGAAAATATTCAGCTGACCCATGTACTTATTAAATTCCCATGTTAAAAGTATGCCAAAAGATAAGCTTTTTGCGTGTCGGACGATTTTAAAGTTGAAAACGTTAATTCCTCGTAAAACGCTTTCCGATAAAATCTCAGGCATTCCAATGATCACGCCGTGAATCAACTCACGTGACTCACGGGGATAGCAATTGACACATCTCAAGGATAAGCTCCTGAAAATCTATTGCGGGTAAAATCGTATCGGTATTACCATTTGACGTACTTATTCAAGGTAATCTTTGTAACGTTGTTTCGAATCAATAACCAATCGGACTTACTCATACATTTTTTTCAGCATTCCCGTCCCCCAACTTCCCTGCCTCGACTGAATGCATGCATTAAATAAGTCGACCCCGACCTTCCTTCTTTGCAATCGATTATGACACGCTGTGGTCCGGAAACGCGTCGCCTTGCTGAAATTAGGCAATGGATGTGTGCCAACCACTTAATTCCAACTTGAATTCTTCATCTAATTTCATTTCCCGGACGGTGTAACTGGAACTGATGATCCAAAGTGAACTATCGAAATGCTAGTCTTGAAATATTCATGCAAATCATTTTAAAGGTTTGCGAATCAAATCCATATCGTAACACATACATCGAAAGCTTTTTTAATAGAAAAACATTCGATACGATAATTTAGAAAGGATTATCCGATGAAGATTATCGAACGTCAGGGGATTTAGGCTGGGAACCACTTCAGATGCGAAGAGAAAAATCGAGGCTTTTGGAAAGGTTCAGAACCAACGAGTTTAACGATGACACTAAAGGAATTATAATGGCTCCACACTACTTAGGTAGATCAGACCACAAAGATAAAATAAGGGAGATAGATTCCGGTACAGATAGTTACAAATACTTATTCTTTTCCGGACAATCAGGAGTCAAAATAGTAAGAAACCGAAGTCATTGTAGAACATAAAAAACATTGAATTGACTAATCGGAACAAAATTAAACATTGCAATGATATCAGGTATGTTTGTAGGTGCACATGTATATGCTAGTTGGTATTTTGTGTATTTGCATGTGAGTGAGTTTTGCGTGAGTTATGAGTTTTGCATTAATGCCTACAATGTTTTGTTTATGGATTGTATAAATTTGTGGCTTTTGCATGCAGCTTTCCCCCCACCCCCTTAATTACGGGGGGTGCCCTTACATCCCCCGCCACACGCCCTTGCGGCGGCTTGCGGGGTATTGAGTAGATGTAGATTTAGAGATGTGGACTAAAATCAATGCCTATCGCCCATCCCTATTGGGCATGATCCCATAAAATTCCCAATTATGCTTTCCTGATCCTGAAAATCATTTCATCTATTTACTCCCTCGATCAATTGCAGAGCAAAAGGCTTATGTTGTTTTATTCCACTGGAGTATTCTGAATAATTAAATCTCGTTATAGAGGAGCATATGGTGGCAGCGTCTTCCGTGGGGAGATGAATTACAATGCTAAAAAATAACAGATAACAAATGACATGAGAGGTGTGTTATTTGCTTTCCTTACGAAGTGCGAGCGTTCTTTTTTTCCATCGTCAAGTTCGATAAAACAGGCGGTATCACTTGCATTACAATACGTCATCGCGTCAGAGGTAAAGAGAGAAAACTCGGCGGGGGATATTTGCAGGGGGGCGACGGGGAGGGGAGGGAAGAAAGGGAAAGGAGGGGAGGAAAAAAAGGATGAAGTTACGGCTAGGTAGGCGGAGAGAGAGAGAGAGAGGGGGATAGTGGGGGGTGAAGAGGGCGGCCTCTCTCGCCTCCATTACCCGAGGGGTAAGCAGCACGTGCGACACTTGCCTGCGGGGAGCACTGGCAACACTGGACGGGCGGGGGAGGAGGAGAAAGGGGGCTGGGGAGGGTGGGGAGGAAGAACTGGGCGATGATGTGTGTGTGTGTGTTGGTGTGTGCGTGTGCGCCGAGCGGTTTGAATCGCTTTGAGGGGAAGGAAGGAGGAGTTGGGGGGGGGGGAAGAGGTCGTGACGTTTGGGCGTTGTTAAGGCCCGTTCACATCGAATGCAAGACCTGGAGTTATCAACTTGGACTCGACACAAGCTTTGATTCTCTTTGATTTTACAATGGCATTATCGAAGTTTAGCCAATCAGTAGGTGTTTCTCGTCTCTTAAGCCGAAAAGACTTCAACTTTGCAAGGGAAGAATGGATCAAGTTTTCAGAGCAATAATCTAGGTAAAATTAGCCTGGTGTGTATTCACCCCCTGCCACACACCCTAGCGGTGGCTTGCAAGGTTCATAAATAACTAAAAATTAAAACCCGAATAGGAACAGTACATCAATTGCTAGAAGTAACACGGCATCACACAATGAATGCTTAAAATGTATTTCTAAATTTATTGAGTGCTTCTATCGTTTGTACTCCGTGTAATCTGCGGTGGAACGCACATGATAGTTAAGAATTTGCTTTCACTTATAGTTACATGATAGTTAAGAATTTGCTTCCGTAGTTCACCCAGAGCAATGTTATCTCACGCTGGTCAGGCCTCCTTTGGATTATTATGCCGCTTGTGTTATATGGAAGTTGGATCACGAAGTTGGATTGCTTTCCAATTTGGATCGTCTGCAGCGTAGAGAAGATCGTAAAACATTATGGCAAACTGAGCAGGGTATCCAAAATATTAGAGCAGCTAGACTGGGAATCACTAACGGAGCGAAGGTTAAATTACTGATTTAATCTCTTGCATAAATTGGAAGGATGTCTCTTTTGCAGTGATGTTGGAAATGTATTATTACCCCCGTCGTACTACGTTAGGAGATATCTTGGGGATAAATTTGGAAAGATTAAGTGTGGAACCGAAAGATTTAAGATACATTCCTTTCTACGAACGATAAGGGATCAGGATACAATTATCCGACCGCGGTAGGGTCATATTCGGGTAAAAATTAGTCTTGTGTGTGTTCACCTCCTGCCGCACACCCTAGTGGTGGCTTCCAGGGCACCATGTATTTACTCTCAGCTTCAAGTGAAGTTACTACTTTCAAGAAAAATCAAGAACCGAATTTGCGGTCTTTTATGCCCTTCCGTCGACTTGTGGAGTGACCGAATCGGCGGTCCTGGGGTTGACAGATGTGTTCCGTGGACTTTGCGGACGGCAGAGAACACACATTGTCGCCGGCGGGATAGTGCCTCCAGCCTCAAAGGAAGGAGAAAATTGGCAAAAAAAACTTGGCTATCTACCTATCATGATGGGAGGAAATCGAAATGGAAATTCCCGTTCAAAGTAAATGTTCGCTGGCAGTACGAAAATTGACCGAACAAAGGATCGTGTATGTGAAAAAGTGACTGACCTTCACACTCTGCTAAGTCCTCGCAGCTAGAGACGCAGAAAAAAGACGCCATCGAGCTTTGCGTGCCGGCAAAAAGAGTCCTCATGACGGAATCGTCGAGCAAATGGCTCATGTGACGAAAATAAGCAAAGCAGACGAATGGAGTTGGTTCGACCAGCCTCAATCGGCAAAAATCGCCCTCTTTCGTGGAAGGAGGCATTAGCGTGCGACACACGACGCTCTCATTCCCTCAACTCGCTCGTAAGGCGTCCTCCAACTCACCTAGCCGCAGCACCGGATAACAGGAGTTCCGTACGGAGGACATGAATTGCCCACATTTGTTTGAGCTGTGACACGAAGACTGCTCGGAAGTGCTGGGTGAGAAGAGTAGGCAAATGTCTAGGCCATCCATCATACTGGTCAACTACCGAGTAGAGTTATCTCGATCGAACAACAACGAGTAATGACTGTAATATTGTCAACAAGATGAAATATCTCCTGAATTAATATTATTATTTTCTTTCATTAATGCATCCTCCAGTGCTACCTCGTTCATCCTTCTCAGTTCCTAGTACCCGCAAAGGAAAGTCTTCGTGCCAGCCAAAATTTCGGAATACGGGTGTTTGTTTAGTTATTTTTCCCTTTTCCCTTCCTCTACCTTATGACCTGAAGACCTAAGGCCGAATGCTCAAACTATATTAAATGTGAGCGTCCTTTTACGTGTTGGCCATATATATTTTTGACTTCTACTATGCCGTCGTAGGGTAAAAGATAAATATATATGTATTTATTTAATGATAAATATAAATAAAATTATTATACACGAGATATATTCTAATTATATATAGTAGTAGTAGTTTTAGGGGAGACGACCTACAGCTAAGATCTTTGCGCCATTAGGGATGGATGGGAAAGGAAGGGTGGAGAGAAACCCGGCGTCGGCATTAGCATACTCTTAACAAAAGGCGCCAAGATGTCCGCAGTTTAACACTCCATCCAATGGACGTCGTACTCACCCTAAGTGCTCTCCACAAAGCACCTCAAGTAGGGATCAGGATACCACTGAAAAATATGTCGTCTCCAGTATTCGAACCTGGGCCCTTACAGTTTCTAATTATATATTCATATATATATATATATATATATATATATATATATATTATGTATGTATATATATATTATCGTTGAGTAGGGATGTTAAGACATGACTCGTAAAAACTCTGATATGGAGCGTAGCTATGTACGGCGCGGAAACGTGGTCGCTGAAGCAGGAGGATAGACGTAGATTGGAGGCTTTTGAAATGTGGGTGTGGAGAAGAATGGAGAAGGTGAAATGGACCGAAAGGAAAACAAATGAGGAAGTACTAGAAATGGTGGGGGAGGAGAGGGGTTTGTTGAGAGAAATCCTATGAAGGCAGGAAAAATGGATGAAAGGCGTATTGAGCGGTAGTGGAATGTTGAAGAGGGTAATAGAGGGGAGAATGTTGGGCAAGCGAGGTAAGGGTAGGAACAGGATAGGGATGTTGGACGGGATGAAGGGAGGAAAGAAGTACACCGAGATGAAGAGGGACCTGATATAGATTAGCTTGCTAGGTGGGGAGTCACAAAATGTTTATTTGATAGTTGTGTCCATCCAAAAACCTACCTTAACCGGTAGATTACCTAATAATAATATATATTATGTATATATATATATATATATATATATATATATATATATACACACATATGCGGGTCGCGGTGGCCTAGTGGGTAGAGCGTTGGACTACTGACCGGAGGGTCCCGGGTTCGATTCCCGGGCAAGGCACTTTGGGCACCTGCAGCTCCACCCAAGCTAGTTGATTTTTCGGGTACCAGATCTTCCTGGGAAACCATAACCGGGACAGGGAAAGGAACTGGTCCCCCTACCCTGATGTGTGAATATTCACACGCCGTCGGGCTTGGTACACGGGTGAGCTCTACCATCACCTACTAAACCGACCTTCGGGTTGATTACTGTGTTTATGGTTTATATATATAATGTCACTTTCTTGAAAAACCCACGAACGTGCACAATAATGTAAATTGACTAACTAGTCGACACAAACACAGAAACTAAAACATATAAAAGAGGGATTGGTTCTCGAATTTTCGGTGGTGCAACCACCTTTCTCAAGAGGAATTAATCCTAATTAGGAATTAAGAATTAGAGCAGAGCTCTGTTCCTAATTCCTCTTGAGAAAGGTGGTTGCACCACCGAAAATTCGAGAACCAGTGAGTCCCTCTTTTATATGTTTTAGTTTCTGTGTGTGTGTCGACTAGTTAGTCAATTTATATATATATATATATATATATATATATATATATATATATATATATATATATATATATATATATATATATATATATATATATCGATGATGCGGAAGTACTCACGAGAGCAATATAACTTTTGGACGGCACAATAGAACACAGAATAAAACAGATAACACGTAAAAGGACACTCACACTGTAGATGATTTATGCTTTCGGCCTACTCCGAGGCCTTCTTCAGGTCAGACTGACGGACTATATATATATATATATATATATATATATATATATACACACATACCTATGTGTGTGTGATGGATTATAATTCACAGTAAGTGTATTGTTGATTTGAGTATTTTCAGAGGAACTTTAACCCAATATGGCTTCGTCATATCCATTGTATACGATATCTTGAGTATGGATTCTTTGTGTCCGTTTGGTAAGTTGTTGTAAGTTTTGTTACTTTATACAGACGTCCAGTGGTTGACATATGTAGAACGTATGAAAGTGATTTAGAAGTCAGTTTAGAATTAGCTTGACGGTTGCAAGATTACGATATCAAATAGATGTGCAATAATGACCGGGATTAAAGTGATAACACCCTGTAAATACCTCTCGCGAATACATGCATTGATCCAAGTTAGCCGAAATGTTAACGGAATAAGCCACTCTTAGGGAGTTCTCTGTCGCTTATACAGTGCGCACAAGAGGTCTCTTATCTAATTTTTGCGGCATTGCAATCAAACACAATTAAATGCCTTATTAGCGAGGAATGCACTGGGAGCTCACATCTGGAGACGCCCCGCTTGGGTAGTGCGCAACCGCCTCTTTCGCCGTCGGCGAACGAATCAACAGCTAGAGAACCGGTTGTGGAGTACTCGTATCACACTCTGAGGGTCGGGGGAGGATCGACCCCCAGGAGGGACGGTGAGAAGCAATCGGTCAGCAGCGGCGGTCCATGCCGCCATGGGATTGGGATAGGCGATACACATCAATACATGTCCGCATCAAAGCTGGTTTTCCTTGAAAAAGGGACCTAAGGGAGACATACTTTTGGAAGTAGGAATTAAAAAAAACATATAAATCAAGATATGTGCCGACGAATCACGTGGCATCACATAAGAGTTTCACAAAAAATACAAAGTGAGTTTTATTTGAGGCCGGAGGGGGTCAATACGTATTTTTTTCAAGAAGTTAAAGTTTGTGAACACATTTAATTCATTGTGGCACAGAAATAAATTCTTTGGCTGATAAATTAATGTATTTGCTTCCTCTTTTTTGCAAATCATAACGCTGCATTTGTCATGTCTTGGAGAATAAGTTTGATTATTACACCGACATTAATCACTGTATGGAAGCACGACATTTTTTTTTTCATCATAAAACCCATTAAAAAAAATTGCAAGTTGTAATCTTATGGTATTTCACTCTAAATGTACTTAATTTGTGCGTCATATACCAACAATAGCAGGTCGCGGTGGTCTAGTGGGTTGGACTACTGATCGGAGGGTTCCGGGTTCGATTCCCGGGCAAGGCACTTTGGGCACCTGCAGCTCCGCCCAAGCTAGTTGATTTTTCGGGTACCAGATCTTCCTGGGAAACCATAACCGGCACAGGGAAAGGAACTGGCCCCCCTACCCTGATGTGTGAATATTCACACGCCGTCGGGCTTGGTACATGGGTGAGCTCTACCATCACCTACTAAACCGACCTTCGGGTTGATTACTGTGTTATGGTTATGGTTATACCAACAATACTGAATACCTACATCAATCATATTGATAGTATTTCAACGGAGCCGAATAGATAACTTCGATAATATCGAGAGCGAAGGCTGATTCGCTGGTCCCCACGGGTTTGTTGTCCTTTCGAATTCGAGAGAAACGTAAAGAAGAAATTCGAGGGAAACATCAATGCAAGCTCCACGCTGAAGGAGAGCGACTGTGGAAATGCTGCCTGAATAAAAATTCATTTTCCTGCTAAGGGCCACCACTATCCAGCTGCAACATAACTCCTTAGCGACGATATCGCGTGCCTCGTTAAGCAATTGCCATCTTCCGCGATAAGAATTATGTAAGATGGGCGGAATACCCATGATTTAATTTTAAGTCATGTGCTATATTTTAAATTCCTATTTTCATTAAACTTCTTTTGGTGATAATTAGCTGAAGACAAATATAGAGGGAAGAGTATTAGGAAGGTGAGATAGAGCAAGAATCAGCGTCTGGACATGTTGAGGGCATGCTGGGCGGCATTAAGGGAGGCAAAATATATTGTGATTTGAGCAAATGTTAATTGTAGTACAGAGTGTCACGTTGTGACGTACTTGGTAGAGACGTTCAGTGGTGTTTATTCAGTGCGTGTACACAAAATCTTCCTAAACTAGTGGACTACTACATAACGTAAAAAATAAAATTCTTTTGCTAACATTGCGTTATCTCCATAACCAATTTTACAAATGTTCACACGTTCAGTGAAAGTAAAAAAAAATCATTTTTTGTATTTAAAATCTTTATCAGTGTGGTACATATACTTTTCTAATTCTTTTATTCTTTTGAAACCAAACAGAAATTTATGTATGAATCATATGTACCCTCTTTTTTTCATCGTCATTCCATACATTTAATGGAACAGCAAATTAAACCAGCCGCAAATTCCATATCATGTGAACGAATTCAAATATACGTACAAAGGACTTTATCAGTTCTTAAACGATTGTTGACGAAATGAGCCAAATCGTTACCCTTTAACAATGCCCTGAGATCGTTTCTTAAAATCATACGTCAGCATTTAGGAAATTGTCGTAAATGTAATCTGAAACACTCTTAAGCCGATTGACAGAATATAATTATTTCTGTAGGTGGTTTCCGTACGAGTTAAGTGCGGAATTCAAGACCTTGGTCTTGTAAATTGAATTAAAATTTTTAAAATGGCCTCATGACTACCAATGAAATAAAGCTTTTGTTTCGACAATCCGTCAAATGGTCGAAGGCAGTACTTGCCGTTAGTATTTTAGATATAATTCCATTACTTAAAAAATGTACGAGTATAAAACATAACTAATTCAGCCATGAATAGAAAAAAATATTGTTCATACTTTCTAAACTTTATTTTCATTATTAACCACATCGATAATTTTGCGTTCACCAACACTTACTAGTTGTATAGATAGCTCTGAAGAGCACACTATGTTGGGGCTATCGTGGCTATTGGAAAACCCAGTTTGTAAAGATTTAAGAAATAGATCCGAGTCCGTCTGAACGAGAAGCTTAAAGATGAAGTAAATTGACAAAAATAAATACAAGGACTTCAAAATAAATATGCCATTTTTCTCCCATTAAATGATTAGTTTCCCGAGACGAAGTAGCATATCTTCTGAGCACATTAAGTTCTCAAAATTATTATGCACAGAATATCGTAGATTTATAGAACGTGGCAACGCGGAACAACGATGACTGAGAGTTACATTTGCATTGATACAAATTTGTTTAGCACACTTAAAAGTGAAGCACGTCCAAATACAGGAAATTTTGAACACTTGGAAATTTTTTCTTCCCTGAGAAACCTTAAACAAGTCATGGCAATCGTAAAGGGAATTCTGTATTCATATTTCATTTTCAAGTTTAACATTCATCTTGAAATTTTGGTGTAATAAGACTGTATAAGCTTCCATATTAAACATTAAGATATCATATTAAATGTAAATTTAATATGATATCATATTAAATGTAAATTTAATATGATATCTTAATGTATATTTAAATTGTGTCATGGCCTCCATGTCATCTGAACGTAACAGATATTTCCGGCTTAAGACAAATCTCTTTAAAATTTCCCTGGACATACACTTTCTCAGAAACTGCAAATAGCTCGGAGTCCTTCCCAAATACATCTCAACAACCACCTTTGGAAAGAATCAATTTTCTCGTTACAACTCCAAAATTAAAACGACCTCCCCGTATTTTTTTGTTTACATTGATTCACGACCGTAGCTACGTTCCTTGTATATTTAAATCATATCAAATGATTTTGAAATTTGTCACAGACTTATTTCACGGTAGAACGCGTGTCACCGACTTTCGGCATCATCAGGTACATGTTACACATATATCTGTTGATTATATACACTTCGGACAGCGAAGAGGGGGGGGACAAGTGGAAGGTGGGTGGGGGGTGTCAGTGAAACGCGCTGTACTGTAAAGTCTGTGAAAAATTACAAACTCATTTATTATGGACTTCAAATCATTCCACGAAGTGAAGCCTGAAAGTGTAAAGTTTATTAAGATATCAGTTGAGTTCACACTCTCTCCCTCAGCGGTCAAGGTCATGATAGATTGAGGGAAAATAAACGCGAAATATTTCTGACTCTAAAGCACTGACACTCTGATAATTATGACAATGAGTAAATGAAAAATAATAGGTTTCATATGGGAGTAATTGCTCTCCTCTTTTTAATGCAAAGAACACATTTTAAATTCGTAGAAATATTTCCAGTTTGCCGAATCAAGTATTTGAAACTTCCACCGAATTATTTAGACTCTACTGGGGATCGAGATAGTGCGTCATCTAGCGCCATCTCCCCGCAGCGAAATTCCGCGTTCGAATCCTGGGGATTGCAGGATTTTGCAGCGGTCTCCCAACACCTACTTACTTTGGGTGCTTTGTGGATCCCTGGGTCTGGCCACGGGCAGAGCCACTCAAGCGGAGGACGCCGCTCGTCAGATGGGACGTTACATTATGGACCCCTGGTCTTTTGTTAAGAGTAGGCTAATACCGACATCGGTTTTCCCTCCACCCTTCCTCCATTCCCTTCATACCCCATCCCTACCCGAATATATCTCTAATTGTGCGGCGAATGACCTCATATGTCGCTCTCATCCCCGGCCCTAATGACTAATACTGCTGTTTAAACTGCACTCATCTACATCTACATAATATCCTGCTAGCCGCCGCAAGGGCAGGTGGCGGGGGATGCTGGGTCATCAACCGTAAAAGAGAACAAATCTCCATGCAAAATCAACATAACGTACATTGCAAACCTATCCCCACAGTGGCGGAAACATTCATGCAAAAACTCTTCCAACTTACACGCATGCAAATACTTTTCCTATCAACTAAAAAAAAATTGGACTACAAAATGTAGTAAAAGTTTATCCAATAACGTGCAAGCTAGAATTTAAAAAGTAAGAAGGCGAAATTGCATTACCACATGGACATGCAACATACAACGGTCTCCTCCCCCAAGGACACAGATAGGGAATGTGACTCAACGGTGCTTTATTTTGTGATTGAATTCATTCTACCACGTGATGATGAAGTGTTTACGGAGAAATGATGCGTCGACTTGTCTTTGGCATTAAACAGTGCCAATTTAGCATTATACAACACGAGTGTTAGAATTGTTGTATTTTTAGTACCCTGCAAGCCACCGCCTGGGTATGTGACAGGGGGTGAATACACACCCGAATATTTGACATCAAGTGCCATGTGCATTCATATTGCTGTTGCTAGTGCTGACATATTTGACACTAAATCTCATTCATCATGGACCTTAAATTACTACACAGGGACACAACGACAACTGAGTTGCGCTCACCTCTTGGGCAAGAATAAAAAATATGACGCGGAGAATTTGGCGAGGGGAGGGAGATACGGAAGGGGAGGGGGGTCAGGCGGAAGGGGATGAAGAGAGATAACGCCTTAAAGAGAGGACGGGGGGGGAGGGGCGGTCGAAGCGTGCGAAGGCTTGGACGCAGTGGAGCTGGCGGAGGGGAGACGCGGCCTCCAGCGGTGGCTCCCTTGTTGACAAATATGCCCCCCCTCCCTTCCTCCACTTACTCGCCCCTCCCCCTTTCTCTACCCCTCCCCCGCCTCCTTAGTGTCATCTCCATCCCTCCCCTACCTCTTCGTCTTGATGAATGAACCGTTCATGGCGACGAATGATTGCTTCATGCCAATGAACGATTCATTGCTTGGCCTAACGAATCGTACATCATCTGTTGACCTATGTTGACAGAGTTCAATAAGGACTAAAATGTTGATTGAGTGCTTTAAATGAATGATATGAATCAAGATTAACGAAAACAGTTCGTATGAATAAAAGCGTGCTGGTCAAAATGTAAGTAAACTGATTATTAATGAGGGTAGAAATTATTGCAGTTTTCCCACTTCAAAACTGTTTGTTCGATTTCGATATTTCTTCAGTATTATTCTCTTGTTCATTATTGGTGCTACAGCCATCGGAGTGGGCTCTGACCTTCCTCCAGATGCACGTCCATTCTCCTCGCCTTCTCCAAGCATCTCGTAACTCTCCGTATTCCATTCTATGTTTTTTCTTCTGTTCTTCATGTTTCCCTGCAAATCCACCGTTATGGTGTGACATTTTGGATTGCAATAATGTGAATTTGAGAAACTACGTGTCTCTTGCGGTTTTGGATGCAGGAAGGTTGGAGGATATGACGTCATTGCGGGCTAGGATGACGAAAAAAAAAGAAATATTTAACTCATGTCAATGCCTTCAACTCAGTACCTTTGAACTAATTGGTTCGACCCGTCGAGTAAATAATCGAAGTCCACAGACAAAGACGCAGCTGAGAGCACCGCCTATTGCTGTGCGTAAATAGTTCGGATTCTCGAGGGTGGCTCTCAAAGCGGAGGTACAAACACAACGCCCGCATCGCTCAGTAAACGGCGAAGGTGGACTTTTGTGAACACATGAGCGCACTTGATTTCAGTATACGTTTTTAGCGACGGACAGCATTTTGAGGAGATTTCCCTAAGTGGAAATTCCTCAGTAGGTCTACTTGATTAGTATTGCCGTTCCGTTTTAATGCCAATCAATGGGTATTTTTATATATCAATAATCTTGCCGCAGTCTTGAGCCGAATTGAGTGAACAAGTTAAGGAAAGGTGATATTTGCGCAGAGTAAGCATCTTGAGCACACAATGCGTTTGGGACCCATCGCCGAAGTAACTTATCTTGAAATAAATCAGGATACCCTGATTTACCGAACTTGAGGGACTAGTCGGTACGGCACTCAAAACTTTGGCGTTTTGTTTCTGGGTCGTATTAAAAAACCCAGGTTCCATCACCTGTGATGGCGTTATCCAAGTAATCAGGTTCATTTTCAATCCGGTTGGTCTTTCGTGACAGGGTCGGCGCGCAGAGGTAAACAATAACTGACGTACTTCCGTTTCCACAGCTTGGAGAGCACTGAGATTGGTTTTGCGGCAAAGCTAAGCGTACTCTTCACCTACTCCAAGTGGCTATATATATATATATATATATATATATATATATATATATATATTCATTTATTTATTTATCTACACAGATTTACACGCACATACTTAAGAACTGCGTGATTAAATAGCAAAGTTTATGGGAGTGGAGGCGAACACAGACCATAATTTAGTAATTATGAAGTGTAGCGACCGATTCAATTGTGAAAACGGTAGACGAATAAGGAAATGAAAGTTGGAAGGATTGACAGGAACGACAAGGAAGGAATATCAGGGAGCCGAAGATAAAATTATAGGCTTGGACATCAAGCTGTGACCTATAGAAGAAAAAATGCAAAACAACAAGAAGTGGATATCTAAAGCTGCAAACCAAAATATAGGAAGAGTACATAGGAATGGGACAAGAACACTATGGATTGCGGACATGATGAATGGAATTATAGACGGAAGAAGTAAGTGGAAGAATGCAAACACACAGGTTGGAGGAAGTTTATGTAAAGAATTGAAATTTAAACTGAGGCGGATACAAACCGATTGAAAGAAGCGGGGAAAAATTACAAGAATATAGAAAGTTTACAATGGAAGGGAGAAACTGCTTCGCTCCACAAAAGGTGAATGAATTTTGAGGTGTCGGAAGATAAAATATGTTATAAGAATCAAGGATAAGGAAGAAAAAACATTAGTTGAGCTGGAGAAGATTTAAGAAGGATTGAAAGAAAATATATAAGAACAGCATGGTATATAACATTACAACAGCAGGCTTAGAAACCAGGTGACAGCCAAGGATGTTGAAGACATAATATTGGCTCCAAATTACTATGGTACATCAGATCACGTTAAGTACGTGATCTGATGTACCATAGTAATTACGTGGGAGATACTATATTAAACGGATAGATGAAAAATGTTGTTTTTTCTTTATACGAATAGAGATTAAAATACATATAAACGCAGGCGCGAAGGAGGAATTTTAGTTTTGATATTGAATTTATTTTGTCCATATCCTGCATGTATCTTGTATGCACCCATTTTTATAACATTGTTTCCACTAGATTTGAATATATCCTGTGTCAATATTCTTGAATGTAAGTAAATGACTTCTTTAGATTAACTTTGTTGGAGTGCATGGTCGAACTGATATTTACCTGGAGGTGTAATGATTGTCTTTGGCCATGCATGCTTGGTGACTTAACAACCCCCGCCACACAACCTACGCAATACCAAGCAATAGCCCTAACTCTTCCCCTCCCAAGTTTGGAAGGGGATGATTTGAAGTCTGGGATTGATATGGAAGGTTTTGGGAGAGGAGGGGGAATGAAAATGTCTAGAGGGCGGCAGCATCTTGGGAGTAGACTTTCGTACTCTAAGTATATACACCCACACACAAACAAAAATATGTGTATATATTTAGGGGTCCGGTGGTAGAGGGGCAAAGTATTTGATAATTCAAAGGTCATGGGTTCGATTAACTTTAAACTAATTTTTTTAAGCTTGGAATTACTCAAGGAGTTAAATTACAGATGGAAGCTCATGCATAAATTGGAAGGAGTTCCCTTTAGCAGTGATGTGGAAAATGTACTATTACCCCCATCGTACTACGGTAGAAGAGATCATGCTAAAAAATTAGAGAGATTAAGTGTAGAGCAGATAGATTTAAGATTTCATTTATTCCACGAACGATAGGGGATCACAACGACATTGTCCTCTCGCGGTAGGGTCATTTTCGAGTAAACATTATTATGGTGTGTATTCACCCTCTGCCACACACCCTTGCGGTGGCTTTCACTGTCTATAGATAAATAGATACAACATATAAATTTATCTATTATATGTCCACTAACATGCACACATAAAAGTAAATGCGCATGTTTTCATACATACGTACGTATTAGCATGTGAGAGACTCAAAAAGAAGGAATGGACAAGAAAGGGAGAAGGAGAGTGATTTAAGTGGTGCAGAGAAGAGAAACAACAGAACGACATTTACAGAGCTGGCTAAATGTTTACGATCGGGAGGGGGGTGGAGAGAGAGGGAACAAGACGGCTGCAATTGAGGCGGGAGGAGGGGAAGGGTGAGGGGGGCGGACTCCCCTGCGCCGCCACGCAGGGGAAGGTCAAGGAAGTGGGGATTTGTCCCGGCCGCCCCTCCAAGGCCCCGCACTCCGCTCTTACCCCCGCGAATTATCGCGGCGAGACGGGCGTAGGAGGGGGCGGACGGGTCAAGGTTCCCCTCCCCCCGCTACTTACTGGCTCTATGTGACACTCCCCCCCCCCACGTGTGGATTGCACACGCAGACTCACTAGGCTACATGACTGGTCTGAAAAATATTTTGGCATTTTGATTCAATCAAAGGAGACCTCTCCCGTGCGAGAAATATGCAAAGGAAATAACGGAATATTAGAATGTGAAAAATAATCTACATCTACATAAATACCCTGCGAGCCACCAAAAAAAGATATGTGGCGGGGGGTGTAGCACCAGGAGGAAAGGGTAAGGGATGAGGGGTTTTTCAAATTGGTGGGGGAAGGTGAAGGGAATCTGTAACAAAAAATAAATTTTTACATGTCCACGCGTAGTTCTTAACCTGTACGTTAATACTCATTGTGTTGAACTGAATCCTGGGGGGATTCCGTAATGTGGAACTTTGATTGAGCATGAATACCAATGTTTTGGTACACTAGGTCCAGAGTACGCATTTTACCGGCCACCGGACGGTGAAGTTATCAACACTAGAGTTGGACAGTATGTGGAATTCCTTGCCATCACACAGTCAACAGGTTAATTCAAAGTAAATTCATAACAGATAATGTGGAACCTACGTATATGGTACAACGCGGAATTTTAAAAATCGTTGAGACGACAAAGGCATTTTCACGCCAAGATGAAAATTTTTTTAAATATCTCAAGCGGTAATCCGAATGAAACCGCTTACGATTGTGCGACGTCTAGGGCAAATGCAAAGGATTTAGGTATTTCGGAAAGCGTTTGGCGAATTCCAAAGGAAAAGATTAGCTGAAAATCAAAACGAGAACAAACAAGCATTCTGGAGAATAAAGGTTTGAAATTGTAGGATTCCAGCTGAAATTTCTCTGTTATTTTAGTTTTTCGATAGCCTCTCAGCGAGTCTTTCATGCAATTTTTCCTCTTAGATATAAGGTGTTCTTCCTATTGATATCGAACCCTTATTTTGCCTAGACTGGGTCATACTGGGAAGTAATTCATTTCCCTATATATGACTGCGTCGTCATCAAATAGACGAGGTTTAATGGGAAACTGTGATTTGATGTCATTAACGTATAAAAGCAACAATTTTGGACCGGTAACACTTCCTTGTGGGACACTTGATGCTATGTTTACTGTGTCGGATGATACTTCGTCTATTACGACCCTTTGCTCGCGATCTGTTGAAAATTGATGAATTCAGTCTATTAGACACTTATCGGACCTGTTTTGGGTAAACTTAGTTATACTTGTTCTTCGTGGGAATGAAAGACCGCCCAAATTTCACCTTTGTACCCGGAAGCTTTCGGCATAACTTAAATAACATATACAGAAAGTCAAACGAGTCAGTTGGGCCCTTTTAAATACTAGGTGGTTTCCTGCTTCACTTTGTGTGACTCATGACTTGCTTGGTGAAACACTAGGTGTTTCGCTAGGCCATGAAGTACGAAGCCACTTTTTACTAAAACCGATAATCTAGATGCATTAGATTAGTGACACATCCAGGGACGGCTCTTCACAGGGTTCGAGAAAAAACGACTCTGTTCTTTAAGGTTGGAGGTCAATCACTTCACTTAGGTAGGAGGTCCGTTTGTGGAACTGCAGGCAGGGACTAGCTGCGCGGATAGTCGTCCATTCTGTTGCCTATTATGCTGTTCTGACCACTGCCAATCACTTGAGCAAGGAGGCAGGAGTGAGTGTATGGTTAATGCTGTTCCAGTCTCGGGTGTACGCGTTTAACGGGAAAGATCAGAAAACCGACATTCGGCTCACATTGGCACTGAAGGAAAGGAATTTTCGTTTCATGCCCGGGTGGATTTCGTGTCTTCACTCATACGGTCTCTGTGATTTAAGCACAAGGGCCCTCTTTCACCGCACGCCAGGCCAGTGCGTAGAATCGGCGGGTTCACTCGCTTCGAGTCGAGCACTCCGTGGACTGACCACACACAGGTTTATTCATGCATGGGTAATGGGACATGTTTACAAACTCCACGATGTGTTTTATAACATTCCGATTCTGTAAGAAGCAACATTTCCGAACAACCATCAGAAATGACATCTTTATTACCTAACACATGCAATGATTCAGTATAACGTTGATTACAATTTTATCAACCTTGAAATAGTGGAAATTAAATTTTTGGAATGATTTTCATTGGCCCTTTTACATTATGGAATTATAAAATTACTTATCTAAGTATCAACCATGCTCATCACACCACATATACTTAGTGCATACCATTGTAGAATCTGCTGTAGTTTATTTGTCAATGCAATCCATACCAATGCCCGGCTCTGTTAACCCCTTTTCGAACATGAAGATCCCCTCACTCCCAACGTCATCAAATCGCAACTTATATTTTACTTAAACCCACGCAATGAAGTATAAATTTAATTTAAAGTATCAATATTGATAATATTTCTGGAAAATATTTGGTAATAATCTGCTGCGAGTTACGCGCAAATATTGAAGTGCAATGAAGGGAGAGACAAAGCGTTTTCCTTTTTAGTAAGCATACTACGGATAGCAAAATAGGAAGATTGTACACCTCATGTACACACCTAAAAGGTCCAAAGAGGAAACCAAACACATTTTTGGTGGATCGTTGGGTATTTGTACGGCTGGCTGGGCTGTAGATGTCATTGAAGATATGGATTAACCGCCTGTACTCTTCTCTCATCCTCTCTGTATGCCTGTACAAGAAGAAATGCAACTTTATTGGCATTAATTACCCAGGAATATTGATGGCGCAACGTAACAGTCGTTATTATTGATGACACGATTGATAGTGACGATTGGCACAGATTGTTCTATCGCGACCAGCAAACACCGATACGCACGTATAAGGGAGTAAGTAGGCGATTCTACAATATCACTCATACGTAGTAGCATCTGTGAAACTTAGGTGTACATACGAACCAACTCATACCAGAAAATTCAAACCTAAAAACAAATATGACTGGGAATCGGTGGCATTAGTTGAAGGTGTGAAAAAGAAATACACTAGGAGGTTCTTCCCATCCAGGAAAAAAAAACTTTTTACACGGATTCCTCTCGGCGTGGCCCAAATAAAACATCAAAGCACTGAAAGAAAGATGCATTTTGGAGAATTGAATTACAGATAATTGATTCATGTTATATCAATTCTCATGTGATTCTCCATTTTAGGGATCCCATAATTATCAGAATTTGAATTGAGAGAAAAGGCGAGCTTCAAACGTTGACGTTAATTTAATCGTACATACTGTCTGTTTCTTTGTAGTAACATAAATTGAAATTGATGATGGGTATCGATAGTTCGTAGGTGCGCCAACTTTTGAGCTGACCAGGAAGAAAGACGGGTTGCGAACTTGTCTGTCGATAGTTCGCCACTTCTGGCCTGCCTGCAATTGCAAGGACGTGGACGGGGGTGAGGGGAGGGGAGTAAGCGAGGGATCGGGAGAGAGTGGATTGGAAACCCGTTACGATTTAAAAGCCTCGGTAAAGCCGAGCGCCCCGCTTACCACTCGGCAACGACAGTGCAGTCCAATTGGATGGAGATAAAAGCGTGGAAAGTGATTGTGGATTAGAGGGGGTAAAAGGATAGAAATGGAGAGAGGAGGAGAAAGGGAAGAGATCACAAACAGTCAAGGAAAGGAAGAAGACGAGAGTGCAAGGAGCCCCCGGCTCCTGCTTCCCCCAAGCAGGAGGGAAGAAGCGAATGTTGACAAAGAGCGGTCGTCGGGTGCGCCATCTCTGTTTGACGGATGAAAGCCACGCTGTGAAATCGAAAGCAAGGCAGCCAATGGGAAGGGGGTGGGGGAAAAGGGACCCAGAGCGGGGGAGGGGAAAAAGAGGCGAGCTGGCCGGGAGGGAGGGGAGGGGTGGCCCAGGTAAAAAAGGCTGGAGTCCGACGAAGGCACCTCTGCGAGTCATTAACTACGTTTCAGAAGCTCGAAAACAGACCACCAAAATTTAATTGGTGCGAGGAGTGAACAAGGTTCAAATAAACTAAACGTCTAGAAAGGAGGTGGGCCACTCACTCGAGCGCATTTCGTATTTGTCTTTTCGTCGTTCGTGCGTCTGTCTCTATGGGGAGTTCGAGCCCTTGGAAGCGGGGAGACCACGCGATTGATCGATTCGTTGACGCCGCTTATCGGTGGCATACGTATCTTTGGAGTTGTTGAGCGCTGTCCACCTGCGCGTAGTTCCTTCTCCTGTGTAATGCAACGGAGGATATACTTTGCCCGCGGTCACTTCACCTTAATCGGGACTACATATCAAAATGTTGATACCAGAATTGTTTCGGTTTTCCCACGACATTGGCCAGCTCAATGCTTCTCGAGGAGGATACCAAACTCAGATGAGTGGCGCAATTCATTTTTGTTTGGAAATTTTAACTTCAATGCTAACTCTGAAATCGCCAACTTTGAACACTTCATTTCGAGCGGTGTTTTTTCCACAATGCATTTGAATGGAAAACAATACGCGTATGAAATCAATTTAAATTGTGCAGAGAAATGTTACACCACCTTGTAAATGTAATTTTCAACATAACTAACCGATTTAAATTACTCCCGAATGCGAAAATCCGTTTCATGGATCCCACCTCATCCCAATTTCATTGTGGCAAATCAAGCGGTGATGATTGGTTCTCTATATAAACGCTGGATCTCGTAAAACTGCAATCAACTGCATATATGTTTTTGACAGATTGTATTTCAGAACTCATCCTTTCATTATTTATGGGCGTATAGCCAATGAAAAATCAGCAATTCTCTATTTTGTTGAGAAATTTTAAATAATAATTCTTGACAGCAGATGGAAAGGGGAGGTAAAAAGGATCTACATGAGCTGCCCATTTATTTACATTTATTACTAGTCGGAAAAATGGAATACAAGGGTACATAAGGAAGCCACCCGTGATTAGTTACACACTGTATTATCCTGCCTTGTTAAAATGTATCACTTTACCACAAATTGCATAGTCCACTGTCGATGGAATATGTGTGGTGGATAAAAGCTTTACATGTATGTTATCATCTAAGCAGCGTAGGACATTTTTCTTAACCGAAGTTAGTACGGGGTGCAGTACGTATTCACTCGTAATAGTTTACAACTTGGGACGACTTTAAGATGGACGGACTGCTGGAAAGTGGCAGGACGTACTATAGTTCTAAGAGTGCGATTTCAAATTTTTTAGATAGCTAAATAATCTTTACGATTCCCTCTACAACATCCAAAAATACATAAACGGATATCTTCAGAACCAAGACAATTGACGCCATCGTGTTCGATTGTACGGATCATAAATTCTTCTCCCCACCGTCGACGACTGATATATGTAGCGGTGGGAACCGTTACAAATATGCACGCATACATTCGCTCTCTCTGCCAGCGCGGATTTGAAAAGTTTTTTTAAAATTCACGTTTAAATAAGTGTGAGATTCCGATTTCTCTCTCACATTCCACAAATTCCTTTAAGTGTGGTTCGAATTAATTTTTCTGTAGATCAAAAAGTGTTCATCTTTCCTTATGCTATGGTAAAATAAGCATAAAAAATGGAAGGCAAAATAACAGCGCAGTATACAATCAGAATATGTGGCCAAGCTAACAAAAAATTAAGATTTATTAGAAGAGTAATGGGTAAATGTGATGAGAGGGTCAAAGAGAAATGTTATCTGTTGCTGGTTAGGCCTAATTTAGATAGAATATCCTACTAGATATGGGATCCTCACGAAGTTCGATTGATTGCCGAATTGGATCGCGTGCAGCGTAGAGAAACTAGATTTGTAAAAAGTTGTTATGATAAACTTAGTAGCGTATCCAAAATATTAGAGCAGCTAGGTTGGGAATCACTCACGGAGCGAAGAATAAATTACAGATTGAAGCTCTTGAATAAATTGGAAGGAGGTCTCTTTAGCAGTGATGTTGAAAATGTATGATAGCTTTAAGATGTCATTTTTTTTCGAAAGATAAGGGATCATAATAACAGTGTCCGACCGCGGTTGGATCATGTTCGTGTAAAAATTATTCTGGTACCCCCTGCCACACACCCTAGCGGTGGCTAGCAGGGTATATATAAATAAAATAAAAAAAGAAACGATTCGTGAAGATTACGTACGGTTTCCTTTCGGTTCAATAAAGCCATCGAAAGTTCTAAGCTACTCATATGAGGACTACAGTAACGCAGAAGTAGTGGCACGGAAGGACAAACAATGACCGTTACCTAGTTCGTATGACGGCAAAGTTCACTTCGTAAATTTGACAAATGTTTAGTTTGCAACGTGCACTAATGAGATTAAAAGCATAAACAATGGTGAAATCCCGATTCATATATAAAGCCATGGTGTCGCAGCAAAAACTTGCAAAATGAGGATAATTTGACAATTCATAAAACATTGATCACATTTGAATTAAATACGTTTTATTTTTTATTTTAAATATTAATGATAGGATATTGGCTTGATAGTTTATTTTTCCTCATTGCGTTTTACAATAATACAATGAACAAAAAGTCCGAACGGTATAGTTAGATGCATTTGTAACACAAAACTATTTAAAGTCAACGAGCAAAACTATTGATTAAATTAACGATAGAATTTCATAAAAAAATTCTCTCCCCACCATCACTTTTACCACAGGTCCGTCTATTAAAAATTGCCCTCTGAAAAGATACTAGCCGGTTTCAGTACCGTGCTTTTGAAGGCAGCACTTGCTTTTTTTGCTGGAAGATTTCTATGCGACGCGGAGATAATTCAGTGCCACTCCACAGCGCAGTTCCTCAGAGCGGTCGCCGCTGAATGAAGAACTTCAGTCCCGAAAAGGACAAAATTGGGGAGATCTCTGCCGTCGGCAGCGCCGAGAAGGGGCAGACAGGGGAGGAAGGGGCGAGAGTAAGGGTGGGGAAGAGAGGCGGGGGAAGGAGAAAATTCCGCGGGGAATACTTCGAAGACGACGCCTCGTTTTGCATAGGACTGTGAGACATTAGGGTATGTTGAGTGGATGTCGACATTAACTCAAAATGTCGATCTTATTACACTGTATAGAGGAGAGGTCTACATACTGTGGGTGATGATTAACATGTCGACCTCGACATTGATATGGAGGTCAAAAATGGTCCTATTGATTAACGGCATTATAATGGTATAATATTCATAAGAATAATGCGAGATTTACTTTTATGAAAACTTTCATTGTTAGCTAGACTTATATTATTCTGTGAAAGGGCGACACAAATAATAATACATATAGTAATCCGATAACCCTAGCAGCTGCAACTCACACGTTTTCGAAACGTGGGAGCTTGAGTATTTGTTACGGATCACCCAACCAACCATTCAAAAGTGAAACTTACTTCGATATGCGACGCGAATTGCGCGACAGTAGGCATTAGCAGTTATCCATTTTGTCCATATCCTGCATGTTCATTCTTAATTGTTAATTTTTTTTAGTAGACCCATCTTCTTAACAGTTATACAGCATGATTTGAATGCACGTATCCTTTTATTGAATATTTTTGCATGAGTAATTTCTTTCACGAGATTGACATTTTTCGAGTGCATGATCAAACTAATATTTGTGTGGAGGTAACGTGATTGGGGTTGTTCATGCACGGTTGGTGACCTAACACCCCCCGCCACACGCCTTCGTGGCGATTATTGGGGAATTGGGCAGATGTAGATGCTTGTACCGATTTGATGAGAGCTACTCAAGAACATCTAGACTCTACTGCAAGCCATTGACATTTATGCCGACCTGTACGCTGAAATCGATACAAGAATGATATCATTGAGATTTTCAGCATCGATAAGGCTAACAACCACATCGTCCATAGTTGCATGTTGCGGATTCGATATCAATGCACCAGATCCACCCCCTTCCCCCTTCCCGCTAATCCTTGCCCCCCTCCCCCTCGGGGCGAGGAAGGCGAAAGAAGGAGAGGTGCCCGATTTGGTTAGTGTCTCATTATCACCCCCCCATTCCCCATCTCTCCCGCGCCCTCCCCAGCCTCCTCCCCCCTGGAGGCGACGACGACGCAGGCAATCCTTCCCACCCTCTCACCCCATTCCAGAGCCTTCCCTCAATCCCCTTCGTTCCCCCGCCGTGAGATATGCGCCGCGCGCGCGGCAAGGAGCAGGGGGGGAAGAGCGCCAGAGGCCCCTCTCCCCCTTCTGCCCACCCTCTCCTTCCGCCTACACGTCACCACGCTGCACAACCACCCTTCGCTTCCTTCCCTGACCTCTGTTTCGTCCTACGTTTTCATTGGGCTTTATTTCCTCTCTCTGGACGTCTCCCACATTCACTCTCCAGCTCTTAGGATTTTTATGCATCTCACATCAGTTATGATCAAACAATTTGTAGTGGTGTGCAAAGGTTTTTGTGAAGTGCTCCTGCCTCGCATTTACACACTTCATTTCTACCTCGTTCTTGCGCACGTGTACTGTGCCTGACCTATATGCGCATCAATATACGTCTCTCTTTCAACGAGTAAGTTATCTAACACATCAATATCAACGAAAATATTTTTGCCTTTTCTTCCTCACCTACATGTTTTTATCTTCTTTTCTGTGCGTGGCAGTATTCGGTTATGGTTTCTAATGAATCAAACCACTTTACTTTTCCACATAAACTTTTTAATTTTCCCCACCCAGGTTTCGTTATAGCATAACATCATCAGGATGATGTTATGCTATAGCTAAACCTGGGTCGCGAAAATTAAAAAGTTTATGTGGAAAAGTAAAGTGGTTTAGTGGAGTTATGTGGAAAAATAAATTTTGATTTATAAAAACGTCAGTATGAAGATTTTCCACCAAGTTATGCCAGAAACTGTTTTGTTTCTAATGAAAGTATTAAGGCATAGGCCAGCTGCTCGCCGCTTGAAACCGGGAGGAAATTAAAATGCTGGGAATACAGAAAGAAATTTACATTTTGAAGGTTGCTATGAGCAGTTAAAATCAAATGAAACAGCGCGCCCGACACACCGCATGTTTCAGAACATCCATCTTTGAAAGTCTTTGGTAGAAAGGGTGAACTTGTGCATCCACTGATCTGCGTCTTATTACAAGAGAAAAGGAAAACATTTAACTGCTCTTTCTCCTTCTTCCCTTGGGATTTCTGCCGATCGGCTGATTGTTTAGAGTTCTGATAGTGGAAAGATTAGATCGAGAGATGTGAATAATAACTGTCGTCACCTTCAGATAATCATTCCCATTCCTGACATCTAATTTAAGATGGAGATACATTTCATGCATGTTTAATATTTATAATTTAATATGGGAAATCTTCAGCTATCGAAAAGTAACTGTCAGATGTTCATTTCATTTTTAACATTTTCTTTTATGAGTCGTTAATTTTTTTTCCGAAGCATTAAAGCTTACCTCGCTGGCTTCAAACAAAGAAAATTAGTGCTGTTAGAAAAAATGGCCAACAAACCGTATCAGTTTACCTTACGTTTCATAAACGGAAAAATTATGCATTTTTCACATTAGTGCATCCACATTTATCGATAATTGGTTACATATTATTTTTGAATAAAATACGATGCGTACAAAATGGCGATGCCAAAAAGGAGTCCTAGTATTGGAAATAATGGGAATTGCATTCAATAAGGGGGAATTAAGTAATATATTTAATTATACTTTGGATTAGAAAAATAAAGAATGAATGAATAATCTTATTACCAACATTGAATATGAAATATTTTTTAGTTAATTGTAACCTACTTGTGACAGTGGGTACTCGATAAGCAAAGAGCCTAACAGCTGTGACACTTCTTAGCCCCGGCTAACACGATGCTAAATAACCTAACCCCTGGACGGTATAGCAAAGCATTCTTCAGCCCCGCACACTATACTTTACCCATTATACCCATTGTTTTCAGGCTCAATTGCTATCCTGGACAAAATTATTGGAGTTCAAAAGTGCGCAAAGTGGAAGAATGTGTTGTAATTTAGGGTTTCGTGCCAATCAAGATAAAGATGGATTCTAATAAGAAAAGAAATAGTACGGTCTCGGGCATACACGAGTTTCACTATGTTGCTCAGAGGTTATATTTAAAGAGTGAACATTAACAAATTAGCATGCATTGCTTATAATAATGCATACTGCGGCTTGGATTATTTCATTGGTGCTTTTGTGGGTGAGGATTAAGCATGATCGACGAAGATCGCGTCTTGAAATCGAGATAGGAGACTTGATACACTGTTAATGTCGAGAGATGCGTCATATGGGTGGCAAAGTTCTCATGAGCAATATTTGCAGTTGGTAAACTCATTGAACTGATAACTATCAATTTTATCTCTTTTGATCGTTTCAAAATATATACTCGCATAAAAATAACATTTCCACAAAAGTTACAGTGAGCTTAAAAGGTGAGTAGTTGTGGAACGTGGAAAGTTTTTTTCCATTAACTATGGAAATTGTTTCCGGCTCAGTATTGTGGAATTCCTTCACGATAAATCAAATTACTAAGTAGGCCAGCCATGGATGATCTTGGCTAGATAAAATTTAATGTGGAATTTCTGTGCTAATCTTACACCTTCGCTACTTTCATTGGCAGTGATACATGTCCATTCATGACTAATTGCTCAATAATATAATTACTATGATTTAAAGCCTGTCAAGAAACAGGCTTTAAGTCATAAGTCATTTAAGCAAAAAGAATATTGGTATAGATATTTGTTTTTAAAATTTGTCTGAGAAAATTATAGTTTGTTTTGCCGTAGCTGCTGAAATTCTTTTCTTAGCGTGCGGAGTTTTCTCCTTCATTAATTCACTAGTGCTAATTCTGCAGGAATTATTAATTTTAAGTAACTACATTTTCTAAAGAAACCCCATTAAGAAAAGTCGATTTTTCTGGTAACTGACATGGTCTCGTAAAACTGGCAGCCACATTTTGTTCCAAGGGGTATCGCGTTGAAAAAAACGATTTTTTTTATCCAGTGTAATTCATACGACACTCAAATAATTCATATTCACGTGTTTTATAAGAGATCAAAAATGAAAGATAACAAAACGTCCGTACCCCCACATACATCTTAACCCGTAATTTAACTGGTACACACACAATGCACGCCTTTAAAGTTTAGCGGACTTTAGATTATTTTTAGCATTCCTTAATAAAATTAATATTGAGCTCAATTTAAACAACAGACAGAATGAAAGATTCTTATCCTTGCCAGAGAAAATAAAATAAATTTGAGAAAGAAGGGGGAAAGTTGTTAAAGAGGGGAAGGGGAGGGAAGAGAGAAAGCACCGACTCTTCAGATAGCGTGAAGGTAGTCAGAAGTTACAAAGAAATGAAAAAGAAAATAATTCAGGGCCAGAAAAGGAAAATTATAATGATACACTGACACTATATCCGTTATGACCATCAAAAATCGAATTTTAAAAATTAGAATACCTTGAATGAATCATAGAAAGGATCGATCTAGTATTTGTAAATATTTATTCTAATTTAAATAAAGTTAAGACTTGGAAGAACTTTCGAAAATATCAATCTAAATTTGTTGAATAATGGCATAGTGGAAGGGCGGCGGGTTAGGAAATGGAATTTAGAAGCAGGAAATGGATTAATGAGGAAGGAGTATCAGCAGACTGTAGAGAAAATGATGGACGGTAAAGAACTCAGTACTATCGAAGAAAAATGGGAATTTATCAAGAAAGGGATATTGAAAGCCGCTAAAGACACTATAGGAACCGTTAACGGGAAAAGTATAAGGAAACCATAGGTAACGGATGAGATGATTGCAAAGATGGATGAGAGAAGAAGATGGAAAAATGTAAACACAGAGTTAGGCAAAATGAAGTACAAAGAGTTAAACAATAAATTGAGAAGGGCCACAAATAAAGCAAAAGAAGAATGGTGGAAAACGCAATGCGAGGATATGGAAAGTTTACAGAAGGGTGAAATTGGTGATCTATACAGCAAGGTTAAGTTATTATCGGGAAGTAAGAAGGCAAGATCTGTGCTAACAGTTAAAGATAAATGGGGTAAGATAATAGTTGAACCAGGAAAAATCCAAGAGAGATGGAAGGAATATATAGAAACACTGTATGGTAAAGAACTTAGGCCGAGAAGGTTAGACATAGAAAAGGAACATGGCGTAGAAGAAGATAGCTTAGGTCCAGGCATACTCGACGATGAAATAAAAAGGGCATTAAAGGAGATGAAAGCAAATAAGGCCGTGAGGGTGGACAACATACCTGTAGAACTGTTGAAATGTTTAGGACAATGTGGGAAGAAGGCCCTTTATGAACTGATTCGTAGTATCTATGAGGAAGGAATCTGGCCGGAAGATTTTGTGAGATCGGTGTTAGTTCCTATTCCAAAAAAGGCAAAGGCTTCGTCATGTGAGGATTACAGAACAATAAGTTTGATATCCCACGCAGCTAAAGTTATTCTCAGGATCATCAACAAAAGAATAGAGAGTAAGGCAAATGATTACTTAGGGGATGATCAGTTTGGGTTTAGGAAGGGAAGAGGTACGCGTGATGCCATTGCAGTAATGAGATCACTAGTCGAGAGGAATATAGAATACAATCAGGACGTATTTGCCTGTTTTGTAGATTTCGAAAAAACGTTTGATAGAGTGAATTGGGAAAAAATAATGCGTGAATTGCAGAAAATAGGAATGGATTGGAGGGACAGGAGACTGATCCGCAACCTGTACATGTCTCAGACTGCTCAGGTGCGAGTGGGGAACGGAGAGTCCGGATGGGCAGTGTTTGGAAGGTAAGGCTGGGTAGCAGGGGTAAGGCTGGGTTTCCAATTATCACGGGTGCTGTTCAACGTATACGATACGTTGTGGAAATGATTAAAGAGGCTTGATAAGAACTGAAGGTGGGAATGAAAGTTGGCGGGGAATCCATAAAATCGGTTAGGTTTGCTGATGACAAAGCATTAGTTGCTCAGTCAGCCAAGGGGTTGCAAGCATTGTTGAGTGAATTGGAGGTTCAGTGCGATAAATATGGGATGAGAATCAATATTAATAAAACAAAGGTTATGTGATTTTCCAGAAAGAAAAAGGCTAAGCTAAATATTAAAATAGGCTGGGAAAAAATGGAGCAGGTAGAACAGTTTACATATCTCGGAAGTGTTTTGGACCAATACGGTCAATGTGGTAGGGACGTAAGGAGAAGAATTGCGCTAGGCAAGGAGGCTTTCTCAAGGAGACGGGAGTTGATGACGGGGACGTTGAGTAGGGATGTTAAGACAAGACTTGTAAAAACTCTGATATGGAGCGTAGCTATGTACGGCGCGGAAACGTGGTCGCTGAAGCAGGAGGATAGACGTAGATTGGAGGCTTTTGAAATGTGGGTGTGGAGAAGAATGGAGAAGGTGAAATGGACTGAAAGAAAATAAATGAGGAAGTACTGGAGATGGTGGGTGAGGAGAGGGGGTTGTTGAGAGAAATCCTCTGGAGGCAGGAAAAATGGATGAAAGGCGTATTGCGCGGTAGTGGAATGTTGAAGAGGGTAATAGAGGGGAGAATGTTGGGCAAGCGAGGTAAGGGTAGGAAAAGGATAGGGATGTTGGACGGGATGAAGGGAGGAAAGAAGTACACCGAGATGAAGAGGGACCTGATATAGATTAGTTTGCTAGGTGGGGAGTCACAAAATGTTTATTTGATAGTTGTGTCCATCCAAAAACCTACCTTAACCGGTAGATTACCTAATAAAAATTGGCACAGTTTCGTCTTCTTTTGACGAGTTAAGGCCTGTATTTAAACCACATTCCAAAATCACGCTGCAGTTGGGACCGTGACAGTCAAAGAGTCCAGGGCGGCGTAGTGTTGTCTCCGCCGACACTACGCCGCCTCAGAGTACGTCGCGGCACACCTCAAATGAGAGAAAGCCAACGCAAAACCTTGCTGAATATCTCCCAGTCCTGCCTGCAGTCAGCCGATTGATTGTCGAATGCCCTAAAAATCCATCGACTCATGTGCACCCCTTCCCCTTTCTTCAACCTCGCCCACAACCCCACAGGGCTTTCACACATGTTTACTCCTTTCCTCTTTCATTTCCGTCCCCATGATCCCCACCGTCCTTCGCCGGCGCGCGGAGGAACCCGGCCGGCTAGCCGAGCGACCGCGCGGCTACGTCGCTCGCTCGCTCCCTCAGTCCACTGACCTCCGCTCCGACTCCTCCCTCCCCCTTGATAGCCCGCCCTCATCCGGCGAGCGAAGCAACCGTCGCCAAAGTCAACGGCCAAGGAGGACTGGGAGGAGGGGAGAAAAAGAAAGAGATAAGCGTGGTGGTGGTGTGCGGAGCTGAGAGGCGACGCGACGGTGGGTCCCCCACTGCCATGCTCACATTTGATCACTGCGAAGGGAAACCTCCCGTAACGGACGCCGACGAATAGCGGATACCTCGCCATGAAGGATATCTTACAGAATCATGCATGCGGTGTGCAATGGAAGGGCCGAAACTATTGACTGGAATAGACACTAAAGCGGAATAAACAGTTGACACTAATTCGCTCGGCACTCGGTCCTACTCGCTCAGAGGTATACAAATAAAAGTATAGAAAAATAACTAAAAAGACCATAAACACAGTAATCAACCCGAAGGTCGGTTTAGTAGGTGATGGTAGAGTTCACCCAGCACTAAGCCCGATTGGCGTGTGAATATTCAAACATCAGGGTAGGGGAGCCAGTTTCTTTCCCTGTGCCGGTTATGGTTTCCCAGGAAAATCTAATTCATACATTCATTAATAATAAATGTGGTTGCAATGTCTCTAGGATTAATTGCTAATGCGTTTACATATACTCTTAAACATTATATCACAAGCCTTTCATCTACAAAATACAATAGGCAAGTTAATTGCAATAGGTAATTGTCTGTTCTCAGGTTGGTAAAAGTTGAAGTTCCCAGTGGGTGGACAGCAATATAGCAGGGGGTTAGTTGCATGGTTTATTAACTACATCTACATAAAACCACAAAACTCTCCGCAAAGGGTAGTGGTGGGGTGTGTTCCCGGTTTTGCGGGCTCAAACGACGTTGGAATCACGGATGTGAATCATTTATTGATCATGGAGAAGCCCATGAAGAAAATTCCTTTCACGCCTCAATTTCAAATTTCATTTGATCTCATCACCGTTGAAGATATCGCTCAAAATGAAATGACACGTGCAATAGAATAGAAATTTAAAATAGTGATTTTCAAATTCAGCAAGTGAAGTTAGTTAACGAGTCTTTCGACGATCATCAGTGGAGAAAGTTTTTTTTTTAAAGATCCATGAATCCCTATCCGGGTAATCGGAGGCGTCTTATCGGCTCAACGATCGACAGATCTCCAGGGGCGCTGGTCTCTTCTGCAAAAAACCCTGTGAAACAATTTAATCCCGTCCTATCTGATTGGTCAAAAAAGCCACGGGCTCCGGAAACCTCCCCTGAAGCCTTATCCGACAGACAAAGAATCGTCCGAGTTAACTTAAACGGGGCGCATTCATACCCTGAGGGGTCTTTCCACGGCGGCGCAAAATGCGGTGAAGTGACAGAAAAACATGTACGTATTACTGGCCAGTGTGTGGAAGGGGATGATGATGATTGCACGGATGGGTGGAGAGGGAGGCACTTCAAGCGAACGGACAATGGGTACGTAGTCTGGCAGCACCTGCCACACTCCGCTCCCTCTCTCGAGCCGTATGGCTGCCGCCTGGGAACGTGTCGAACACCCGACCCGCCAAACCTCCCCTCCCCTCCTCTCCTCTCCTCCCCCCCTCCTCTCCTCTTGCTCCTCGACGTCCATTCTCAACCCCCCTTCCGGCATCTCGACATGCTCCGCCCTCACCCCTCCCGTTTCCTCTTTTCGCACTATAATTTGACTTCAAGGTCAAGATTGCTAGCGGATCTCGTTCAACAATACCTACATCACGCAGAGGTTGTGAGGAAGGAATGGTCGATCAGATTCTCTCGAAAGTATACCCATTTAGCGCAGGTACTGTTACGATAAAACGAAAAGCGTCACTGAAATGCTTATGGAGTTGGGATGGGAATCATTGGAAGAAAGACGACTCAATGCTAGGTTAAACTTACTAAATAAATTCGGATCCGCATGTTTCAGCACCGAGGTCTCGAAAATTATTCGCGCTCCAACATACATAGGTCGCTTGGATCATGTGTACAAAATTCGGGAAATAGATGCCAGGACTAGCAGAGTCAAAGACTCCTTCTTCCCACGGACAATACGGGATAACAACTGTAGGGTCACACTCGGAGATAACAAAAATGCCACTTGCCACCCTCGGCGTCTAGGTAACAATTAGTTAAACTCAATTGCATGCACTTTCACTAACCTCCTGTGTGTTGTGTCAAAACCCTTCCGGTATGCCATTAAGTAATGTATTGCTGTTTACAGTATTGTTTTCTCTTCTTTTGCTACCCTAAATTTCCACTTCCATCCCTTGTCCCTCTCCGTGGGTGTGCCCTCCTCCCACCTGCAGCGTTGGGCCAAATTCCTCGTCTTGAGTAGGAGAGAGTTTTATGCGGAACGTTCTTGTGGTGGTGGTAATTCGCCTGGCTACTTGCTAGAAACTAGCTTGCACGTTCGTGGTAAATTTCTTGCTGCATCCTGGGGTAAAATTATTTGTTGTAGTTAAGCGTATGTACTTGCATGCTTGTGGAGTGAAGGGAGGTAGATGTGTGTTTGCATGCGCGTCGAATGATGGGATGTTACGATGAATGTGTGCACTGCTGTGGATTGGGGTTTGCATGTGTGTGTTGGTTTTGAATGCGGTATTTCTTTTTTCCTTTTTTGGGTGGTGACCTAACACCCCCCGCCACACGCCCTTGCGGCGGCTTGCGGGGTATTATGTAGATGTAGATGTATCACGGAAATTATTTAAGATAGGAATGGAATTTTCACCCAGGAGACCATATACTTTTCACATACGAAACTGGGCTATGGGTTTCAAACTATTTCGGACACCGTCACCTCTCGTCATTGCCAGACCAGCATAACTATATCACAGTGAATTTTACTGCACTTAACGTGCAGTGGTGGATTTCGTAACTTGTTGGCACTCCTTCGTGATGCGTAGAAAAGGTAACACTCTGCCATTCCACAAGAAATAACTTTATTGGGAACGGATTCGATAGCAGATGATGATATGCTGTATTGAAACCGGCCGCAATAAAGTTAATTTTTTTTTTGAAAAAGCAGAGTGTCACCTTTTCTAAGCCTGTTGCACTTTATTGAGGGAGTCAAGGAAACCATGGAGTTCGGACGGAACGATTAGAAAGATGGATTAGAAGATAACGTATATGAGGATAGCTTAGCTCCAGCTTTATTCAATGGCGAGATAGAAAAGGCATTGAGGGAATTAAAATCAAATAAGGTAGTGGGGGTAGACAACATTTCCGCGGAAATACTTAAAGGTTTAGGAAAGTGCGGGAGGAAGATTTTATATGGATTAATTCGTAGCATTTATGAGGGAGGAATTAGGCCGAAAGGTTTCGCAGATCATGGCAAGGTCCACTTTTAAAAAGGAAAAGGCAGCCATGTGTGAGCAATGCAAAATAATAAGTTTAATTTCAAACGCAGTTAACATGGTGCATCAAATCATCAAAAAGAGGAGAGCAAATGGTTATTTAAGTTGTTATCAGTTTGGATCCCGAGAGAGGAGAGGCACGCGAGGTATCATAGCAGTAATGAGGTTCCTAATAGGCTAGATGCATTTTTCTGTTTCGCAGATTTAGAGAAAACTTTTGATAGAGTGAATTTGGTAGAATTAATTAATGCAATGCACCGATTGGGAATAGACTGGACGGATATTGGAGAAATTAGTCGGTGAGAAATCCATAAAATAAGTTAAGTTAGCGGATAATGAAGCTTATGTTTGTCAGTCATCCAAAGGGTTGCGAGCATTGATATGAAGGAAGTCAGAGTGAAAGGTATGCAATGAGAAGAAATGTTAGCAAAACAAAGGTTATTAAGTTTTTTAGAAAGAAAAAAGTTAAACGTTAAAATGGAAGGGCAAAAACTGGGGAAGTGGAACAGTTTACGTACATCGGAGGTGTTAATGGATACAGATGGTCAAAGAGTAGGGCCATAAGAAGAAGAAATGCGTTAGGCAAAGAAGATTTCAGAAGGAGAGAATTGATGATAGGTATGTTGGGTAAGGATGTTAAGAAAAGGCACATCATTCAAATAATTGTTAAAAAAATATGTGATCTCGTACGAAGCTGAAACATAGTCATTGAAGAGAAGAAATAGGATGTTGAAGATTGTGATAGAGGGGAGAATGTTAAGCAAAGGAGGACGAGGAAGGAATTTAATAGGCAAGTTGAACGAATGAAGGGAGGACAAAGTATGTGAAATATAAGAGGGGCTTACGGTCGTGTGGGATGCCAAGTTATGTATTTTTCGTTAGGAGAGGTACGTAATATCGTTGTATAGTTGTACGGGCTGTGTCCATTACAAACGTATCTTAACTGGTAGAGTACCAATAATAATAATTAAGGAAGCGAAAAAGCAATCCTTGTCTTTAATCAATATTTAGTGCTAGCTAAATCACCTGCATTACATTACATGTTCTTGCAACTCCTTGATATCGACCCACGGCAAAAGACGGCGAGGAAATGTTGACAAATGTCCGAATAGAGGTAAGAGCGGTCGAAAATATAGACAATTATATCGTCACATCGGGAGTATGGATTCTATTGCGGCGCGACGTGAGGAGGGAGATGGTAGATGTAAACTTTAAATTGTTATCTCTTCCATTTATCTATAGCTTTGCTAGTAGTTTACTATGAGGTACTTTGTCGAAGGCTTTCTTAAAATCTAGGAAAGTCGCGTCCGCTGTAACATCGCCCCTCCCGAAGTAAGATTATCATGAAAAGAAAGCGCAACTTGTGTTTCACAGGATCTCTTTTCGGAAACCGTGCTAAATTTTCATAACTCCCTATTATCGAGGTGTCTCACGATCGAACTAGGAACTATATGTTTCATAACCTTGCACGAAATGGATGTGAGGGAAATAGGTCTGTGATTGCTCGGTTCCTCCTTGTCTCTATCTTTAAATAATGGTGTTAAGTTAACTATTTTCCAATCCCTGGGAACCTTGTGGTCTAGTAACGACTTCTTAAATGTGATTTTTAATTACGGTAAAATATTCGACGCTAGATCCTTAAATATACGAGCAGCTATTTCATCGGGCCCGGAGGATTTACTAGGCTTTTTTTTCAGCAAATGTTCTCTTCCATTATTTGAGATTTCAATTTTAAGTATCGGTTGACTGGCACTATTTCGTAAGCTATCGGAGGCATTCTGAAAGATATCAGTGAAGAAGAAATTTAATAAGTTAGCCTTTTCCTAACTGCTAGTTACGCTTTCGCCTTTATCGATACTCTTTAATTGAATATGAAGAGCATACTAGTAACTTATAGACATATTCCATGAGTAACGCCGTGTTCATGGTTATGCGTATATATCGTATATCGCCGCCCTACTTATTAGAATATCTTATAATGGAAACGAAAAGACAAATGCACGGATAAAAACGTTAATTCAACCGCAGGAATCAACAGGAAGGTTTTTGGTTTGCTAGGTGAGAGCCGAGCTCTCGAGGATGCCGTGTTGTAAACACAAAAGGTCAACGTGAGTCTTCGCAGGAGAAAGGTGAGGAGGGTCGGCGAAGAAGCAGATCGCCGAAGGGAATTTCCCCGAGGGAGTAAGTAGATGCCCCGCCGGGCGGGGTGGAGGGAGAGTCGTGGCCCGCGGTGAGAGATCCGTGTTCTTACCTAAGTACCTCTTTTCAGTGTGCCCCACCACCAATTCCTTCATTTGAATAATTAATGTATTTTATTAGTATTATTTTATTTTTTAATACCCTGCAAGCCACCGCTGGCGTGTGTGGTAGGGAGCTGATACAATTCACGATCACCATTCACTTGGATGGGTAGTCGTAGTTTTTAGGGGAGGCGACCGACAGCCGAGGTCAGCGCCATAAGGTATTGAGAGGAAAGAATGAAGGGTGGAGAGAAACCTGGCGTCAACATTAGCCTACTCGTAACGTAAGGCGCCAAGGGGTTGAACAGTTTAACGTCCCATCCGGCGGACGACAGACTCTCCCTCCACAATACTCCTCAAAATAGGGATCGGAATACCACTGAAAAATATCCGCCACCTGGATTTGAACTCGGGCCATCTGGGTGGAAAGCCAGTAAGTTGGCCACCGCACTATCCCGATCGTACACATGGATGGGCCAAAGATCGTGGGAAAACTAGTGGTTTTTATGGAAGGAGGTGGCCGGCTGTGGAGATTACGATATTTGTGCCAGTGGGGGTCAGTACATTCAATTCAGTACAGGTACCTTTAATTTGCAGGGAATAGGCATTGACTAGACTTACTGGCAGCTATCAGATCGATGATCATGATTTATTTCAACTCCGTTTTTATCATGTCAGTGATCGATATGAAAAACAATTTCGTTAACTATTGCGTTACTGCAGTAGAAGCCAACGAACGAACTGTATGTAAGACGGTTCATTGATTGATTTCTGACATTGCACTTGTTCTCCGGCTGGCGATCGATACGGGATTGATAGTTTTAACATCAATGACGGAAATAGTTGCAACACATTTCTGACCAAGAATAAAATACATGACCATGCTGGTACGTAGGCTACAATTTACATATTTATTTGCAATTATATTTTTTTGAACTATGTTTGCTGAAACTCATGTACCATTTCCGTTCTTTCTAGCCCCTAAGAAGTTTTCTGGACCAAGGTTTTTCTCGGGTTAATTGCGGGGGTTTGCATGGTATGCAAAAACACTGCCTGAATTTTTCTCGAATACGAATGCTTGCACTGATTCGCACTCGAATCGTAGATGAACTTGTTTTGACCTGTTTATCTCTCTACTGAGTTCATTCCGTCGTCACTACCTCTACCTATCTTTACACTAATGCCCTTCCCTCCAATTTTCCATTCGGCATATCACTTTTCCTTCCCCCTCTGCCGCATTCGACTGCTCCCTGTGACTCCATCGTCCCAGGCGCCTCAGTCAATAAGCCTCGTTGGGCGGAAAGTTATTCATTCAATCCAGTCCAACGCTCTCTGGCGTCCTTGGAAATCTTCTCGGGACTTTTATTGGATTTCGTGGAGAGGTGTAGCAAGTGAAAATTCATGGAAATTGAGACGGCTTTCCGCGGAATCTCTTTGGAGTCATTAAAGAGTTCCACCAGGAAAGGGTGTCCGACATCGTTGAATAGTCAGTCGCTCTGCTCGAGTTATACTTGAAGCATTCACGTTGCAAATTACACGTCTGCGTTTACCCATTGGTATTTACGAAACCATCCAACCAATTTACGTCAATGGTTAATTTTATTATGATTCCAAACAAGTAAATCTCGGTACTCGGGATAGAAAAATGTAGATCAATGAAGATCCACAATTCTCCAGTTTAAACGGAACTAGTGTCCCATTTCCCCCGCAATTCTAGGAATTCTAAATTTTTAGGTGTCGTGAGAATCTTGCTAGTCCGGAGGGCCGAGGAAGGGTCGGGGTGCATCGCTCTCCGCGGACTGCTTAAAAAACTGCGGATTTAATGTAATTACGCTGAACGTTTGGATCTGATATTTCTGATTTCTTCGCATATGGCACGCAGTGACCGTAATATCAGCGTTGTTGAATCACCTAAGTGAATGCACTCTGCACTACATCCGTCACTTATGCTGAGTGAGTGGTCGTTTCCTCATTGAACGGCATATTTGATAAGCAAGCGCCGTGGGTGTCATTTGGGAGATAACGGTGTGGCTTATGGCGTTCACTTTCTTCTATATTGCACAGCTCTACTGCTGCGTCAGCCGTTTTAACGGCAAGGGAGCATTTATTTCACGAAAGAGGAGAGAGAGAGAGTGAATTTGAAAACTTTCCCCTCCACGCGCCTATCGGACACGAACCATCGCGCACGCGTGGAGAGGAAGTAGTAATTAATTACCACATTTGATGAAAACACACAAATCGTACGCCTAAAGAGGAAATAATCATATTTTAAGTTTAATGAGGAAGGAAACCTAGAATAAGTATCGATTAATGATTGAACCATTAAATCAGCCAAGAATTATGTCTAATTGTTCCCCCGCATTTAGATGGACTTATTAAAGTTTACTAATACACTTTTTGGCAGTAAAAAGAGACGTTTCAGGTGTGATATGGTGGAATATCATGATTAATAAAAATTGGTCATTTTCCACAAAATATAAACATATTTTGAGGAAAATTGCCAATTTTTATTAATAAACTTTCTAGCAGGTTTCATAGAGACAATGTCCGGGCAAATTTCGCCTCCAGAAAGATGTAACAAGTAAATGTGTAAGTGATTCGCAAAGTCGTACTGAGTTTCCTCTCATGCATTTAAATATTAAACGCCTGAAATAAATAAATACCAAGGACGACAAGCGCTAAAAAATACAGGTGTTGAACCTGTTCCATTGCCCCAACTTGCAAAGCCAATTGCAATAATAGTTCGGTGCACACATAGCAACCCAACGCATGGTTCAAACGCACGAAAAGTTAATTCTTTGCCTGAAAATTTTCACATCCCGAAACTTTAAATATAATAGCTAAATTTCATCATAAATCTGGTTTTCAATTTCTAAATACATGTAAACAATAAGTCTAAACCTTTTTATACAATAAGAAAAATACCTACTTGTTATAAACTAATATTTTCAATATCCTACAACATTGCTGAATGAAAACTTACCGCTATCGAATGAGGAAGTACCTACCTACACCTTCCGGCGAGTGTGCCGAAGTATGCCGTCTCCAAGGTGCAGACGGTGTGAGGAAAGGAATGAAACCAGATCCCATATACAAGTATTGTGCAGATGCCCTGCACTTCCCAAGACACGGAATCGCCGTCTATGATCGCCATTCATGGAGCCTAGGGATGTTGTGGACTTAGGGGGATACTGGCCATGAGTAACGGTAATAGGAATCTGAGAAAAAATATACCACACACCCTAGCGGTAATTTGCAGGGTACATAAATATACAAAAATAATTAAAAAATATCAAAATGGTGTCTATACTCTATGGCCTAACCGACCTTTGGGTTGATTACTGTGTTTATGGTGTCTACAATGCCTTAGGACCCGTCATAGAAGTCCATGCACATAAATCATTAACTATCAGCATACATGCAATCTTCTTTCCTAACAGAGAGCAGATGATGAACACATCCGTTTCTGTACGAGCATATAATTTTAACGATTATTTTTAGACATAACTTAATTTCTACCAAAAGTCACTCTTTTGACTAACCATAAGCAACGGATTCCAATACAATACCGATGAGTCAGAGTACGTAGTATGACTGTGTGAAAGGCATTCAGGGCAGAATGACGTTCAGGGTGTGGGGTCTGATGCGTTCGACTCAGAAGTTTTCGCACCCGGTTGGGAACGAGCGAAGCCGATTGCGTGACGGTCGAGCGGCAATCGGGCAGAGGAGCCCTGCTGCGGCGACCTAGCGAACTCACGCAAACCCTCGGGGTTAAATCCGTCTTGCATGGGCACGCTAATGGCCGCCACCGGGTTCCCCTACCTTCGCCAGTCACTGTAACACACACAAATACCGAGTCGTTTTTGAGCTGTAGTGTATTCGACTGCCAATGGATGCTAAAATGCTAAACTTCCTCCCCTCCTGCCATATCACGCGCGAAATTTGCGAATATTTACCCTTTCGTCACCCTTCACCGTACTAGATTTACAAATGTACGCACGGAGTCTGTGTGTATTCAGTCCTTTGGTAATCAAGCCATCTCAAAAAGAATACAAGCAAGTGTTGTCCGTAATTGTTTTGTTTCCTCCCACATCACAGGAATGAAGTCAAATAACACTCTAGCGTTCTTTAGTTTGGCGATACCTCCTCTCCCACCTTTCTTTTCCTCTATCCCCTCGTCTCAACCCACTGGCTTGCGAATCCCAAGGCCGTTTTGCACGATGCTAATTTCAGTTTCTGGAATCAGGACGTTTAGTATTGGATGAAAACTTGGGTCTTGAATTATTTTACAAGATCCTACTCTCTTTCAATTTTTGAGCATTTGCAAATGCTTTGTTCTGATTTCGTCGATGGTAGTGTTTACGACTGAGTTCAAGTAGACATATAAGCCCATATTAGAAAACGACACTACGTGAAGTAGGTACAGCGAACGTACAATAGTAACGGCGTTGCTTCTCCTAGAGATCATTACGTTAATTAACATTAATTAAATCACAATATTACGGCAATGCTATCGTCAGTCTTTGATTTATGCAATCCTATGGATTAGTGAAGGAGGTAAGGTCTTTTCTGCTATCAGGTTATAGTTGATATAATATTCTTTATATAGGTTTGTCTCTAGAATCTTTGAGTCAAACTCAATGATGTATAGCCTCGTTTATTAACAGATTTGAACTTACGCACGTTTGTTTCTCGTATTCGTATGCAAACGTCAGCAACTCATAAGCTTCTTCTGTATTTCCAATTGTCCATTGGACTGACTCTAATTGGCGAAACTAATAAGTAAGTGTAGTGAAGTGGATTAGAAGCCAACCGGAAAATAGCAGTATACAATACCGATTCATAACTTGAGTGCATACTATGAAAATTAATAAAGAGAGTGTATGATTGAACATTTTTGTAATATATAGGAACAATTTTTTTCCCAGTGTTTAGCTTATCAAAAGTGTAAATAAAAACGCACATGCTGGAGAAATGAAATGGGTACATTTTCGAGACGATACCTAATTAGTGCTTCATTATGATAAATGGAACAAAAAATATTTAAGAAAATGTTCATAATGGTATAAATGTCTCTGAATTGAGTTGAACAAATAATAGAAGCTAAATAGATGACTCACAATAAGATGACACCTAAAAATAATATTAAGAATGCTCGAGTTAACTATTCGGCGGCTGGTTTTATTACTTCGTTGAAAAAAATTAATGGCATTCCTTAATTTCCATAAAAAATCAGTCCTTATTGGGATGCGAAGAAATTTCAAGGTAGAGGCCAAATAAACTAGCTATGGATACATAATCTAGGATAAACATTACCGAAAGAGAACCATGACCCATGTGAAGTAAAATACACCTATGGTAAGCTATTACACTTCTTGAGAAACGGATGGGCTCGTACGTCGTATGATGATCTTTGAGTACAACGTTGATTACAACATAAATGAACTTCATCAAATCCAAAATATGGAACAATTACATACTGATATCAACTAGACGAAAGATTTCTACTAGACAGTGATAAAAGCATACGTGAATTTCCACAAAAATATTTCTTTTTGGGACTCTCGGCTGTTACGGAACAAATCTACCGTTTCGAAAACAACAAAATGCTACGAATTATTATATTATATTGGCAACGGTATGTTCATCAAGGAGTGAGTCAGGCGATCTACGGCCGCCATCATTATACCCTATATACAAAACACACTCTAGTATGTGTGACACTAGAGTGTAGTTTCTTTCACCCTGAAACGGTCGTGTTCCTCTATGAGTAGTAAGGTGCAAGAATAATTATAAATAAGTCTACAAAATACACACCGTACTTATTTCTGCTTTCTGCATTGAAAATCAAATTCAACTTAAATATCTTGTGCGATTTCCTCTTTCTCAGGACACGATTGAAAATATACCATTTGTAATATTGATTTAAGTACAGAGATAAGCATTGTGTTAAATGGAATTTAGGATTTTCAATTTTATTTGAATTTTTTTATCAATCAATTTCCTTTATCCATCTCGTCAGTCAACTCTAAGACATTGAAACGGGCCCGGATTTCGGTCAAAAATGGTGTGGCAAATGCGGTGTGATTTTAATTTATAACTACACTTACAAAACACCTCTTGATCCATCAAAAGGGAGTGTGGCAAGGGATGAAAGCACTAGGTGGAAAGGGTAAGGCATACTTGTATAACCAACAAACAAATCATTTCTTCGAATGATTTCAGACGCGCGGAGGAGAAGGAAACTTGTTTTCTTTTAAATGTGAGACGGAACGACTGTCCATTTAAATTTCCAAGTATCCATTTATGGAAAAGAACAGGTGGCGGCAGAAATTCCTAAAGATATCACTTATTAATAAGCACGAGCCAAAAAGGCCTCATTCGGGAAATTTAGAAGGTTCGAAGCCGGGCAGCCCGTTTCGTTTAAATTTCTTACGATTAAACAAAATGCGTCACTGAAATGCTTATAGAGTTGGGGTGGGAATCATTAGAAGAAAGACGATTCAATGCTAGGTTGAACTTACTAAATAAATTCAGATCTGCATGTTTCACCACCGAGGTCTTGCAAATTATTCGCACTCCAACAAACATTGGTCGTTTTGATCATGTATATAAAATTCGGGAAATAGATGACACAACTAGTAGACTCATAGACTCCTTCTTCCCACAGACAATACGGGATAGCAACTGTAGGATTTTTTGAGGGTGGTCTGAAAAATTTCCAACCTGACAAAGATACAAGACATTTTTTATGAAATTTTCTGAGGTCGAAACTATTCAGACCACCCACGTAAATAGCAAATATTCCAGCAGTGTAGGTTTGCATGGATGTGTCGAATTTGCATGTGGTTTATTTCTCCTATACGGGTGGTGACCTAACACCCCCAGCCACACGCTTTTGCGGTGGCATGCGGGGTAGTATGTAGATGTATATGAGAAACATGCAAACTTTGCGTCGTGTAAGTAGAAATAACTGGCATGCTCCGCTGCAGAGTGCAAGCGCCAGTCGAGACTGAATCATTGCTTCTTTCTGGCTCCACCAGCCCGCAATTAGTATATTCAATCTGAACTGTCTCCATCCCTACCGTTATTCCACATGTCCCCGAGACATCCATCCAATCAGCGATTCGCGGAAAGAAAAGCAAGTCAAACGGCAACGTGCCATTAATTTTCTGAAGGGAAAAATATAATAAATATAGGAAACAAAAGTATTTTTTTGGGGAGTGAGATGTTTGCCGTCACGGGATGTCAAGTGTGGCCGTTTGCGTCACATGGTTTCCCGACGCCATTAAAATATCAAGGCCCTCGAAAGGGCATCACTCAATAGCTTAAGGTTCAGGTTTTTCGGGGGGCTGGACTTAAAAATGTTAACAAAATGGCATTCCTTGCATGAATGAGCTCGAGAAGGCGTGTAAATCAAAATAAAAGTGTTTTAAGGGACGCGGACCCCCTCGTTTGGGATTTGTGGAGTCCACAATCGGCCGCTATTCCGCACACGTTTACCGCATCGACTCGATGCAGCTCGCATGCATTCGCCGATGTGTTCACCGCCGCCTTCCCCCCCCTCCCCCGCGGCAACCCTCGCCTCGAAGATACAACCCTCTTTCTACGCCGCCCTCCCAGGCCTCTTTCGTGCGCCCCCCACGCTCTCTTCCACTGCACCTGCATGTAAACCAATCCCCTCTCCCTTTTAAGGTTATGCTATGCCACCAGTTCGTAATCACATGGGAATCGTACGAGAAATTAAACGGGAAAGAGTTTAGCGAAATTTCTTACTTTCCCGCAGTTGCGCGCGATTCCCAAATAGAAGCGGGTATAAACCGTGAAGGCGTGACTGCTGATTGCAAACAGGGTGCTGCAGGGGTCAACCACGAATAAGGAGATGGACGAAGGTGATGATTCAACGCACAAAAATGAACAAGCCGTGAGGAAAACACCGCGGAAATTTTAATTCTCGAGGAGGTGGAATGTGCAAGTCTTATAAAAAGATAGAAACGACTGTATTAATCTCTTTTAAGCCGTCGTAAGCAATTGTTTCGAAGTTGTCTGATCGTGCGGAAGGACAATTAAATAATAATTCGTGCGATTCGGATCGAACTTGGCCCGCGTCTCATGCGGCGGCCCTTACGCCTCTCCTACTCCTCCTCTTCCCCCTTCTCGACATTTCCGCCCTCCCCGGCGCACTCCCTTCCAGCACCACATGCTCCAGCCTGGAATCGTCGCTCTGTTGCCGCAGCTTCGCCTTCTTGTGCCCTTAAAAGTTTGTATAAAATGTTTCGGTAACAATTTTCCGCTGACGTGTGCCTGAAGTGTTCAATTCATACTGTCGATTAATTGTGCGCATGATCGCAGATCGTATTGGCTGACTGACATTGATAAGAAGACAGCGCACACCATCATTACTGAAAATTTGACGATTCGTAAGATCTGCGCTGAACTCGTCCTCCCGAAGGTCTTTGGACGGACGACCCAGAGCAGAGTCGAGCGTCTGCTTGAGAAGGCCTTTTGCAACGACATCGCGACGATTCCCCAATCCCCTTTCAGTCCCGACTTGGCACCAGGTGACTATTTCCTATTACAAAAAGGATATGTTCTCTCTCAAAAGAAACCACTTTTGGACCCTTAGTGCCGTCAAGAAAGCTTGCACGCGTACCCTTAAGGACATTCCAGAATCCACCCACCAGAAAGCCTTCGAGTCGTGGAAAAACGCATAAGTATGTAAACGCTCAAAGGATGTACTTTGGATAATTTTGAGGGATTGTAGCAATATCTGCAATGAATGCATTTTTCCCAAAAATGTCATGATCCTTATTATACAAACCATCTTTGAATCAATCTTCATGGGCAGATCATGACAATTGGCTTTCCAAATGAAGAAGTACTGTAGATGATGGGTGAGGAGAGGGGGTTGTTGAGAGAAATCCTATGGAGGCAGGAAAAATGGATGAAAGGCGTATTGAGCAGTAGTGGAATGTTGATGAAGGTAATAGAGGGGAGAATGTTGGGCAAGCGAGGTAAGGGCAGGAACAGAATAGGGATGTTGGACGGGATGAAGGGAGGAAAGAAGCACACAGAGATGAAGACGGACCTGACGTAGATTAGGTTGCTGGATTGGGTTTTGTTAGGAGTTACAAAATATTTATTTGATAGTTGTGTCCATCCAGAAACTTACCTTAACCGGTAGATTACCTAATAATAATTATTAATTATTAAGAATATTGTACGAATTACCGATCATCACCAATTACACTAAATATCGTAAAGAATTGGCGACGCCGCGTTTCTCTCCACCCTACAACTATTCCCTGCAAATCCTACCCCCACCAAATGACCAACCTCTCCCCTTGGCGTCAATGATCTTAACTGTCGGTCACGTCCCCTAATAATTAGTACTACAGCAAGAAATTAGTTCCTCATTTATTTAATGTCTTTATTGGGGCGAAATTGAGACTTTATAGTCCCTTGTTCTTCCCCCTAAACATTATATAAGGGACAGTTACAAACACCCAAGCCGTAGGTGGAGGAAAACCTGCCTGGGCGGGAATCGGACCCGCGACCTTTGGGTTAGCAGATGAGACCGCTACTTCGCCGCCAACTAGACCGGAAAATTAACTGTACGTATGTCACCGCTTTTGGTGCATGTTACTGGGTAGGACGTAATTGTTGGAGTACCTTCTCATATTCGAGTGTGGAATCACAGGTCGTCGAGGTTCCTGCGTGGTGCTTTGGTTCCCTTAGCGCCAGGCGCCCGTCCGTCAACGCTCAAGGCTCGCTCGACTCGGGTCCGGGCCGTCGCGTGTCCCACATGAGGAACGGCGCAAGCGACGCGCGCGCGCGCTCTCTCGCGGACGGCGGCGAACCGTTGCCGCATCTAGAGAGGGAGCCCTTCCCCCTACTCTATCCGTACCCGACCTACACCTCCTTCCCTGCACCCTCCTCCCTGCAACCTCCTTCCTGCACCTCCCCCTCCTCCATCCACTTCCTGGTCCAGTCACTTTTGTTTCCTCGGCTCTCTCCATAACCCCACCGACGACGTCCTCCCGGTCAGGCATTTAACCTCCCCTCCCTTCTCAGTCGTGTCCTTTAATTGCGGCGCTATCCACTAATCAGATGCTAAACTGGAAGTAATCCTCATGATAATTCGTAGAGAGAGGACACCTCAGGGATGGTATTTAATCAGCCAGCGATCTGTTTACAATATCCCCATACACTGCAAAAGGATCATGCGACAGAGACAACATATGTTCAGAAAAATAAGGTTTCATCATGTATTTACTACAATTTTATGCTAATGCTCAAGAAAGGAATCCATGTGCATCAATCTTGTGGATCCCTTGTGGTTTTGAATCAGTTGCTTGGTTCGGAGAATATGCAAAACTTCCTTCAGCTTTACATTGATGGATATAAAAAATTCATCTCATAAAAAATATCTTAATCACGAAAAGCAATGACCTCATCTTTACAACTAATACAAATATGATCAATTAATTTACCAAATTACATAAGGTACCCTAGAAAGCTTTGTAGCTATTTTCTCCATATCATAATATTAGTCGCTTTAGGGGAGGCGACCGACAGCTGAAGTCATTTGAGCCATTAGGGATTAAAGTAAAAGGAGAAAGGGTGGAGAGTAACTCTTAGCGAAAGGCGCCAAGGGGTCCGCAGTTTAACATCCGACGGACGGCGTACTCACATAACATGCTCTCCACAAAGCATCTCAAGTAGGAATTGAAAAAAGTCAGCCGTGTCCAGGACTCGAACCCGGGCCCTATGGGTGGGAAGCCAGTAAGCCAGTACATTAGCCACCGCACAATCCCGATCCCTTTTCTATGCATCCATAAGAAATAGTTGGAAATAGTAATGTGATGCTATTATTATTCAGGAGGGTTCGACACTACCATAATTAATGCTTTACAATATTATTTAACAGCCTTTTCAAAATATGGAAAATATAGGCACGATTCAACAACGGGATTGAGACTTCGCCGATTCAACTTATCTGCAGCATTCAAAGTGAAATTAACTTATTCCAAGGAGGATTTCGCTTCTGCGAAGATATAATCGCCGCAAATAGCAAGAATTTCTATTTTCAACTTCACATTTGATATCTGCATGGAAAGGATTGTATTCGTAAGGAAAAATAGAATCATTGATGGCAATTAATAATATTAGGCTTGAAACGCAAGTATTTTTCGGTTGCAATGGAAAGAAACATTTCTAAACCTCCTCACGATTGGTAACTTATACCTCATAGAGTCAATGAAATCCATTAATCTATTGTCAATGATGCTCTTAATGTAAACTTATAAAGGGAAAAATCAGTATGGCGTGCAGCTATTTTGAACACCATTAATCTATCTACAAGTGTTAATTTAAATTGACTGTTTAACTAAATTGAATGTTGACGGTTCATGTCTTCCTTCAGGCAAGGATTGTGAATTAATTATCTTTTATACATAGTTTGTTCAGTTCACGTATGGCTAATTTGTTGTGGAATGAGTCTTGGCGTGGATAATTTCTTGGCTTTTTTGAGAATATCCTCTCAATGTTTCTAAACCGGTGTACATTCCAAGTCGACGCAATGAGTATATTAAGTTCATGGCTGGTCACGCACAAACAATTGCTATAAAACTAACAATCTCTATCCCTCTGGATGAATGATGACCCTCCCACATCGTGAGGTCACACGAGAAAGAATGCGTAGCTGGGTGGTGCCGAGTAGACTCAAGAATCAATGATTACGGACATGATGATAGCGAATGAGATGCAATTGGCGGCCTCAGGGGAGTTCAGAACAATTCAATCCGTCACTATTAGCATTAAAAAGGCTTTTTTAGAGCCATTGGCCCGCTCAACAAGTTTATTCAGGGCTCAATCGTTACAAAACAGGCTAATGAAAATGCACTTTTTTTTTGGAGTCAATTTTTTAACACTTGCCTAATCGCTTTGGTATTCAATGTTAATGCTATCTGAAACAACACTGTCTTAGAAGCAGTTAACATGTGTGAGTACTTTCAATAGTCGTTCATATGAAATGATTTTAGAGTATTACTCTAATAGGAAGAATTAAACAAGAAATGATTTAGAAGCCCTGCGAAACTTCAATGAACTGGAACCTATGTTCGATTCAAACCGTGAATCACTTTAATTCGGGTATCATTGCGAAAAAATATTTCGTATGGTTAAATGGAGAATGGAAATTAAGTATAACTCCTCGTCAGATCTTTAGTGAAGGGGAAAAGGTCAGCTGAAGCAAGTAAAATCCTTGAAGATTCACTCAAGGACAGCAAAAAAAATACAAAAAAAAGGCAAGGACTTTCCGTCTTTGTTGCAACGTTGATGAGGGAGATGTTTTGCCAATAGACATCTTTATGTGAATTTTAAATGAAAGGTCAGCGAGGGCAAGAGCCATGCTGTGTCGCTAGGATTGTTCTGGTATATTACAAAGAAATATTGAAGCATTATTTTTTTATTATTAGTTGGTAATCTACCGGTTAAGGTAGGTTTTTGGATGGACACAACTATCAAATAAACATTTTGTAACTACAAAGAATACCCAATCCAGCAACCTAATCTACATCAGGTCCCTCTTCATCTCTGTGTACTTTCTTCCTCTCTTCAACCCGTCTAATTTCCATATCCTATTCCTGCCCTTTCCTCGCTTGCCCAACATTCTCCCCTTGATAAAAAAGAAATTACGAGGCGTGTTCATATAGTAAGGCCCGTTTGGTCACAGGAAAAAATATACTCATATGAAACACATTTTATTGGCACTTTTAGTTAGCTACAAACCTACTTCACTTATCTACATAATCGCCGTTCACTTCTAAGCATTTTTCGTACCGCTGCACCAGCTTCTTTAACCCCTCTGCATATAAAACTCGCCGCCTGAGGGTTGGACCGATCGACAACGCCATTCTTGAGTTCCTCTTCGGTTTCGAAACGTTGTCCACCGAACCACTGTTTCAAATGCAAGAAGAGGAAGTAGTCGCTGGGTGTAAGGTCAGGACTGTACGGTGGGGTGGTTTAAAGAGTCCTCAACGACCCAAAAACTCACGTCCACTGGACATTTTTTTGCTCTTTGTGGTGGTCGGTGAGCATTTTCGGTACCCACCTTGCACGCAATGTGTGGTATCCGAGGTTTTCCGTAACAATATTGTAGACAGTAGTGTGTCCAAGTTGAGGAAATTGTTCAGCCAGGCCATTAATTGTCAATCGACGATCACATCGCGGTTTTTGTTCCACTTGCGAAACAATTTCATCGGTCAGAATACTGGGCCTACCACTTCGCTCTTCGTCATGGACATTTGTTCGTCCATTTTTAAAATCACAGCACCATTGTCTAACTTTCCTTCACTCATAACTGTAGGTTTATAAACTAGGCATAATTCCCGATGAATTTCAGCAGCCGACAATCCTTTTGCATACAAGAATCGTATGACAGAACGCACTTCACAGCTGGCGGGATCAACGATTGTCGCGGACATTGTTGTTTGCATGCACGGACAAGCAAACGGCTTCTGTTACAAAACAAATGCTACTATAGCTTCTCAATGAATCAGTAGATGGCGCTGCAGGAGCAAAACTGTGTTCTGAAGCGCCAATATTTAAATATAAGCAAACAGTACTTACTTTAAGAATACGCCTCGTACTTGCTATTGGCTTGTGTTCTAAACTAATATACTCCAGATTATTCTCCATTGGATTAAAAGAAAAAACTCTGTCCGATTAAGCACACGGGATGGCATGGAATTTGTTATTCCTTAATTATAACCGTTTGCTTAGTTGCCTTAGGGTTGGGTTAGGGTTACAGCCATTGGGTTAAAAAAATTAAATCTATTTTACGCTGATCACATTAGTAATGAAAGAGTTTTCGTAACCATAGTTTAAAAAACCAAACTAAAACTAAAAAAATCTCTATTTATTGCAATTTTTTAGGCCAATGGGGCCGTGTTTTCGGTAAGCGCAGCCTTAAAAGACATTGTAAGAATCGCATTTGCATTTTCTACAAACACATTTCTGTTTCTTCAAAATTTAAATAAAATATGATTTTATACCAAATTCACTCCCAAATTTCATAAACTGATAAACTTCCAAATAAGTTGCCCTAGGAGAGAAGAGAGAGAAAGAGTGGAGAATACATTCTAATGTGTAATGAACCCGAAACATGAAACATTATTGGGATACGGATTCCTATTCAGTCACCGAGTATCAAATCGTGACTCTCTCTTGATGCGCCTCACAGTATGTCCATCAACAAACCTCTTCAGTTGTAACAATGTTTCTCCTATTTCCCTAATCAATACGGTATAATTGGTCGACTGATATACTAATGTAATAAAAATAAGTTTCTCCATTCAAATAATTGAAAAGTAAGGAAAACATAATATATATTTACAATTTGAATTAAACTATAGTACTTTTGAACTGTGCTGGCAAATATAATGAGCTATAAGCGAAATAATTTAATGCGAAGAGGAAGGTAAATTTTATTCACACCTGCAAGGGAATTATTCCTCGACCTTGTCCTACTTTCAAAAAGAGGGATAATCAATCAATCGATCGCTCATTTTTCAAGATTCTTGACCTAGGATGGCATCACATTCTTTCGATAAATGGCATGGAGACCAAGAAATTTTTATTGTAGCCTGGGCTAAGTTTCCTTTTTTTTTAGTCTGGGCTAATTGTACTTCTTCCCAAATCTGAAATTTGAAGCCGCTACAGTAGGAATAAAGATGTATATGCACAATAGTGTACACACACGTTGATGAGGTAAATATATTTCAAGTCTTTGTAGGAAGGGTATTGGTATTAATTAGTCTACAATTTAGGTACATGTCTTTCCTATGAGGTTTGCAGAGTAATTTCCATTTTGTAATTTGAACCTTATATTATAAATATATCAAATAAATTAGACACAATTAAATAGTTTTAAAAATAACTGTTTGGAGTGGAGCATTAGACCGCATAATATGCGAAAGCTGAAAAAATAACGGAATAAAGTAAATATTGCAGAAATTAAATGTTCAAAAGGCTAAGAAAAACATTTTGTTTGGATAGGAAAAGCTATTTTTAAGGAGTTGAAAACTTGAATGAAAGTACGAGCCCATAAATGATAAAATAAATACCAATTTTATAGAATATCTGTTAAGGCACTAAAATTTTTTAAAAACATATTCAAGAGTAAAGTACTGAATAAAAGACCAAGAGAAATACTAAGAAATTTCATGGATTTACATTAATGTAAGGATATACAAAGAATAAAACCCAGAAGGATACAAGATATATAGACTGCATGAGAAAATAGAGTGAATGTATGTGGAATGGCTGGTGATCTACCACCACCTGCCACACATCCTTGCGACGGCTTGCGGGGTATTCTGTAGATGTAGATGAAAATTGCAATACAGCATAATGAGAGTTAAAACAATTTAATTTCGCTGGCTATTACGCGGAAAGTGGAGACTGCTGGAGGGAGGCGGTTTTCGTGGGCCCCAGTTATTTCCTCGGGCGTTTGAGATGTGCATGGGTGAAGAAGAGTTCTTCCGACCAAGCCTCCCTCCGGCCAAGTGGCCCAAATCGAAACAACCGAACTTCTCAACAACTTCCGGGTTGATCCCGATTTCTCAGATTTTCTTCGACGTTTCTGGGAAAAGCTCGCGTCATAAAACGGGTTTATAGTCGCTAAGGGAGTTGCCGTGATATACACATTCGCAAATACTGACTATCCAGTTTTATACCACTACCACGATATGGCAGCCCCTAGGCAGTTAGAAATATCTAGCTTCTTACATAGGTCCTGGTACCTAGGAAATTGAATCTATGAACGGCACCGACGTATTTATACGTACGTGTATCTCTCATGTCCTGACAACTTACCTCTGTTTTTTGGACTATTAATGTGTTTCATGGTGTAGTATGAAAGCCACTTACATTTAATAAAATAAACTTTTCATCCATTGAGTACGACGACTAGTATTTTTAGTCTCAGTATTGCCATGCTAATGAGTACAATCTATGCATAAGAAACCAAGATCCATGCCAGGGGTTATGAAAAAGCTTATGGTTCAATATCTGTAAATTCTTTAATATATATATATATATATATATATATATATATATATTATGCAAGCATTATAGGGGTTGCAAGCATTTGCTGCGTGAATTGGAGGTTCAGTGCGATAAATAAGAAAGAAAAAGGCTAAGCTAAATACGAGTATTAAAATGGGAGGGAAAAAGAGCAGGTAGAACAGTTTACATATCTCGGAAGTGTTTTGGACCAATACGGTCAAAGTGGTAGGGACGTAAGGAGAAGAATTGCGCTAGGCAAGGAGGCTTTCTCAAGGAGGAGGGAGTTGATGACGGGGACGTTGAGTAGGGATGTTAAGACAAGACTCGTAAAAACTCTGATATGGAGCGTAGCTATGTACGGCGCGGAAACGTGGTCGCTGAAGCAGGAGGATAGACGTAGATTGGAGGCTTTTGAAATGTGGGTGTGGAGAAGAATGGAGAAGGTGAAATGGACCGAAAGGAAAACAATTGAGGAAGTACTAGATATGGTGGGGGAGGAGAGGGGTTTGTTGAGAGAAATCCTATGGAGGCAGGAAAAATGGATGAAAGGTGTATTGAGCGGTAGTGGAATGTTGAAGAGGGTAAAATAGGGGAGGATGTTGGGCAAGCGAGGAAAGGGCAGGAATAGATAGGGATGTTGGGCGGGATGAAGGGAAGAAAGAGGTACACGGAGATGAAGAGGGACCTGATGTAGATTAGGTTGCTGGATTGGGTTTCGTTTGGAGTTACAAAATGTTTATTTGATAGTTGTGTCCATCCAAAAACCTACCTTAAGCGGTAGATTACCTAATAATAATAATATATATATATATATCTATAGCATATAAATTGCTAGTGGAAGACTATCGAGATTACTGAAGGCCAGCTGTAGGATTTCTTTGTTGTTTCTCTGGCATCAATTACACCGTTAAGCTAAATAAGGAACATTGAATAGAAATAATATGAATTTCGAAAATCATTTATTTTGCCGCTGAAACTGAAGATTATTGGCTTAACAAATACATTTTCTTTCGATTTTAAAGAGAAATTAAAGCTAAACTAAACGTTATAGTTGAAGGAAATTAGCTGCAGTATACATCAGTTATTAAGGGAGTGTTTTGAACGAAAGTGGGAAGAGTAATATGGAAGTTAGAAAAATAATTACATTAAGTAGAGAAACCTTTAGAAAGGATTGGAGAGAGTTAATGAAACGAGCCTTAGATATAAATATCAAGAAAATATTAGGGAAAATTTTGACATGCGGCTTAGTTTTGTACAACTCGAAACTTGTTCATTGATACAGGAAGATAAGCGGTGGCTGGAGAATTAGAGAATGTTTAGATTCGGTGAGCAAAAGAACGGAAATAACGAAATGGAAAGGAAAAAACATAGTTTTAGTAGTGGTAGGGGGTGAAAACTGGTGGATATGGGAGAAGGCAGACGAAGTTAGAGCAGGATATATTTCGTGGCAAAGAAATAGATAATTGAAGACTGGTTGAGAGGAGAGGATTTTAGGCAAGCGAGATGGTGGCGGGAAAAAATTGGCATTCTGAAGGAAATAACAGGAGGAAAGAAGTGTGTGTTACAGCACAAGTTAAAGAGAGGTGCTATTTTGCTCTAGTGAGACCTCATTTGAAATAGGCTATTTTGGATCCTTGTGAAAAAAATTGGCGAAAAGAATTAGATAAATTCTTGAGAAAATCCGCCAGATTCGTTAAAAATTTTAATAATAAGAACACAAGGGTTCCAGGTCTCTTAGGGAATTTAGGCCGGGAGTCACTTGAGAAGCGAAGAGAACAAGTGAGACAGACTTTTAGAAAGGTTCAGAACCAGCGAGTTTAACGATGACACTAAAGGAACTGTAAATGGATCCACTCTACACGTACTTAGGTAGATCAGACCACAAAGATAGAATAAGAGAAATAGATTCCAGTACAGAGAGATACTAATACTCATTCTTTCCCAGAACAATCAGAAATCATAATAGTAAGAAACCGAAGGCACCCTAAAAACGCTAAAAACATTTAATTTATAAGTCGGAAGAAAATTAAACATTGCAAAGATATCAGGTATATTAGTAGGTGCAGGCGTATGTTAGTTGGTAGTTCATGTGCTTGCATGTGTGTGGAGTGTATCTTTGCATGAATGTATGCCATGTACTTTTTGTGGACTGTATAAATTTGTGGCTTTTGCATGCGATTATTTTCTTAATAATGGGTAGGGACCTGACACCCCCCGCCACACTCCCTTGCGGCAGCTTGCGGGGCATTAAGTAGATGTGGATGTGTGTAGATAAAAAATGTTTTACTGTCATTGAGGACGCCTTTAGCATTTAGTGACGCGCCAAGGGAGGCTTAGAAATTTAGGAGTAGTTAATCAATTTGTCCACCCAATCCGGCAGAAAAGCAATAAAAATAATTACTCGACGGTTCGTGAATCCCTGTGGCATACCAATGCGCATTGATGGTAGCAAACTTATTTCCAGCATTTGGCAACCGCTGCCAAAGCCATCACGTGCGTTTCACTCTGTCTTCATGGCCGCCCACTGAAGGTTGACCTCCTGACCCCCACCTGTGGCCTCCTCCTCACCCACTTCCTCTCCTCTCCCCTCTTTTGAAAGTCGTCTCCCATTCGACTTCCCGTCCACTTCCTACTCGCTGCATTCCCTTCCAGTTGCTGTCAGCGTGCGGCCATTCCCGAGTCGGCTGTTGGATGCGACCGATGCCTCAGAGAAGATTTAACTCTTCCCCGAGTTATTGTGTTCACAGGTGGTATTGATAGAAGGTACGGTGGCTCGGCGGACATAAGCCTCGTCAACAAAATATTTTATGGATTAACTGTAATCTCCATTCAACGGCCACCCATGGGGTATTTAGAAATGATCGCTGTAACAGATGGCGGGAGGGGCAGCAATATGACAGGAAAGTGAGTGAATCGTATGAGAAAAAATGATTTGAATGCAGCTATATTTTTGTTTTACAACGAGTATTTACCTGTATACATTAAAACAAATTGTCAATAAAATTCATTGCCGTTCAAGTTTTATGGACCCTAAAAACTGTTTTTATATTAGCCTATATATTACCTCAATAATTTGTGGTATCGAATACTTCCAACTTTCCGAGAAAAAATTTGTAAAACACGGTCTCATGCAATTGCCGTCATTGTTCACTTTGAGGGTATTCTCAGTGGTGATTACAGCTGTGTTAAATACCCAGCCACTTGCAGCATTATGCAGCCTTGTTTGCGCAACCCAAACTTTGTCCCCAGGTGGCACCGCTACCATCTGGGGACAAAGGGATTTCCAGATGGCAGCGGCATGTCCGTAAGTAAACAACGATGCGATTCGACATACTCATACATTGTTCAGGCTATTGGTAGCCTGTTTTGCAATCTTTAATTATTCCCTCTTCTCCTACTTCATTACCCTTCGGCTCACTGCGTGGATAATTGCGATATTAGCTAAAAATCAGGATAACCATATGGAAACAATAACCCGCGACCTTTGTCGAGAGTGATCTACAACTCTTCTACATATTACCCCACAAGCTTCCACAAGGGGTTGTGGCGGTGGGTGTTAAGTCAACACCCATAAAGAGAACTAAATTACATGCAAAATGAACACATCCATGCAAAACTACACCCACAGTGGCGTATACAGTCATGCAAAAACCCTTTCAACTTACACGCATGCTAATACATACACTATCGACTATACAATAATTGCACCTTAGATTGTAGTAAAAATTTCTCCGATAGCGTACAAGCTAGAATTTGACAAGTAAGAATACAAAATTCCACGACCACATGAACCTTCAATATACAACAGCCTGCTCACCCAAGAATATAGGTGGGTAATGTGACCAAACGCTTCAGGTAGCGGGAGGGTACTTCCGCAGAAGGAGACGAGGCATGGAAGGGGAAACTTAAAAAGAGAGAAAGCAGAGAAACACTAAAAGCAATACAGTTAAGAACACTACATTATTTAATGGTATTCTAATGCTGTCATACGAGAAGGGTTTTGACAACAAACACACGAGGTTAGTGAAAGTGCATGCAATTCAGTCGAACTAATTATTCCCTAGACGCTGAGGGTGTCAAGTGAAATTTTTGAAATCTATAACCCTACAGTTGCTATCCCGTATTTTCCGTGGGAAGAAGGAGTCCTTGAGTCTGCTAGTTCTGGCATCTATTTCCCAAGTTTTATTTACATGATCCAAGCGACCAATGTACAAGTGCTTGTCGTTCGAGTGCGAATAATTTTCAAGACCTCGATGCTGAAATATACGGTTCTGAATTTATTTAATAAGTTCAACCTAGCATTGAATCGTTTTTCTTCTAATGATTCCCATCCCAGCTCCATAGGCATTTCAGTGACGCTTTTCGTTTTTAACGAAACGGATGACCCAGCATTGGACCTTGTCAATTTCCCGAATGAGGTCTTTTTCACTCGGATCCCATACGGTACATGGATATTATAAATTAGGTCTTACAAGAGTGTAGTAATAACGTTTCTTGACCTTGGAGTCAATACTACCAACAATGCGTCTCGCTAGGCGATATCTAGTCACATTCGCATTTATTATGTCCAGTAGATGAAATCCTTGGTCTTTCTCGCCCTCTGTTTGGAAATGACGCCTAGTGACAGCGTCCGTTATCCGGTTCGAATATTTATGGTTCTCCTTCGATCCCTCTCCCCAGAGTTGCTCGTGATTTGCGACTGAAGCTTACGTAGCGTGCGGCGTTCGTACTTCTTGATTCCCGGGCAAGTCCCGCTCTGGACACAATGCCGCACGTCGGCTATGCCGTGGATATTCTATTCCGATTGTTTCCGCTGCTTTCACTCCGCACACTTTAAACGTGCAGCAAGCCCCGCTATTCTCAGAATTCACTACAATTACTGACTTTGCCATCAAATGAGGAGCAAACCTTGGAAGCGAGAAATCTTTCGATCGTCCGGTAAAACAAGCTATTCAAATTTTAAAACAGTGAACGTTTCCATAACATTTCTTCGAAAAAATATCACAGGGAAAAAGGGAAGATTCAGTAAAACTACAGTGAAAACTTAAAGTTATCACCGAAGCCTTTTCATAAAATTCAGCAATTAATCGGATTTCAAAGGACTAGTAAGTTTTAAGGAAATGTGGGAACATTTGAGAGCGAGAATTTGCATTCCCTCAGAAGTCTTAGGTTGGGCACCTTTATATATGCAAAAACTCAAGGCTGGATTAAACTTTACAAAGATATTAACCGTGTGGTTTTGCATCCGACACTTGAGATATCATTAGGCCCCCTGATTACATTTGCAGGGCCGACAATTTGCTACAAAATTAGAGTTAGATAATCAAACTGACAGACACAATTATTCGCTTTTCCCGCGCACTATTCGCGACAACAATAAAAGGGGGAAAACCTATGAAAATAATTGGCACACGCTGTCGAAAATAGGTTTATAAACCCCACCCAAAGTGTCTAGGGAATAATTAGTTCTGCTCAATTGCATGAACCTTCATTAACCTCGTGTGATTTGTTGCCAATACCCTTTCTTTCTGCATGACCGCATTAGAATTCCATTAAATAATGTAGTGCTCTTTATATTATTGCTTGCTCTGCTTAGTCTATTTTTAAATTCAACCTGCCATCCCTCTCTGCGGGGGGGACCTTCCCGCTATCTGCAGCGTTAGGTCACATTCCTTGGGACATGACACCGTTGTACAAAATGTGTTCCAAAAGTAATGCAATTATATTTCCCGTGTCGCTTCTATTGGTTGGAGTGTGATCAAACTACTTGGAATAGATGAAGGCAACGCTAAGCTTTGCTGCGAAACTGGTCTCAGGACTCTTCAAACTGTGGATGCGGTAGGACGTCAGTTATTGTAAACTTCTGCACGCCGACCTTGTCAAGAAGGACCAATTGAGTGGAAAGTTCAAGCGAACTTTGCAACGTATTGAAAACAAACCTGATTCTTTGGACATCGTCATCACTGGTGATTAAACCTGGGTTTTTGAAAACGACCCAGAAACAAAACGCCAAAGCTCTGAGTGGCACACCGACCAGTCCTCCAAGTCCAAAAAGTCAAGAATGAGCAAAAACAATGCTCATTGTCTTTTTCGACAGTAAAGAGGTGATCCATAAGTAATTTGTTCCTCAAAGGCATACAGTTAACGCTGCCTACTACGTGATTAACTCGAAAGACTCCGAAAAAGGGTCATCAGGACGAGAAAAGACATCTCCGCTACCTAGCAACTCCATCACGACAACGAGCATACCCACAACGCGCTACGAGTCCGCGAGTTCCTGGCCAAACACCAGGTGCCAACGCTGTCCCACCCCCCTATAATCCTGACATCATCCCAGCAGTCTTCTTTTTGTTTCCTTGGATTAATGCAGCCCTGAAAGGAACCCGTTTTTCGTCCATAGAAGAGATCCAATGCGCCAAGACGAAGACCTTATGAGAGGTCCCGGAAGACGCCTTCCAGGACACCCACCGGTCATGGAAGAGTCGCTGGAAAAAAATATGTAGAGGCCCAAGGAAGGAAGGAGGTCCAAGGCTTCGAAGAATTAAGGTGTTTTTACAAACCTGTTCAATAAATTACTTTAAAAAAATATTGCATAGCTTTTGGAACGCATCCGTTACGTAGTTTCGAGGTCCGAGTCGGCATAAAAATAATTGCATTACTTTTGGAACGCACCTTGTATGTTGCAGATCCATGTAGCAGTGGAATTTTGCCTTCTTACTTGTCAATTTCTAACTTGCACGATATTAGATTTTTTTAACACATTCTAAGGTGCAATTGTTTGTTAGTTGATAGCATATGTTTTTGCATGCGTTTAAGTTGAAAGGGTTTTTGCATGAATGTAAACGCCACTGTGGGTATAGGTTTGCATGGATGTGTTGATTTTGTACGTGGTTTAATTCACTTTTACGGGTGTTGACCTAAAAACCCCGCCACACACCCTTGCGGCGGCTTGAAGAGTAATATAATATTTATACATAGATGTAGATGAATGTAAAAAGCTTGCGTATGAGAATGAAGAGACATCTTTTATTCATTATACTTATCCTTATTAATTATAAACATTGCATTGTGTTTGTTTCTGATAAAATGAACGCAATACATTTACAAGGTAAAATATTAAATAACGAATTTCGACAAGGGGCAAACGAAAAAGTACCACCCATCTCCGAGCATCCGTCTATTTACCGTCATCCTCATCGTGGGTTAAGTATCTGAGGATTTGTTTGTACCAAATTTGGCATAGCTCACTGTAGCGATATTTTCTATTACCTTCTCGTAATTCACTCTTGATCGTTCTCTGAAATTCTTCATCTTTATTCTTATCCTAATCATGTTGTTTATTAAGCTATCGCATCTCAGAATTTTTCCATTTAATTTTTACCTTCTTCTTTTGAATGCCCTTGATAAGCTGCTCTCTTTATCCGCACTTCATTTCCTTACTACAAAATACTTCGTTTTCTATTCTGTCAGTTCATTACATTTTCATCATTTTTCAGTAGCACCGCATTTCCATTGCCTCCAAACTTCTTCCCTCTACGTCTTTTGTCCACGCTAGTTCTGTTTCTTGGTAGCAGTTGAACCTTCTCCCGACAGAAAGCCTCCTTCGCCATTCCTATCCTGTTTACTATTATTATTACTCCTGCTTATTCCATTTCTGGTGATTTTACAGTTTAAATAGCAAAACGCCACTTGTTCCGGCGTGTTTTTTCCCCAAGCAGTACTTGAAAATTATCTTCCCCTCTTTCACGTCAGACAGTTGCCTTGGTTTTAATGTTGTTAAGCTTAAGATTGTATTTTCCATCCCCTTATACATGTACACGATGCGACGGCTTGCCGGGTATTATGTAAATGTTCTCGCAAGATCTTTTTTTCTCCGCAAATAGCTGTACGTTTGCAAATCTAAGCGTACTCACCGTCTTTCCCCGAATTCTAATTGCCTCCTCAAGGTAAACATTAAATATGAGTTACGATAATTAACAAACCCTTCCTAACTTCAACTTTATCTTTATTCCTTCACTTCTTTCATCACATCTAATCGCTGCTGCCACTTTATATAGGGTTAGCTGCATCAGCCATCAACTAAACATAGTTTTTACTGCTCACTTGCTTATTAAAACAAAACGCGCGTCTGAGAGTCAAGGTATCACCAACAACCGGACGATGGAATCTTTAAAACGAGGCTTATATCCGAGCGAATATGTGGGAAGTACAAACCATACCTGGTGTTTATTTTACACAATACTGTTCCACCACATCACGTCGTACACTTTTGAGTTTATTCGACCTAAGGATGCATCATCCATTTAGTTTTCTTCTTCCTCTCCCTAGTATATTTCTGCAGCATCACAGCCCCATTCATCTCTTTGAATATTCTTTTCTCTGCGTAGATTTCTCAAATCTCCAAAAAAGTGAGGTATTTTATCTCGTATAAACCTATCTTCATATGTTCCTATCATAATTAGGATATTTTGTTGAGTTAAAAACTAAGTTCGTGAAAATAAAAAAAGAAAAGTGTAAGATGTACTAATTTAACAAGACAAATTTTCACGGACTCGCGAATATTAAAAAAAGAACTACCAGAATACAAGACAAAAATACTGACAACCGATACAGAGAGCAGCTGGAAATATTTCTTAAATATTTTACGCGAAGGAATGAAGACATACATCCCATTCAAACTTGAATGCGATAGTAAGGAACCTAGATGGTACAACGGGGACGTCAATAGTTTATGTGAATACATCCAAACAGTAACTAAAAGAATGTAGTAAAACAAAACGTATCAAGCGCACAGCACTACACTCTTTGAAATCAAAAATGCTAAGTGAATATCTTGAAGAAAATCCAAATTCATTCTGGTCCTATGTTAGGGAAATACAGAGCAAGCGTCCAACATGCACATTCTTTGAAGACGGAAAACGGAGAAGTTATTACAGACAGCCAGAAAAAGGCAAATATTTTAAACAAGTTTTTCCAGAGCGTCTATTATGAAGACGCAAACGCACCTCCACACCCACCCGAGGAACACATGAGCGATATAACACTGACCCAGACGGGAATGTAACATCTGTTCCATAGTATCAAAGCAAACAAAGCACCTGGTCCGGAAGAAATACCTGCTAGAATATTAAAGGAATTAGCTGAAGACATTGCCCCGGTTTTAGAAATGGTTTTTCTAAAATCGATAGAAGATGGCTCAGTAACTCGCGACTGGGAGCTAGCCCACATAACTTCCATCTATTAAGGCGGCGATAGGGATAAATCAACCAATTACCGACCCATTTCTTTTACATCAATCTCTTGTAAAATATTGGAACACATTATTCTCAGTAACATTATGAGATTTCTTGATAGTAGGAAAATACGACGAAATTGTACTTAGCCACAACCAGTACGGATTTAGAAAGAGCAGATCTTCCGAAACACAATTAGTTCTTTTCATTTACGATGTACTTAGATCGGGAGAAAACAACACAAGTCGATTAGGTATTCCTAGATTTCAACAAAACCTTCGATAAAGTTCCACACAAACATAAATTCTATGGAATCAATTAGTAAATTATTAATTGGGTTAGAGATTTCTTGCCACATCGCAAACAAATAGTAGTCATCGATGGGTTGTGCACAACGGATAGAGATTTAACTTAGGGCGTCCCCCAGGGAAGTGTATTAGGGCCGCTTCTATTCTTAATATATATATATTAATGACTTAAGCGCACACGTTAGTAGCAATCTCAGGTTATTTGCCGATGACACAGTGGTATACAGGGAAATAAGGAGCCAACTAGTTCGCGAGCTACTCTCTAGAGACTTAGACACAATCTCGGATTGGTGCCAGGAATAGGGATTAATGCCTAATATAGACAAAAGCGCAGTTTTGAAATTTTGGAATAAAGGAAGTGGCGAAAGGACATAAACAATGACATAGAGGGTTCAGTACTAACTACGGCCAATCAAGTTAATTATTTAAGGGTTGTTCTAACACCACGCCTTTCATGGGGAGCACATATCAGGACAGCATGCAGATCATCTTTAAAGAAACTGGGATTCATTAAACGAGTGGTGGGGAAATGTAATGAGAAAGTTAAAGAGAGGTGTTATTTTGCTCTAGTTAAGACCTCATATGGAATATACCGTAAATATTTAGGATCCTTGGGAGAAAATTTGGCAATAAGAATTGGATAAAGTCCAGAGAAAATCCGCCAGATTCGTTAAAAATTGTTATAATAAGAACACAAGTGTGACAGGTTTCTTATGGGATTTAGGCTGGGAGCCGACTGAGATACGAAGAGAACAAGTGAGAATTACACCTTTAGAAAGGTTCTGAACAAACAAGTTTAGCGATGACACAAAAGGAATTATAATGGCCCCACATCACTTAGGTAGATCAGATCACAAAGATAAAATAAGGGAGATAGATTCCAATAGAGATAGATTCAAATACTCATTCTTCCCCAGAACAATCGGGGATGAGAATAGTAAGAAACTGAAGTAATTTTAGAAACATAAAATCATTTAATTTACAAGTCGGAGCAAAATTAAACATTGCAAAGTTGTCAGGTATATTTGTGGGTGCATGTGTTTTATAAATTTTTGGCTTTTACATGCGGTTGTTTTCTTAATTATGCATGGTACCCTACCACACCCCGCCATACGTCCTCGTGGCGGCTCGTGGGGTATTAAGTAGATGTAAATAGTTAATAAGTTGCTAACAAAAAGATGCTCTTCTTGGTTGCATTCCTAAATAGTTTAAACTGAAAAAAAACACTCCTTTATTTTAGCTCTAATGTCCATTTGCTGTGTTTTCGAATTTGCTCGATCTCATCGAATGACACTAGACTTAACTATTTCCATGTTGCGACACTTGCCTAACTTGCTTCCCTCCGGAGGAAGGAGTCGGCCTGTGACCGAAATACCGGTCTGGGTGATTCTCCTTTGAAGCGTGCCGGCGTTTGGAACCCGTCCCCCGTCCCTCGCACCACGTTTCCTTCTTCCCCATTTGCCCCGGAGCCGTCTTTCCGGTCTGCGTCCACGGACTGTCGGGGACTGCAGGCCGAGAATAAATATGTACTACTATACCACCAATGATCACATCCAGTGCCACTCTCGTGCGTCCTCGATCTGATCGGCAGCCACTTATCTTACAAGGCTTGGGACAGCAAAGGGGCCATTTGAATCGAGATCTGCTAGCCCATCCGCAGAATGTACGCATTCGCGCGGCATACGATGTTAATACTATATTTAATTTGCAGATCTCTTTAAATTATAGAATAATTGACGATGATGAAGTTCAGAGCATCAAATAATCACTTTTTAAAATTAATATTACATAGATAACTAATTCTGCAACTAAATATGAGAAAGAAATTACTGATCATGAGTAATCGTTATGAATAACTGATTATTTTAGTCGATCATTTCGAGTAGGGCACATGCAAATTTTACCTGGGTCCCACCGAGATAGCGCTTTCTTCACTGTGAGGGCTAAGATTTCCTTGTTTATGCATAAAATAGTTTTTTTTCTTTCAAATGCAGTAAAATATGTGCATATAATAAAAGATGAATTTCTAAAAAATAAAAATAAAAAACTAAAGAAAGTTAATCCCACTGGACGATGCCCAAAGGTTTTCTTCATTTGTGGGGGTATCGGCTCGGTTATAATCTCATTTACCCAAATGTAAATAGCTGCAAAAACAGGAGCTGGTGCTATGAACTTTATCCAACTCGGATTTGATTTCTTTCGGTGTTAAGCCTTTTAAATAGAAGTGTCTAATCACAGCACGAAACTAATTTTTTCCCATTTTTTTAAAGAAATAAAAGTTTGTCCCTTCAATTGAGAATGAAAATGAAACCACTTGATGGATATAGCTGAAAATTCAACAGCAATCTAGCGAGAGATGAAGCTTACCAAAAGAAAATCATTTTCGATACTACGAGCGTCATTTCTTGGATTTTCCGAGGACATATTGAACTACCCACATATCTTCCCTAGAACGGAACATGTTACGTTCCACCCATGTGACCGCTGGATAGCATAAAATTCTCAGTTTAGTCAACGCTATTAAATAGAAAGTTGTTTATTATTTTTTTTAAATCGCTAGGGAACGGAAATATGAAATTAGTTTATTGCCTAATAGTGAATTCTTCGAATAAGTTGAGGTCATTATCTGCGTGACATCAACCCTGGGCGTACCCCTTCCCTCCCGCCAGGTCACACACCGGCGATTCCTTCGCCTCATGAGGCGTGACGCGTATTATATTGACAAACCGATCAAGTGTCGAAACCAACGCCTGTAATGACGAGCCACGCCATCTACTTCGCTCACATCCGCAGCGCGCGCAATTTTTCTTCGATCCACTCACTCGCTCAATCCTTCCAGAATTAATGCGCTCCCGCCGCTCTTCCACCAGCTATCCTCCACCCTTCCCCTGTCCCCCGCAATCTCCAACACTCCCCTCGCTCAATCCGACCCCCATCCCATTCCCCCTTCTCTCTCAAACACCCCTTGAAAGCAGATTTCTTTTGCTTTCACTTCAACCCCTCAGCTTTGTATTTTCAGCCAAATGTTTTTCTTCCTAAAAAAAAGAAAACCAAAATTCGATTTCCCCTCGCAAACTTGACAACTGCGAACGCCATCTTTTGAGTTTTTTTTCAAGTTTTTTGTTCATTCCCAAGCATTTTTCAAATAAAAAACTCATCGGGTTAATTAGCTGGTATCCCGCGTTTGAGTCAGCGGAGCATAGCGGTATATTTACTAAGCGCAATAACAAAAAAAGGGGAGAAATTATATTTTGATAAAAGTTTATTTCCCAATGAATGTAGGTTGAACATAAACTTCTCTTAAATAAGGACTTTATTCAACAAAAGAACGGGCGTTTTTTTTGAAAAGCCGCTTTATGGGATTTCATCTTTTACAAAAATTACATATTTTGCCGAGCAACGACAAATACCATATATACTCGGATATATCACTCATACCGTACTATTATATTCACCTCAACTTTAAAGTGATGAATATAACATAAACCGCACATGACACTAAACAAGCAGCTTTTACGAAAAGCACGGAATAACATTCCTGGATAATAATAGCTCTAAAACGCGAATAGTGTTCTAGAATGGCAGCAACAAAATAAAGAACCAGAAAACAATGACTTAGGATTGCTAAGGATTCAACTACACCTATTACACATTTAAATGAACTTTGGATCGATGAAAAAGTCAGCGCACTGGGTGTGTTACGTAGTTCAATATTACATTCCAATTTATTGAACATTGCCACTTTTTTAGTTTTATTGCTGGACTCCCGAAAGAATTGATATCAGCAATCGAAAGAATGTGCAAAATCTATGAAGTCATCGTAAAATGTGGTAATGCTCTACTTCATATTATCTTAGTAGTAGTACTTAGGGGAGGCCACCGACAGCTGAGGTCATTTACACCATTAGGGATCGACAGTAAACGATGAAGGGTGGAAACCCGGCGTCGGTATCAGCATACTCCTAACAAAAGGTGCCAAGAGGTCCGCAGCCTAACGTCCCATCCGACGGACGGACGGCGTACTCACTCAAAGTGCCCTCCAAAAAGTACCTATAGTAGGGATCGGTATACCATTGAAAAATATCTGCCGTTACCAGGATTCGAACGCGGACCCTCTGGGAGGGGGGAAGCCAGTACGTTAGCCACCGCACCATCCCGATTCCCGCTCCGCTTCATTTGGTGTGAGATTTCGTTCCCCTCGTCACTAATCAATATCACTCGTGACCATCGGGACGATTAATTTTAAGTTTTGCCTCTTGGGGAGGCGACATTGAAAAAAAAAATCATTCGTAGAGAAAGCAGAAATTGCTCTGTCTCCATTAGTTGCACCTCCGTCGGTACGGCCTTGCGGTTTATTAATATGTTTGAACTGCCGTAAGTACGTTGAAGATAATCGCTCCCTTCAACCGTGATATCAACGAGCGACAATATCTCTTAGCATGATGCAAATTTGTTTTAACGTGCACTCCTTATGCTAAATGAAGCCCAGGAGAATCCATAAAGTTGCACGAGAATTCCTTCGTAATCGCTTTAAAAGGAAGCAGCACAACTGTTTCCCCGTGTGTTCGCGTAGAGTCAAACTCAGTTTTTGAGACCTATCCAGATAAAGATGTGCTAATGGCAGGAGTCTTCCTATGTAAATATATTTGTATGGTCTAATTCGAAAAGAAGTACAGCGTTACTCGATTTTCTTGAAAAAAGAAGCGGAGAACTTTTAAACGGGCACAAGAACATTGTTAGCAATTCCAATTCACTTCCCGTCCGTCAGCTCCTTATGGCCACTCATTGGTCTTATGGCCTGATCCGAAACGAACCATTTAATGACAAATTAATGTGCATATCACCATAATTCTTTTAAGGGTTTCACGATAAGTGTGTCAAGGATGAAGTAGGGGATAACGACGGTTTAACGACACTAGATGTAAATGCATCCTTCCTTCTATGCGCAGAAGATGCAGTCTTAATGCTGAACGAGCATCCCCTGAAACTTCAGGGGTACCTTGAGAGCGGTAGTGTGGATATAATTTCAGTAAAATCCATTTCAAACAGGCAGCTGTGTTTATTAAGGAGAATGACTACGTAGAGCAACAGTGGCACTGGAGAAAGTGCTCTATTTAGGGAGTAAGTGCAGAACGGTAGCGGAATATTGGCAGGAAGAGACTAAGCGTCGTGCAAATTCTGGGGAAAGATTTTGGTATCACGTTGAGAAAATAAAAAATGAAAGAACAACAGGGTAACATTAATGGAAGCGCAATGATTTGTATTCATCACTTCATGGTACGTAGTAAAACCACGCTTATAAATGCATCACTTTGGTAAGCTAGGATATAAAAGATTTATATTAAATGTATCGATAAAAATTTTTTGCTGACGTGTGCGTGAAGTGCTGAATTCAGACAGTGTTGGTTAAGTGTGCGCATGGTCGCAGATCATATTGGCATTGATAATATGACAGTGCACGCCAATTATCACTGAAAATTTGTCGATCCGAAAGATCTGCGCTAAACTCGTCCTCCCGAAGGTCTTTGGACGGACCACCAAGAGCGGAGTCGAGTGTCTGTCTGCTGGCGAAGACCTTCTGCAACGACATCGCGACGATTCCCCAACTTCCTTACAGTCCCGACTTGGCACCAGGAGACTATATCCTATTCCTAAAAGTGAAATCCTCTCTCAAAGGACACAACCGTGGGACCCTAAGTACCATCGATGAAGCTTGCACGCGCACCCTTAAGGACCTTCCAGAATCCGCTACCAGAGAACCTTCGAGTCGTGAAAAATTCACTGGTGAAAGTATGTCTACGCTCAATGAATGAACTTTGAAGAATTTTGAGGCATTGTAGCAACATATGAAATATATCTATTTTCCAATACCTTTTAAACAAACCATATATCGTACATGTGGACCAAAATTTGGCGGGTACTTGATTTACTCGAGGAATATTTAGCAGGTGAAAATATTAGAGATACGTACGAGGAGTGAGTGAGAGTTAACTTTTCAAATCCGAATATGAGCGATGAGCGAATGATTTGAGGGAGGAGGAGACAGAAGGAGTAATTCAGCCATCGGGAGCAATGTGGTAGAAGGAACTCTCTAGACAAGGAGAAGAAGACGCCTAAGTAACAGAAGAGCATGCATACAAAAATATATCAATATAGAAAAGGTTCCCTTAGAAATCTAAATCAACGCTATTATTGACAGCACCGCCTCGCAATTAAATGACGTAAAGCGTACGCATCTCTTTTTGAAATTGTTATTTATTTTGGAGAAACGCTTTATGAAAGTATAAGGTCATTTCACTCTTCGAAAACTACTAAAGGTTGCACTAATTTTTACAGTCTCATAATAACGATTGGCAACTATTACGCACAATTCGTCTCCCTTAACGCGAGGGTAAATCAATTGAAATCTTTGAAAGGGCACTAAAATTTCAAATTTGTGTCTCATAGCTCTGTTAGTTGGCATTAGTGGTAGCCATGGTAAGATGAGTGCCCCACAGCTAGCAGTATGATGCAGAAAGCAACAATATGGTGGAAAAATACTGTAAACATGGCAGTTGGATTTACAACATGCACCTCAGAAGGCCAGCATTCTGTCATTTGTTCGTTGAATAGTTTAGGGAGGAAACATCGAAATTCATCAGTGAATGATAGTTGTTAATTAATATCTGTCACACAACAAGTTTATACATGAAAATTAAACCGTTCATAAACAGCATTACTTCTCTAAGAGATTCCCCTTGACCTGGTCAGGCACACCAAGCTGGATATACAGGTAGAGGCATTTAAAGACATGGTATTTCTAGAATTATCTTGAAATTTCAAAGCGCTGGAATATTTTTATTGCATATAATTGAGAGTATATATAAAAATAATATTTTTGCGAATATTCTGTATTCAAGAAGTTACCAGGTTAAAAGTATACATGTCTATGGGTTTTCATTTGACTCTCCATAGCAAGTTAAAGTAAGAATCCACAGGAGCACTAGGATCTAATGCAATGCCTCGTACTTGCACAATGAAAGTAAGGGGCGGAAATAAAATTAATAACATGTATTTATCGTTATTTCTGAAAGAGTAGGTGTTTGATTCTCCACTCAACCAATTCATGATTCCTGAAATTGACAAAATTGTATGAAAATTGCGAGGAAGAAAAATGTTAGATAGATGAAATGCAAAGAAATAATGTACATCAAATACAAGAAATGAATTGTTTTGCATAGGGGCTTTTTCGCTAGCCCATGCAATTGAGACTTCCGGAGGATGAATGGATCGATGAAGAAAGTGAATCAATTTCTGATGTTCATAGCGCAGAATTATTTCAAAGGATACACACTAGAGTGACGCTGTTAGGACTATAAACGCCCCCACGTCCTCTTTAGCACAGTATTTCTCGAACAGACATGGAGGGGGAGAGAGAGAGGGAGAGAGAGAGGGAGAGAGAGAGGGAGAGAGAGAGGAGAGAGAGAGGGAGAGAGAGAGGGAGAGAGAGAGGGAGAGAGAGAGGGAGAGAGAGAGGGAGAGAGAGAGGGAGAGAGAGAGGGAGAGAGAGAGGGAGAGAGAGAGGGAGAGAGAGAGGGAGAGAGAGAGGGAGAGAGAGAGGGAGAGAGAGAGGGAGAGAGAGAGGGAGAGAGAGAGGGAGAGAGAGAGGGAGAGAGAGAGGGAGAGAGAGAGGGAGAGAGAGAGGGAGAGAGAGGGAGAGAGAGA
>CM073770.1:102656173-102776236 GCA_037158775.1 Hetaerina titia | reverse complement strand
TAAAATTTTTTATGATAAAATATTGATCGCGCTTTATACACTTATATTCTTCACTAGTTTGCAAACAATTGGACAGTATGAATAGCGTTCTTTGTTAAACAGAATGGGGGTGATTTTTGTCAAACATGTTTATATTTGACATTTAAACACCACCATCATGTATGCCGATAATTTGACGGAACGTACTCGGAAAGTGTTGGGTTAACTACGAAGTGCCATAGTAACAAAATATATGAAGTATTGGTTCATGCTGAGAAAATATTTTACAGGGTTGGAATTGATTTCACTTCGAACAGGAAAGTTAATGAATCAAAGCGCGAATACCTCAAGTAAAATTATTTATATTATTTTCATGCGTCAACAGAAACAGTTTTGAATAATGAAAACAATTACTGTAACGGAGATTTATTATCTGAGATTTTGGGCTGAAGTTTAGCACACGAATACTTCCCAGTAGTAGTTACATTTTCAGTAGCAGTGGTCTATGCGTTCTAATCCAAGTCATAGGTATTCGTATATTTGCCGGTCAACAGCCCTAATGTTAATAAAATCCCTTCGGTCTCGCACCATGAAATTATTGATAATTTTTATTTCAAGTCATTTATCATCATCATAAAAGAAAAGATTGGAAATGGCTCAATTTAAGAAGTAATATATTCTTCTCCAAAATCACAAAAATCTCGCGTCAAGTGTTGGTATCTTACGTGAATCGACTTCCCTGGGATTACAAGAGAAGGGAGCTGCCATTTCAGGAGAGGAGAACATATTTGTTTTCCGTGCCTTACGTGCCCAATAAAAGAGTAGAATCGCTGTAATGAACATCCTTTGTACGAGATTACATTGGGAATAAATTTGTGGAGGCCAAGTGGATAGTCCTACCATTTCAAGAGTCAGTGCAAAGAGTGATGATTTTAGTGAAATTTCCTTTCTCCGGATTACGAGAAAATCGTTGGAGTTCCGAAAGCTTACCGGGAAGAGAGTTGGATTTTCTGGATCCTATCATCCAAGAAACACAACAACCTTCCTTTTCCACTTCCAACTCGAAGAGGTAAATAATGCAGAGGAGATCAAGTAAAATCCCTGTGTACCACTCCAATATCCGATCGTGCATGATAATACAAATTAAAAATATTAAAGAAGCTACATAAAAGGACGTAAATTCTGATTATAATGATGAATAATTACTCGAACGAAGGAAATATTGATGCTCTCACGCGATATGATCTTTTCATTATCTATCGTAGAATATTTGGGACATGGACAACTTTTTAGATTTAAAAATATGGAAAGGAAAGTTTCCAATATCATGAAAATGGTTACTATAAAACAGAGTTACACGATACTTCCAAAACATAGTACTGGAGACTCTGGGTGCATGAAGGCGTGTCACATCATTCACGATTTCACCGACTGAAAAAATGCGAATCTCCAGCGTGTGGCAGGTGTTAGGCCACCAGTCATAGCGATATGCTGATTGGCACGTAATGGCATTCGGGGAGTACAACTAATCATTGATTACGTCTCACTCTGTCGTTGTGGCCTCGAATTGCTCACGAGGGGGCTCGATTCGTCAGTCAATTCCCCGCAAATTCCCATTGTGGTCTCGCCAAACAACGAAATGCGGCGCAACGATTTCTATGGCTAATGAATCAGCATTAAATACGATTGATTTCTACTTCCCTAAACATTTAAGTCGCATATATCACCTTAGTATTCCCAGTGTCACCTAGTTCCGATGATGATTTGACAGTTCCGGGACCTTAATAAAGATTTTTCATGAAAATTGAGACTCATTTTGCTGTTTTATTCGGAAATTATACCCTTCTGCCAAGGGTCCCATTAACTGGACGTATGTACAAAGCGAGTTCCAACCAATGCAAAATAACACGATTCTCTTTGTTCGGTTTTCGGAATTATATTTCCCCGTGATTCATTACATGACTCCTGGTTTCCTCATCATTTCTCCGTACCTATTCGTAAATTGCACCACATGAGTCTGAGCACAATATGACAGCTAGACGCGTTCTTCTTTGTCCCACAATCTTATTCCTTCACCTAAAAGTCTGCAGGTTTTAACGATGTAAACGTCTTTTTCCCAGATTTACGTTGCATTACATTTTCCAGATTCAATTTGGAAACCATACAGCAGGAAGTAATATTATTGAGATTGCTAAAAAGCGCCACTCAGTATGATTGCTCAGCGTGGCAGCAAACAGAAGGAATATTTCCAACTCCAAGGCAGATAGACCAGACCACAATCAACAGAGAGCATGGAGAGAAGGTTTTCCCGAACAATTTTCCCGAGAAGGTTTTCCCGAGGTGGCCCGAACAATTTGAAGAATCCTTTTCAATGATCACAGAACTCGATAATACACCTATCAATACGGATAGAAGTATTCACCTATTGCAAACAGTTTCACCATATTATAAATTAATTCGATCATAACTTTTTTCAGATCCCTTTCCCATCCGCTTTTTAACCCTCTCCCGCCAAAGGTGTGCTGAGAAGGGGGAAGTAGGAAGTTAGGATCTAGTGGTGACGGTTCATTCCGGGAAATTGAAAAGTTTTGAATGCTACCATGCTCGATACGCTGATTCGCAAGTTTTCAGCATTACATTGGTGGCTAAATCGAGTAGGTATTCTAGGATGGTTAGGGAGAAACACTGCTCGAAGGAAAGGTTGTGGGAATTCGCGTGTGAAGGGATAGGAAGAGAACAGAGTGAGGAACAATTACAGGAGTAGCGGTGATTGTTCATTCGAATGGATAAGGGGGTAATGCATTCGCCTATGTAAAATGAAGGGCATTTTTTGGATGGAAAAAGATACATAACGATTTTCGAGAGGTAATTAGCGTAGCAACGACATGAGGAGGCAATGAGAGGATGTGGGGAGAGGGGAGCAGATCTGATTGGCAAGCATATTTTTTTCATCGGGCTCGGTTGCAAGGAGGGGAAATATGAGGAAATTAGTCAGGGGTTTTTTTGGGATTAGGCAAAGGTTTGTTGGATCTCAGTATGTTTTTGAGATCGGCGGGTCGTCTGCATGCGAGAGAGGGGCATTGGGGCATAAGACATGAGACATCGTCATTACCGTTTAAAATAGCAAAAGTTTTGTGAAAAGGTTTCAGTCTATTAGATCCGGGGAAATAGGTGTTGCAAAGGTTGAGTCCTGCGTCAGATAAGGGGTTGTTTTTCTGTGGTGTGTAAGGTCGGGTGGTTTATTCTGTAGGAGCTTTTCTGGGCAACTACACTTGTGAAGTGCATGGGGTAGATTGTGGAGGTATTGATTGAGGGTGACTTGTGTTGCAAATCCGATGTCCGCGGATAGAGAGAGAGTCGGGAATCGAGCGTATGGTGTGAGAAGTGTGACAGGTGGTGAAGTGTACATATTGCTGATGGTTAGTGGCTTTGATATGTCCTGAAGTGGTGAATTTGTTGTTGTGAAGGAAGATGTCTGTGTCATGAAAGGTGACGGTGGAGCCTGAAATGGAAGAAGTAAATGTCACTGTGAAAGAAGAATTTAAGGCCGATAAGAAATTGTTGAGGGACTCAGAGCCGTGTGCTCTGGGTATAAAAATATCGTCTCTGTAACGGACCCACCAAAAAGGTTTAAGAGATTGTTGTGAAAGAAAAGTCGTTTCAGGGGAGCCCATGATGAGATTGGCGGATGATGGCGTCATTCTCGTTCCCATCGCTCTGCCTTTGGTTTGTAGGTAAAGAGAGCTTTGGAACGTAAATGCATTTTTGTCTGGATGAAAGTGAGTAGCTTAAGGAGGGACGCTGGAGTGGGTGGTGTAGAGAGAGATAATGTTGGAGAGAGGATAACCCTTCGTCATGGAAAATAGAGGTGTTGAGGGTAGTAACGTCGATGATGGCCATAAGTAGGCTGGAGTAGAGGGGGGAATGGAGACAGAATTGAAACGGAGGAGGATGTCTTTTATGAAGGGAGCAAGGAGAGTAGAAGATGTTGTAGGTGGTGGTCAAAAAATGAGAGATTCTTTCGTGGGAGAGTTTGAACTGAAGACTATAGGGCGATAGGGAATGTTTGATTTGTGTGTTTCAGGGAGGAGGTAAAACTAGGGTGTTCTAGAATCTGGAGATGGGAGTAGGGATATGTAATGGAAGGTGAAGCCTTCATCTGGTCCAAATTGTAGGAGAATAGGCCAAAAGTTTTGTTTAGAAAGTGGATGTCGGGTCGTTGGTGAGATTGGTATAGGCGGATTGAGATGACTGAGGTGTTTGGAAATATAGTCTTTGGGGTTTAAAGTTACTACTGAAGAACTTTTATCAACAGCGGCAATTACGATTGTTGGGGTTGGTCTGTATATTTATTAGGACATGATGTTTGTAGGTGGACAGGTTATTTTTAGGTTTCAGAGACTCTAGATCAAACTTTCAACTGGATGGTTTGCCCATCATGCATCACCGTTATTCTTGTAATTCTGCATTATTCCCTTCTCTTCCCATCCATTCATACGCAAATTCCCACGACCTTTCCTTCGACCAGTGTTTCTCCCTAAACATCCTAGAATCCCTACCCGTTTCAGGGACCATATATGAATTCGCATATATATGCATATTAGCATTCCAATCGTTTCAATTTCCCGGGCTGAACCATCTCCACTAGGTAGATCCTTACCGCTTTCCTCCTCCACTACCAGCACGCCCTACACTTCCCCCACCCCAGCCCTCGCATTCACTCCGCCCGAAACCTTCCAGTCTGACCTGAAGATGTCCTAAGGAAGGCTGAAAACTTAAACTTTCTTAAATGTGTGTCACATGTGCTTTCTATTTATATATGTACACGAGTATACACATTCAAACACGAAATTCCGCCATACGGCGAACAAATATTCATTTACAAGTAAATAAATATAGGAAAAGGGATAGGAACATACATATAGGACGAGCACAGGAGAGGTAGGGAAGGCGGAATCGAGCAGATCACAACGCGAAAATATTTCCTTGACCGGGACTTGAACACCAGATCTTCCGACTTGCCGAGCCGATATTCTAGATGTCATAAAATCTGGTTCTCTTGGTCCTTACTCAAGGTGAGCAGTCTATAGCTCTCCGAGCACCAAAATACTTTTTCATCACCGTTGTCGATTGGAGAAGGAGCGCGACTTAAAATCGTTAGACCGGAAAAACAAATTTAGGAGGCAAAAGAGAGACACAGAGAGATTAAGGAAGCGCGGCATTATTATCCTTAACTCCCTCCGAAAATTCTTTCACGGCAAAAATTCATGGAACGAAGACCGCGCTTTGTCGCTTCGAAGAGGGCCGTTTTAAACAAATGTCTCCGTCGTCGCGGGCGCGGGTGGGTGGGCGATGAGGAGAGGAAGGCCGTTCCCATAGATACGTGACCTCTCTCCCGCACCGCATAATGGCCGCTCTCCCGGCAGCAGACGCCTCTCCCGCTCCTCCCGCCCGCGCGCACCCGCGCCCTCTCCCGCCAGCCTTTCACTCTCCTTCGCCCCCCGAATGCCCTCCCCTCGAGCACCAACCCCCCTGCCGCTGCCGCCGTGGCCTCGAAGCCCGCCTTCCGGGACGATTCGAACGGAAGTGTAATTTCGCTGCACCCCAGCCTGCAACCACGTGTCCCACTTCTCTTTCCTCCCGCGCGGTGGCCTCTGGGACATCACCGTGCACGTGCCGAGTGGATGAACTCGGATGTCTTCGATTTCTCCGATCAGTGTTTTTTACGCATTTTATTTTCTATATCCCAGACAATCCGGAATCATTAAGTCAGAAACCAAAGACACTATTGAAATATTAAAGACGTTCCATTTACAAGTCAGGACAACTGAAGTATAAATACCAATCTTCACTCAATTTTATTCGGTACAACTCGTTTCAGCGCATCACCAGAGACCGGATGGTGACGGCAATGCGTCGAAAGTAGTTGTACCGATTAAAATTGGGTGGAAAGATACATTGTTGTTCATACTTCAGTGATAATGGATTTCCACAAAATTAAGTCTGAAAACATCAAATAAGTCAGGACAAGATTAAATGTGTCGTAGACATAAGATATATTCGTAGGTGCATGTGTATGTTAGTATGATAGTATAGTATTTGCATACGTGTAAGTTTGTGAAGGGTTTTCGCATGAATAGCGCATTCTACTCTGTGGGTGGGTGGGATGTGCAAGAATTTGTCGGTTTTCATGTGGTTTTATTCTTTTTTACGAGTGGTAACCTAATATCCCCCGCCACACGCCACTGCGGCAACTTGCGGGGATTTTGTAGATGCAAATGTGTACTTTAAATAGCCGAGTGCATAACACAAGATATTATTAAAAAAGACTCACATGATTTCAAATATTTTACTACTTTTATTTAGGCAACGGACATTGCAGGTACATTTAATTTTGGTATTGCGTGCCTGGTGTGGAATCACCTATAAGCACACACAATATAGGTGGCTTTCGGGGTATCATGTAGATCTAAATAACAGGAGTGACTCAAGATGCGGCCGAAATAATGTGGCGATATCAATATCTGGTCAAAACTGGTGATAGCGTACAATACACCGTACAGCTGCATTCGTTCCCATCTCTTTCCTAGAAGAACCAAGGCCTTCCGGATGAGATCGTCATACGAATCTTTGCAATCGGGTGTAAGATGAGTATCTAAAACAAATTGACATCACTTACTCAAAAAGCAATTCGTAAGGGCTCAACAAGTAATGACGATTCATACGGGACTGTCTTGATGATGACACACTAATGTTAAACACCGAATTAAAACTTTTTTAACAATATTTTCCATGAAAATAAACTAAATTTTGAACGTTTATTATATTTAACGTGATGAAAGGTGCGAAATTTTAAGATTTAAATTAGCGAAGGGAACATTAAGTTCACAGTTAACTTTATTGTAATTATTCCTTTGCCTTTGACTACAGTTGGCACTTATGTTTTTTCATCGAACACAGTTTCTGCATTTAAAATAATAGAAAAGGAGACATTTTTTAATTGGGACTCTCGTAATGAATTGAAAACTTTCCCTAGAAGAATGCGATAAAGTGAGTAATCTGTTAATCGCCTTACCACGCTGAATCACCAGACTCTATTAGTAATCCCTTCGGCGTATGATATGCTCTCACTCGAGTCGCCATATGGAGGTCATATTTTCCCTATGCTGCTCGCAATTATCTCAGCAAGTTCTAGGTCATAGCAAAGCACACAGCATGTGTTTGAGTCGTGGATATACGAGTATATGCAAAGGCGTTTTCCAGAACTGAACGCCAAACCTTCAGGCCACTATACGCAGGCAGACTGTACCCACTACGCCCTCCTATGCAATAAATAAGTGAATTTCATTTTTAGAATTGTAATATTCGACGGATTATTGGTATCCATAGGCACACTCCGCTAGCCGCTGCTAGGGCAGATGGTGGAGGTCACCAGTCAAATGTGCACAATTGTGGGTTAATATTTATGTACACATGGGAATATGAATTTTCCCATGGGTATTATTTTCTTCAAGATTGCTAGATAACTTAAAGATTCTTTGTAAATGTCAGAAACCGCTTGTAATCTTTAATATTAATGAAAACTTTTCGGATTAAAATTCCAGGTGATTTATAGTGGCACGTTGTAGTCCAGTGGGTTAGAGTGCTGGGCTACTGACCGATGGGCCCGGGTTTGATTCCCGCTAGTGCCTCTGGGCACTCTTAGGTTCACGCAAGATGTGTTATTTTTGGATTATTAAATCTTCCTGGGAAACCACAGGTGGCAAAGGGAGATGAGATGTTAATCTGATGATTGAATTTCATACGCCGAGCCGTTGAGATAAATACAAGGTGAGCCGTACCCTCACCTATCACAACTACCCTTCGGGTCGATAAATAAGGTTTGTAAGTGATTTTAAAAACATTGACATTCTCGTAGTAAACATCAACATGGATTGCACCGACTAAAATACAATAATATCATTACGTGAACGAGAAATACGTGCATAGTTTCATTCCATGTTATATTAAACTTTAGGTATTTAAATCCTTAAGATCTCAACGAAATAGGCATTCTATCCGTTAAAAAATTAGCATTAGATGAACGCTCATTGTATTCGGAACTTAGGGATTGCAATCAGAGGCAAATATTTATAGAAGAGCACTTCTGCGGCAGTTGGTTGACAGGAAAATTCATGGAAGCATAATTTGTTCATTCTGTCCAAGAGATACAAATTCATTATTTGAGCCATTATATATGTGTATATATACATACATAATACATATATTTACACACATTTTATGAACAACAAACACAGAAATGAATAAAGCGGAATAATCTCTGGAAGAAAATTCAGGTATGGTTTGTGTTCTGCATGTTAAGAGACACCTAATATGTATCAAACCGGCAGTAAGACACTGGAACAAAAACGTTGACTAAAACTAAGGTTCAACCGGAGAAATTTACTACTGCATTACATTTCACGTCAAGCTTAATTTATATTGAAGATTAGGCAATCTAACGATACGAGGAGGTGCACGTTTGGGCACAAATGAACACGTAAACGTGACTTTGTAATAGAATGAATGATGAAGGGATTGGTGATTATTTAAATTGGCTGATAAAGTATTCACTTGAATTTATTATTTTTCACGCAGATGTACTCTCTTGAAATAATAAATAGATTAAGCCAATTACATAACCAGTTTTCATTTTATCAAGGTCTTCATCTGTTGAAAACAGGGGGAGTTTGATTCCAAAAATGCCGTTCCGGTTTTAGGAAGAGGTTCTGAATGATCGACTATCGCAAACTTTTCGACGGCCTTTTTTAGAGGTCATGATTGTCGAGATAACTTGCTCTTTTCTTACACCATCATTACAAGTGATAAATCTTGTTCTCCATCCTTATTCCATCGTGTACGTGATTTTAGGACAATGACCACTATTTTACCTCAAAGATTTTATTTCGGAGCCATACTGCACTGCATAGTTCACTATATAGTGCACTATAGTTGCACTAAATAATCATTCCTTTGCGTAAGTAATTAGCTTGCCCGCCTCTCATTAATTTCTCATCCGCAAGTGCTCTTTATTAGAGTACGTCTAAATGGGATCGATAGAGGTAGCAGGGTACTTATGACTTCTGTGAGAGAGAAAATATGCGTTGATGTCGAAAAACATAAAAATACATGCAACACAGAAGAAACTTATTTTCCAGCTCTGACATGAATAATGGCAAACTCGTATTTTATTGACCTAACCAAACTTACTTCGTTGCTGTCATCATCGCCGCACGAGATGTACGTAGTGATGCGCCATATAATATCATTTTAAATCTACGCGCGTAAATAACAAGCAGTATACTTGTATTATATTTTGTGATTTTGACACTCATATAGGAGGTATAGAAATACGAGGACACATATATAGGACACATATTTTCGAGGTGTGTTCAAACAATAACGAGAATTTTTTCATTTCACGGGCTTGGGGAGTCCGATTGTTAAACTTTTTTTATTATGTTGGTATACATGCCCCTGAAGTATGATAAAACTTTCACCTGTTTTCATTGTGGATTTTGAATGTGACAGCCACTAAGGTTGGACGTGTTTTATGAGACCGGCGATTTTCGTTTGTTAAAAGAATTGGATCAAAATATATGTATCAATATATGTATATATGCGTAAAAAATAAAATGAAGTATAACAAAGTGTGTGAAATGTTAACAAAGGCCTATGGTGAGTTTGCTATGAGTAAATCAAGAGTTTACGAGTGGTATAAGCATTTCCAAGAAGGCCGTGAAGGCCTTGTAGATGACGAACGCCCTGAACGCCCCAGCACATTAACAATCGATGGAAACGTGGAAATAGTGAAAGAAATGGTAATGAACGATCGCCGAATCACAATTCAAGAGGTTGCTGATGATGTCGCCATATCGATTGGAAAATGTCATGACATTTTTTCCAATGTTTTTAGTATGAAACGCGTGGCAGCAAAATTCGTTCCAAAATTGTTGAATTTTGAACAAAAACAGTGGCGAATGGAAGTTGCTGAGGACGATACAGAATTACTGAAACGTATTATAACAGGTGACGAAACATGGGTTTATGGATATGACTTTGAAACTAAGGCTCAATCATCCCAGTGGAGGCATTCTGGCTCGCCAAGACAGATAAAGGCTCGACAAGTGCGGTCCAACGTGAGTGACGGTTATGCTCACTGCGTTCTTCGATTTTAATAGCATAGTGCATCATGAATTCCTGCCGCCAGGTCAAACGGTCAATAAGAATTACTATCTACAAGTCCAACGCTGTTTGCGTGAAGCAATCCGAAATAAACGCCCGGATCTGTGGAAAAACAATTCATGGCTTTTTCACTACGATAATGCACCAGCTCACACTTCATTGCTTGTTCGTGAATTTTTGGCCAAAAACAGTACTGTAACGATGCCCCAGCCTCCAAATTCGCCAGATGTGGTTCCGTGTGACTTTTTCCTATTTTCAAAAATTGTGAGAACCTTGAAGCGCCGTCGTTTTACAGCCGTAGATGACATTAAAAGCGCATCGCTGAAAGAACTAAAGGCTATCTTAAACATCGAGTTTCAGAAGTGTTTCGGGGATTGGAAGAAGCGCTGGCACAAGTGCATAATCTCCAATGGGGACTACTTTGAAGGTGAAAACATCAATGTATAAGAATAAATAAATATTATGGTCCGAAACATTAAAATGTTCGTTATTTTTTTAACACAACTCGTGTGTGTGTATGTATACGTACATATATAACACTTTTGTGCTTTTGAGTTCTGTTCCTAACTCCTCTTGAGAAAGGTGGTTGCACCACCGAAAATTCGAGACCCAGTGAGTCCCTCTTTTATGTGTTTGTGTCGACTATAGAAATATATATTTAATGTAAATTTTTTTGTAAAATATATATATTTAATATATATATATATATATATATATATATATATATATATAATTTAAAGTCCATGTATATTAAATATATATATATATATATACGGGTAAAAAATATGTTTATATTCTAAGTTTCCTACCAAATCATACTTAAAATATTTTATAAAAGAACTAATTGAAGATCAAAAATCGCGAATGGTTATTGATTATTCTTACATAGTACGTATTCTCTACACGGGTCAAGTTAAATAACAATAAATGTAAAACAATGTAAGGTTGCTTTGTAAGTGAGCCATTTTCGTCATTTTTGATGAACTATCCACAAAATATCTAAATGGAAACATACATAAATTAGCCTTGGCAGTTTAATTATTTAAAATGCCACTTAGCTTGCCTCCTGTTTTCGAATACACACTTCAATCCTAATAATAAAAAAGTTTCCGTGCTCCTTCATTATGATGCTCATTACTGACGACTGTTTTTTTAATCACAAGATTTGTTCTTCGAGCTGACAACTTATAATACAATTATTAAAATTCCCAACCTCGAAATATTTTATCGCCTCCTAGGATCAAGGGTAACTCCCCAAGGCATTGACAAGACAACGATTTACACTGATACAGCTCCGTGGAATTAGGTATTCCTCGTGCGTTACGTGGTCTACGCATTGTTTGTACGTTGAGTAGACCACACTACGTATTTGACCCGAAGCAGGTCAGAGTTACAGAGATTCGAGTGAAATGGTGATTTCCACCTCCATAGTTTAAATGCCCGGTCCTTTCTTCCCTCTTTATCTTCTCCGTCTTCCGCGTTTCTTCGCCGCGAGACGCCCTCCGCGCCCCTACCTCCCCCTGCGGCGCCTCACAAACAGCTCCCTCCAACCCCTGACCCCCTTCCCCCCTCTCCCTCCCCGCCGCCAGGGCTCGCAGCCGCCCCCATTCCGCTCCAGCGGCGGCCGGAGATGCAGCTCGAGAGAAGCCGGCAGTGGTGACTGGAGGGCGTAAACATATTGATGACAGGAAAAAAAGCGCAAGCCGCCGTCGCTGAGGGAGCTGGTCCGGGGAGCTGGTCGGGGGAACTGCGGAGGCACGACCCGCCCTCCGCTCCCGCCTACGCCGCCGCCTCGGAACCAAATAAGACGTTAATTAATCGCCCGCCGTCTCTCCTCCTCATTGCCGCCGGGGAGCGCGGAGGGCCTCTTCCGACGAGGCGAGGAGGCCTGCCGGGAAGTGGATTAGTAGTCGAGTGTAAGCAGACGGGTGGGACGCGGGAGACGTCAAAACAGGTGTTCACCGCGGCGGCGCGTGGGCTATTCGATCGCAACCACCCTTCTCGCAGGGGTGGGCTCGCGCCGGCGTCACTCTGGGGACCGATGAAAAAATTTGAGAGACCACGGCTCTCTCGGCACCCATTGCCCTTTCTTCCGACCGCTCCATTCCCCTCACAACACACCTCCGCTCCACCACGTTGCCCATATTTTCTCTCCGCTATCCTTCCCCTTCCATCATGTGGAGAATTTCATACACCTCGCCAAAACCACACCGGTCTACTTATCCTCCTCGTTGCCTATATTTCACCATGTTTCATTCTTGTTGAAATCCCTGCCGCATTCATTATTTCCATATGCCCTCACCATTCTAGTCTCCACGACTTAATAAACATTAGTTAAAGTTATTCATCACTGCAGATGATTCTATACCAGCAATTTCTTACCACTGCTCAACTATATCTTACAACGACTGTATAATGTATACAAGGGATTTTCTTTCGTCGATCTGAAAATCTAGGTTATCTAGCAAGTATAGGATGGGATCCTCACAAAGTTGAATAAATTGCCGAATTGGATCGCGTGCAGAGTAGATTTGTAAAACGTTGTTATGATGAGATTAGTTGCGTATCCAAAATATTAGAGCAGCTAGGCTGGGAATCACTCAATGGAGCGAAGGATAAATTACGGTTTGAAGCTCTTGCATAAATTGGAAGGTCGTCTTTTCAGCAGTGATGTTGGAAATGTATTATTAACCCCATCGTACTACGATAGGAGAGATCAAGGGTAGAACAGATTGATATTGATTTGATATGTCATTTTTCCACCAACGATAAGTTCAGAATAACATTGTCCGACCGCGGTAGGGTCATGTTCGCGTAAAAATTATTCTGGTGTGTATTCACCCCCTGCCACACACCCTATGGGTGGCTTGTAGGGTACATAAATAGATAAATAAATCCATGCTTTGGCGCCATTGATTGCTACTGTTCATATTAACGTTTGCTATACCTCGACATTAGTCAATTTTTTAGAACTATATATAAGCATAATTTATTTCATTTCCTGTTTGTATTCGTCCAGACACAGCTGCAAATTTTATCCTCATAATCAAGTAAATTTCCCAAGTATCTTAAGTTGGATATTAATAATTGCATATATTCTGCTTCTGGTGGCAGTTCTTTTTATGCTCCAGTTAGTTTTCCTTTGATTTTGTTATTATTAGCTATATCGTATGAATAACCGTGACCATTGTGGTCGTCACTTCCGCTCGGAGCGGACCTGAGCTATTGTGTTAGTTCTTATTATTACTTACTTCATAATATAATTAGCATAAATCATTCATGATATATAAAATTTCCGTAAGGTTACTGAGAAGATTATTTCTATGTTATGACCGAATGAATACCGTAGTCACAGGTTTTCACGGATGGTTTTGGGAGTTTCAACGAGCGTAAATAGCTATCTTTTTGGCATTTTATTACGATATATTCTTCCCCTTGCCGTCATTATTATATCGAAATATCATTTCATATTAATTTTTAATTCCAAATTTATTAAAAGAAAAACAAACATTTTATACTAACTTGGGCATTTATTCGGGGGTGTTATTGAAGGTTCACTGCAAGGATGTCTAAGTTTAAAGACCATACGCCTTGACTGGAGAGGTAAAGGATTTTTAAACTCTGAAATTGTTGCATTATAATCTGCATCTGTGGATGACTCCGTTAAAAAAGTTATTGCCCTGGCATCTCCCACAGGTTCTTTGAACTTTGAAGGTTCAGGATTAGAAACGAGGTCATTATTTTGGTTTCAATGAAACTCAATAACTTATCACTAATGATTATTGGTATAATGGTGGCTGAGGATTCATTTTGCTAACAAAGGGTGGGCGACAGGTTGTATTATTCCGCTTAGAATTCGTACTTTCTAGCAAGGTAGTTGAACTCTCCAGGTGAAGGCTAGCCCCGATATATCACTCGATAAAACAAGCTTTTCGCGCCGCGGCCATTTTCTGTAGGCTTCATACCATTACTTCATTATCATAACATCATTACTTAGAATGATACTTGTCACTAGACACTCGTTACCCGTTATTTCATACTCGTTACGAGTTATCATTATTTGATTCCGTCTTTATGTCTAAGTAATTGTCATAATAGAGAAAATTGGTTTTAATCATGCACACAAGGTCATTCATTAAATGCATCATTGCATTACCTCAATATCAGCAGAATGCTGAGTCATCCAATCCCTGACGATATGGCGGAAGCTATCGCCGCACGCCCGTCTACGACGAGAATGGATGAAGGGTGTCCCTCGCCATGCCCCATCATCAAGTTTTGAATGTGCGACTCTTTACCCTGACTGGCGAAGAACCCCTACTCGTCGAGTTGGGGTTCCAGGATCAAGTGCCACAGCCCACATTCGATTCCATCGTAGGACTCGAGGATGGATAAAATGAAATAAAACCAATCTCACCGACGCGACGTCCCCTTTGAACTTTACCCGTTGGGGAAAAAAATTCGGCCTTTTCCGCCATTTCGCCATCAAAGAGAAGAGGGAAAGGACTCGTTCCATTCGCTCAATGAAGGCCGAGAGAAAGAGAGAGAGAGACAGCGCTAGACTGTTCCGGATAGCCAAAGAGGTAAAGTAGACACCGTCATTCATGTTCATGGGTACATTATGGTCCTCCATGAAAAGGAATATGAATAAAATTTACATATGTATATATATATATATATATATATATATATATTGTATATAGCCTGTGTTTGTCCTTTATACGTATTCCTATCCCTTTTCCTTAGGGAATCTCTCTCTATTTCCATGCGAATGAAATATATATAAAAAAACCATAAACAAAGTAATCAACCCGAAGGTCGGTTTAGTAGGTGATGGTAGAGCTCACCCATGTGCCAAGCCCGACGGCGTGTGAATATTCACACATCAGGGTAGGGGGGCCAGTTCCTTTCCCTGTGCCGGTTATGGTTTCCCAGGAAGACCTGGTACCCGAAAAATCAACTAGCTTGGGTGGAGCTGCAGGTGCCCAAAGTGCCTTGCCCGGGAATCGAACCCGTGACCCTCCGGTCAGTAGTCCAACGCTCTACCCACTAGACCACCGCGACCCGCCCGAAATATATATATATATATATATATATATATATATATATATATATATATATATATACGATTTCTTCGAAGTAACACGGAAGTGTTGAATAAAAAACTTAGACAGTAACACACAGCACGAGAACACATAAAAAAACACAATTATATCTTGATAATTTCGACGGACTCGAACTCCGTCTTCTTCGGAAGATAAGATATGGCTGAGTCATAACTTCTTCTGCTGAGTCATATCTTATCTTCCGAAGAAGACGGAGTTCGAGTCCGTCGAAATTATCAAGATATAATTGTGAGTGTTCTTTTTGTGTGTTCTCGTGCTGTGTGTTACTGTCTAAGTTTTTTTATATATATTCATTTTTATAAAAAATACATGCATGTGTGTGTGTGGGGGGGGGGTCGCGGTAGTCCAGGGGGTAGAGCGTTGGACTATTGACCGGAGGGCCCGGGTTCGATTCCCGGGCAAGCCACTCTGGGCACCTGCAGCTCCACCCAAGCAACCACCCTGATGTATGAATTTCACACGCCGTCGGGCTTAGTATTGGGTGAGCTATACCATCACTTACCAAACCGAGCTTCGAGTTGATTACTTTGTTTATGGTTTAAATATAAACAGTGGGTTAAATGTCATTTACAATTTGATGTTTATTGATTTTTTGAAAAAGAGATTTTAAAGAATGGTGGTTTGTAAAATCCAAACCGAACGGAGAGATAATTTGCAATAGGGATCATCACGAGATTTTAGGGTCCTCCGCAAGAGGTTTCTTCGAAGGGGTTATTTCTGGAAAGAGTGTTTTGGCGTAGGGAGGATGATGCCTCCTCTCATGTCTTATCAATCGAGAATTCGCGGCTGCTGGCGGGCTCCCGAGCGACGCGACCTCCCGGTGCGCCTGTGTGGTGGTTCATCGCCCCCCACACCCCCGCCTCGGTCCATCATCCCACCCCCATTCATGCCTCTTCCTCGAAAACCCTCCATTCCGGCCAAACGGATTCCTCAAAATTAGCGAGACTTCAAATATGATTAGAAATGGGCCGAATGGGAGACTCAATCCCATTCTGTCCAAACAGAAATAAATACGATGAACTCCAGAAACCCCCTGGTGGGGCGGAGAGGCACTTGGTTGAAGGAGGGGTGAAGAGGGCTCGCGAGGAGAGGGGCCCTGTCGAGATGAGGGCCGGGGGGCAGGGGATTGGGTCCACGCCAGCGGGAGATGATGACCGAGGGCGGGATTGTGACGATAAATACCAAACATACAAATCGTATACTTTTACTGTGATACTTAATCAACAATCGCATAAGGCGGCGAAATATAGTATCAATGTTTTATTTCAGTAATTAGTTATAGAGGAAATCATAACTTAAAAGGTATTCATACAACATTCGGAAACTATTGTGAAGATTCCCGCTTAGCATGATGGGTAAAACAATAGCACAAAACCGCTCGCAATCTTCACAGATTAAGAATTTTAAAACGGCCTCCTGCCCATCGCAGTCCTTTAACCCCCGAGTCCCTCAGTTGAATAATGATGTCTCGGAGGATCTCGTCCCATTCCGCAGCCTTCTCAGGAGGGGACGAGGCTGGTGGGCCGTCGGGCACGGGCGTCCCCCTTTGGTCGGAGGACGGAGATGGGTGGATGGGCGGGCAACTCTCGGCAAGGGAGATGGGAGTGGCACTGGGCACCAGTGGGGGCGAGAAACAGAAATCGGTTTATTGTTCTTGGACATCTAGCCCACTAGACCCACGAGATATTTGCACTTCAAAAACCAGGAAAAGCGAATATGATTTATTGAAGATGCAAACAGGAAAAAAAGGCAATGAAGTACTAAGGCAAGAATATTTATACTAAAGCGCAGCATGCAGAATTATAAACTAAGAAATGCAACCAGGAACAAGATCCATTTAGTGCTTGAGGACAAAGTTCATACACCAAAACAGACATTAAAGTAATATTTGGTTCTTTTAATAATGTTTGAATAAACATTTTTAAAAGTAATAAAAACTGCTTATCTCTCGAGGGATGGTATTCTCTTGGTGCATGCCGGCAACCTTGAACGACCCACGATAACTCGTAGTTCGATGTTGGGAGGCACATACTAAGTTGTGATAAGAAATTCAGATTTTTTAACTATAAAACTTTGACCTGGCGGAGCATATTTTGTAAAGATATTGCTGTCTGTGGAAATTAAGTAATCCATACATAAGACGCAAGTAATTAGTGCTTCCAGGCTCTAACAACCTATCAACTAATGCGATATGGTATTGGATAATGCGTTCAATTTTCCTTAAGTCAAAAATATATTTGCGTAAGAATTTAGAAAAAGTTGGTAAGCGAGTGGGATAGCTTGGGAACGAGGAATTGGTTTATTGTTCTTGGACGGCGGTTGGCGGGAGGAGTAGGGAGACGGTTCTCGGGGTGAAGACCTTACGCAAGAAGATCTTTTCTGACCGCTCGGGATCAGATGAATCAAACCAAAAACAAGCTCTCCGTAAATGTCGGACGAGATATTCGAGTCCTGAGGTTAAATTTGTGCGGCCAAAATAAATCCACGCTTAAGACTTACCCATCAGGCTTAACAATTATCCAATTCCCATCGTTTTCAGGATAAAATTTTTAGGCGTCCGTTTTAGACATCAACAAAGGTCCCGAGAACTCGTTTGCTGAACAAATCCTGAAACTATCGGGCCTGTTACTACCAATTACTTCTTTCCCTAATAGCTCCTCACGCCTGCGCATTGTTTTTTCTTGCTCCATGTAATTTATCCTGGGATTTCTTTTGCTCTTATTTCCCTGTATATTTCATTCTGAGATTCAGTAAAGAATCGTGCATCCCGCTATGTCCAATCAATTCTTCTTTAACCTTTTCACTCACATCGTAATACTTAGTTCTTCATCGTTTTTTTACCGTCCATTCATTTTACATTCATTCATTCATTCCACTGCAGAAAAAATCTAGAGAAAAAATCTTCTCGAGACTTTTATGGAGTTGCATAGAAAAAAAGTCGCCATTTTTAGAGAAACGAGCGGAAACTGAGAGAGTTCCCTATGAGAAAAATCCACATGAATGCTGCATCTAAAATTAGCAGCAGATCAAACTCCATATCTAAGTTTTGATGAACGGCTTCCAAAAGCATACATCTATACTATTTGCCACAAGTAATGGTTTCTCTAAATAAAAATTAATTTAAATAAGCTAAAGAATAAAATCCACTAGAGTAGGTCAACTAGTACATGCATTGAAATCAGAGAGGAGAGCTCACTGGTCATTTGACGTCCAACTTGAACTTTCTCCGTTACCCGCCAATCTCTCTCTCAATGACGAAACTGACAGAACCGGAGTTAACTTTAAATCTGTTCCACTGCAAGTGACAAATAATTCGGCAGACGCTGTAGGTAGTAGAACAGTTCAATTCTTGATTTTCGGAAAAATGTTGTCTTTCCTGATAGATGAAATAAAACCATTCGGAACGATTCACAATAGATGAGCAACAATTATGCCACTTTCAGCTCTTATCCCAAAGTCTAGCCGTTTTGTACAAATTACCCGGTTTAAACTCCAGGGCATATCAGACCAGGGACCATTTTGGAAACGGGGAATATAAATGGGTTATAGGTTCCAAGTTTCGCGAAACAACGGCTTCAATTACATTTCGTCACCACTTAATAGAACAATTTCGCCATATCACACAGAACCTTCATACGTGTATCGTTGCCTAGTGCCCTACAACTCGACACGATCAAAAACCGCAGTGACCGACTAAAAAGTACTTCCCAGATGCAGGCACATCCTAACGCATTTTAAGTGTAAAGCGGATGGTAGTAACTGCTAAAACTTTGTCCACATATACAGGGAGGCGGGAATGTTTTTTTACGTGCGCTAATTTTTGCCGATGATTAACATATGGGTCGATGTTTTTGGCTGCGTAGATTTTCGCGGCGGTGGCTAGAAGAATTGTGCATATTCGGGTTTTCACCGCGTTGTTGCTTGAAGCCGATAACAGTTTCGCCGAAGTTGCATCCGGCGTCTTCAGGTCGAAGATGCCGGATGCAACTTCGGCGAAACTGTTATCGGCTTCAAACAACAACGCGGTGAAAACCCGAATATGCAGAATTCTTCATATGGGTCGATGTTTAGAGGTCCGTGAGAGTAGAAGAAGCCATGGGGAGGCCTTGCGCGGATTAGAACAAAACGCAAGGACAGGGGAACGGGAAAGGGGGAGGGGGGAGGGTTGGGGAGCCAGGAGGGAGAGTTGGAGGGCCAGGAGGGAGGGTTGGGGGGCCAGGAGGGAGGGTTGGGGGGCCAGGAGGGAGGGTTGGGGGACCAGGAGGAAGGGTTGGGGGGCCAGGAGGGAGGGTTGGGGGCGAGTGGGGGGGAGGAGGGAGGGTTGGGGGCAAGGGGGGGCAGGGGGCAAGCGGATCCAGGAGAGGCGGGCGGCGCGGCGTGGGCGGTTGGTTGGTTGGTCGCCGCCGTGGCAGAGTGAGTGACTCTTCGCTCAGGGAATGGCAATTGAGGGTTGTGTTGGGGGTGGGCGGGAGTGGGAGGGTGGAGGAGGAAGGCGCCGGTCGCCGCGCCCGTGCGAATGGGATGTTTATGCAGTGGACCCTCTCACCCTGTTCACCGACATCTTCCCCCGCTCTCCCGGTCTCCTTCTCGCCCGTCCCGAAGCCTCCACTGGAGGCCTTCATCTGCATATCCGCGAACAAACGCGCTGGGTGTGGTCTGGGCCTAGTCGCGATTCGCTCGTCTTCTTGTTCTTCTCATTCTTCACTCATAATGTTTTAGATTCTCTTTAACAATATTTCAGTAGATACCTTCCCATTAATTTAAAAATTATGTACTTTCTTGCACGACGTTAATGATACGAGGGCGGTACCAGAAGTACCCGACCCAAGAAAGAAAATAGAAATTTTGGAAAAAAATGTATTCCTCAAACGTAATCTCTTTTCAGCTCTATACACTTTTCCCAGCGATGCTCAATTAGTCCGATACACTTTTTACAATAAAAATTGTTTTGCTCCTCATAATGGGATAGACGTAGACTGGAGGCTTTTGAAATGTGGGTGTGGAGAAGAATGGAGAAGGTGAAATGGACCGAAAGGAAAACAATTGAGGAAGTACTAGATATGGTGGGGGAGGAGAGGGGTTTGTTGAGAGAAATCCTATGGAGGCAGGAAAAATGGATGAAAGGTGTATTGAGCGGTAGTGGAATGTTGAAGAGGGTAAAATAGGGGAGGATGTTGGGCAAGCGAGGAAAGGGCAGGAATAGGATAGGGATGTTGGGCGGGATGAAGGGAAGAAAGAGGTACACGGAGATGAAGAGGGACCTGATGTAGATTAGGTTGCTGGATTGGGTTTCGTTTGGAGTTACAAAATGTTTACTTTATAGTTGTGTCCGGCCGACTTTGCTTGATTTCTTCGCTCAAACGTTGCAATAAGTTTGGATAATCCTCGCCGTTGATGGTATTTCCTTTTTCAAGATAGTCAGTGAAAATTATAACACGCCCATCCCAAAACACTGACCGACGCCATGACTTTGCCTGCAGATGAAACGGTCTTCGCCTTCTTTGGAGCCGGTTCTCCCTTTTGAATCCATTGTTTTAATTGTTCTTTTGTCTCGGTTTTGATGTGCTTATGGTTATGAAACTGCGCAAAAATTTGGCTTTGTTTGCTGTGAAACTTTGCTAACCACTCAATTTAAACATCTTCAAGACATTGGTTTTGCTCGAGTGTGAGCAAACGCCTCACCCATCTTGCACTCAGCTTTCTCATGTCCAAATTTTCAGTTAACATGCAATGTATCGCACTTTTTGAAATGCCTACCATGTCTGCTAGCTCACGCACTTTCGGCCAACAGCTCGAACGGCCTCGTTTTAACTCTGCTACCCAATATTTTAAACCTTGTAAAATTACTGCCAAATTGTAAACGAAGGAGCAGACTCACCCAGAATGGAATCTATTTAAGATTTTATGTGGTTGGGCTGATGCCTTTCAAATAAAAGTATTGTGTCACATAACGATGACCAATTTTCTCCATTTTCACAATTTTACTGAACGCCTTCACTCTTGATGGCTGCCAAACAAATGCTAAACAACGTGGCGTATTCAAACTGCAAACGTATGTTTTGGCCCCTATGGCCCCTTGGGTTGCGAACTTTCTAATGCAGTGATTTTTCAAACAACTAACGCCATTTCTAAGTCAGGTTGGGTACTTATGGGACCACCCTCGTACAAAGAATACGTAGTCCCTCTTATAGATTACATGACTTCCACTTTCTCTCTCTCTCTTTCAGTGCATTGAGTAGACGCATTTATTACAGAGATGATGTACCGTGGCAATGTTCATGTGCGACGGCAATTTTATGGCAACAGGTTGCAAGAAATTGTGGATGGACGATTTGAAAAAAAAATTTAGAAAATATTTTTCTTATCAGTATTGTGATAGCGAGAATTATAATTAATGTATATTTGAGATTTATTATTAAATGATCATTGTACTTCATGTACTGGATCTCTTTGGGAGGTGTTTTTACTTGCATCTCCTAATTAAACATTCATATGCTTATTAAATGTAAGCTGTGCTTTGTAAAGAAAGTAAATATAAACGTACAAAGAACGTAGAACCACGGTCGTGAATCAATGGAAACAAAAATAGGGTCGAGACCGTAAACTTGATGATCTCTCTCGTCTCGGTCGTTTTTTTGTTTACAAGAAAGTAAATAATTAACTAGTAACAAGCTTTTAAAGTTTAGCTACTTACAACAGCACACAAATATGGGATACTTAATTATGACAAAATTATGACGAAATAATCTAAACGTTTGCGGTTTTCCAAAAAGTCTGCGTGTAGGCTGAGATAATTTTGCAATATTTTTCGATAATTTTTTTTAAACTTTCTAGAGATATGTTCCTAACATTCTGAAGAAGAAAATTGATTAAAATTTACTTTTTTTTGACAATATTCCAACAACAACTTCCCTATGATTTCTTCTGTAAAAATTCAGCCAATAGAAATACAATAAAAATACACTTGGAGGATGGAAATAGTACCATATACTATTTGGATGGATTTTAATAAAATTTTAGCCAAGAGATTAAGTCAATGTATTTCGCTTTAACGTAATAATTTCATGAGGTTAATCAGGCTTCATTAAAAGTTTTCCCATCATGACTTAAAAAATGTTTACATTTTTGGCAATTTACAAGGGAAAATCTCATTTGATACACCTGACATGTTCATTTTATATGTATTTCATATTTTAAAGCCACTAACAGGGAATGATTTCTTGGAATTAGCAATTTGAAATGGATTAACGTTAATTTTTTCAAAGTTACGGCTAAAGCGTTTATCAACAAAGTAATACATTTGATTACATTTTTATAAAGCAAGTTAAAGCATTTTACGATTAATCACTCTTAGTATGATGACAGATTTCAGCAACTAGAACCTCTGCTTAAGTTTGAGTAATTGGAGTGATTTTCATGCGATATGGTCCAATGGCTTTCGTACCACAATATTGTCGTAAAAATCAAATTACTATTCGCTGCATTCGATCGATTTATGAAGTCAAATTGGGCTCGTAGGGATCTCAAATGAAAAGTGACAGCACTTATTTGGAAATGCTTTTCCAAATCTTCATCGAATAATATATGATGACAGGTCGTGAGCGTGAAACGCGAAGGGATGAAAGACTGAAATGAGGATTGAAATAATTCCATAAATCCTACTGTTACTCACCTAGAATTCATGTGCAAGGCAAAATAATCAAACAGTACGCATTGATCGGAAAGAGTGTATTTACATTTATTTAGAGTGTATGTGTGCTTTATAAAAAATCTGTTACTATCTCCGGTATGTCACCAAACATTTAAATTTACTGACTGAATTCATCATTTCCATCAGGGGATGTTTCTCGCTGTGTTGACGGACTGAATGGTCAACAGGTATCCGTACTAAGTAATATTTTGTGAGCAGCTCACTTAAAGTGAAGGAGTAGAAGCAATCATACTTAAAGGCTGAAATGTATATTATAAACAACGGTTCAAACATTTAATTAGCCAAACGGCATATTAGTAAACAGGAGCATTAAGTATACTTATTTTGGAATTAGTTTCCTATTAATTTTGTACATTCATCCATAATCTTCTTGAAGAATGTTACCAATCCATAGTTAAAAAATAATAACCCTATTAAATAATATTCTCGCGCTCACATTTTTAAGTATTCTCCTTTCTTCTGCCCAGTGGAAGTCGATGAATGCTGGTAAAATAGGCAGCAGTTGCTTAGGATGGTTCTAGACAAGAAATATCGCCAAAAGTGAAATTTATTTGTATTATTTTTCTTTCTTCCACAAAAAAATATCCTTTACTGATAAATGTGATATTCTAATGTATCCTGGAATATTGTAAAAATACCCCGGAAGAAGCGTTAATTACGTCAAAATAACACTGGCATCCAAATAAAATATTGCAAATCACAGTGGTGCACGGGAGTTGATGTTGGAATGAGCCTATGGAAGACATTACCAGGATTTATTAGCGTTTCATGTAAATGAGATGATGAACAATGAAAATACATTGCATCAATTATAGCCTTTCAACACTGAATGAAATGTATTTTACGAACCATTGAATTTATGACGCACAAAAGCCTCACACGCTCATTTCACTTCATACTAAACAAACCTATAACATATTTCCCAGAATTCCCAAAAATAAGAGGTTTATATCATGTACAAATTGTTCAATGTGATGGCCAGTTGCCAAGCGAAAATAGATTCCAAATAAAAAAAAGATACACAAGTTTAAATCTTTCTCCAAGCTCATCACAATTTCAGGAATACACCATAATTATGTTCAAGGGCGAAATAATTATTTGCGAGCCTGTCCCTTACGTGGCTTCTCGGCATATTGGCTTATAAAATTTTGTTTAGACATCACGCAAGAATGGCTTTCAGCAAAAGAAACATCCACGTCACCCCGCCCAAGAGCATATTTACGACGATAAGCACTCTTTATATTATATACCTTATTCTTTAGATTAGACGACATACGTATATCGACAAAATTGCTGTATTTTTTTCTTTAGTGTCATCTAGCTTTTAACTCATTTCTTCTCGAAAATACTTTTCGATCAATTTATTTCATACTCGAAGAATCGGAATATATCACAGCAGGATTAGAATGTAATATCAGAAGTTTTGTCCACTAAGCTTAACTAAAACATGATGAACATATCATTATTCCCGAGTCAGGTTCCGATTTGACATACAATAATTGTAATTAAATTATCGTCAGATCAAACAGTATGTTTTAAAATCATACATTGATGTGTCAGAGAATTGATAACCAACATACAATATACGTGACGAAATAACTTGTTGGAAGACACAAAGTATTAAAAAATAGTAATCAACCCGAACGTGTATACATATATATATATATATATATATATATATATATATATATATATATATATATTGATATTGGAAATACAACAGTATACATTGCAAGTAATCATCGTTGATAGGGTTGTAATTATCGATGATAGGGTTGAAACGATCGATATGACAGCACAGTCATTCCACATAAATAACTTTTCAATCAAGGGCGAAGTGTATCCAGTACTGAGTGGGTGCTGGACATCACTTACCAGAATTATAGTTGATGCTAACGTCGCTCCGGTCGCGCCTCGACTCCGGGCGATGAATGCTTCGCCGCTTTCCGGGTCGCCTCTCCCGCCTGGTCGAGGAGCAAACGCGCGACATTTTGCTGCATCTCGACCCCCGACCTCGACAGAAGAGTAAGAGCCAGCCGTGGCCTCCACGAAGCGGGTAATTCGGCAGCGTTCCGTCTTCTTCGAGCGAGCACAGCTAGGCCCGTCACGGGGCAGGAGGTGGCCTCGGGGGGGGGGGTCGGAGTGGCGGACTGAGGATCATCTGCCGACGGGGTATGGTCGGGAAAAATCAGGGGAGATAGTGTTTGGTCCACCTCTAGAGTAGCGCCGGGAAGATCGTCGACACCCTGTCTGCCCTCAACGGGGAAGGACGATGGAGTCTGGGATTGTTGATGTCGGGAAAGTTGTATATTTGTTGACTTCGGGGGTCGGTGACGCTTCTTTTATTGCTAATTTTAAAGGGATCTTGGGGTGAATTGTTGGTGGCGAGAAACAATCCAATGCATCCTCCTCACCTGTCACCAAAAGTTCTCGGGATGTTTGAAGCCCTCGATGCAAGGATTGCGAGGAGAGGGCGTCGATGGGGTGAAAGATGATCCTTCCACATTTGAAGGGGTCACGGAGACGGGGATCGGAGGTCGTGGGAGACTAGGCGAGGTGGTAGGAACTTGAGCTACTTGTAGATCGGTATCCGGGACCAGGTGCCTTGGGGTCGTCTGTCCTATTCATTTTCAAAACTCTTTCTTTCGTTGATGATTTTCGCTCCCTATGAAATTTCCCTCCAAGTGGAGGGGGATGCGGGGGACTGACCCTGGTGCTAGTAAGAACACACGCCATCTTGTCTCTCTCCCACCTGTTTTCCCACGAGCGAGGAATTATTCCGAATCGTTGGAGCTCGCTTGTTATATCTACCAAAGGGGTCTCCACAGGGAGACAAAAAACCCTGACGTTACAAGGGCTAACGGAAGTCTCTTCAGTAGTAATTGTTCTCTGATGACTAATTGTTCTCTATGGACGAAAACGGTAATTTCCGCGGAGTATTGTCTAAAATATTAGTAATTTCGGTCATATTTGGTTGCCAAGTTCAAAAGTATCAAATGGCGATTGTATCCAAATTGGACCGTCACTATCTCTTCGGGTGTGAGGCCCAGAGACTATAACGTGAAGAGTTGGACCTCCAATGGGGTAGGGGGCTTCGTCTTCCAGTCAACTTTGCAAGGCAATCATGTTTAAGCGGCGAACATCCATCGTACACTCCCCCCCCCCCCGGTATAAGCACCCGGCGGTAGGAAACCAAAAGGAGCCTTAACACTACACCAGGAGATGAGGTCAGTCTTGAACTAGTAAACAAAATGAAAGCACGGCCCTCCCGGCGGAAGAAAGTCGAGAGTCAAACCTCACACTTCTAGAAGAACTAGGTGGTCAACCGCCGCTCGAAACAAAACACTATCTAAACCGCGATCTCCGAGAGAGTCCGGCAGTACCGCTCTCACAATCCCGGTGGCCGATGCTTCGGTCGCCGGCGAAAAACAGACACTCGGTAAACGCAGGCACGTCCTAACTATCGAGGAACGTAAATCACAATGGATTTTGCGACTACCCACCAAATTTTCCGAAACTCGCGTGGTGGAGGCATTATCCTGGCTATTGACTCCAACTTCCCAGCAACTGGACGACCTGACCTTGAATCGGATTGTGAAATTCTTTGGGTTGAAATCCAAGTGAAACGTCGTGATAACAGTTGAAGGAAATTGTTCATCGGTTGCTTCTACCGCCCATCAAATTGTAGTTTAACAGCCCTTGAAGCCTGCTTTGATTCTATCCTCCAAGTTCGTTCCCTAGGTGACGTGATTTTATTGGGAGACTTCAACCCGTCGATACAGTGGGCTTCAAGTACTGCTGGTCGTACCGTTTCCCCCATCGACGATTATTTCATCGAACACTTTATTAATGGACCTGGGCTTGAGCAGTGTAACCCCTATCCCACGAGAAATCTCTCAATTCTTGATTTGGTGGTATCCTCCCTCCAACTTTCGTCGTTGGCGGCGGCTAAGAATATATTCTCGTCTGACCACGACTCACCCGAGTGTACCCATACCCTACCCCTTTCCCCACCCCCTCGACCTTCACCCCCCTCCAGGATCACCAGAGCCTGGAACCAAGCTTACTGGGCTGCAATAAACCATGTCTTGAATTAACCAACTATATCTTAACTACGAAGTAGATGGTCCAGTACTAACTACAATTCAGTACAAACAAGTAAAATATTTGGGGGTAGTTCTAACACCATGCCTTTCATGGGGAGCACATATCAGGGCAATATGCGGATCCGCTTTAAAGAAACTGGGCTTCAAGATACAGGTGGTGGGGAAATGTAATGAGAAAGTTAAAGAGGGGTGTTGTTTTGCTCTAGTTAGACCACATTTGGAATATGCCACAAGTATTTGGGATCCTTTGGAGAAAATCTGGCAAAAAAACAAGATAAAGTCCAGAGAAAATCCGCAAGATTCGTGAAAAATATATATGACAAGAACACTAGTGTAACAGGTCTCTTAGGGGATTTAGGCTGGGAGCCCTTTGAAATACGAAGACAACAAGCGAGACTTAACCTTTTAGAGAGATTCAGGACCAGCGAGTTTAACGATGACACAAAAGGAATTATAATGGCCCCACACTACTTAGGTAGATCAGATCACAAATCATCACTCAGGTAGATCATCACTCTATATCCGGATCTCTATTCTTTTCAACAGATTCAATTGTTTTTATCAGACAATTTGTTTTTGATTCGCCTCATTCTAGATGATTGTGACTTTGTATTACACTCTTTTGAAATAACGCGAGGCACATAACTTGTAACTTTATAACGTAAATTTTGTATGGACATCGAATCTGGACGGCTAAAAACTCATGAAATAAATCTAAATATCCCAGCTACTCCTAAATTATGTTTGGTAAGTAATAGTTTTCCCCCGTGAAAAATTGCCAAAACAAACCACAAGAATACACTTCGCTTACGGTAAGAATAAAGGCAAGAGTTCACTAAAGCTAACACCCTATGAAATTCACGCAGTAATCCATATTTCTGAGAATAACAATGTCCAGGAGCTTCACCAGAGTTTCTCTTTTCTTTACGCTATAATTCTGTAGAAATTTTTTATATGTGTGTACATGCATGAACATAAATTCATGCTATATATTCATGCGTTGTATACATACATGAACGGCGTATGGATAGATATAAAATAAAAAGCTTCCAATGCCATATGAAATTTCAACTGAACTGAAATTTATCTTATGGACGTACATTAGTGCTTATCATGTACGAATAATCGAATTATTGGTTTGATTTGATTGCTGGTTGAGAGAGAGTTTGCATGAAATGCTGCGCTAGCGGATATCTTTATTTAGTCAATCGGTCGTAATGGAGGTTTTGAGAAAGAGAGCAGAGCTATTTGGGAACAACTGATGATACCGCAAGCTGTTCACCCTTGTAATTTCGCTAGATGGTTCACGTAAATTTCATCTTTGTTAAAGAGTGCATGTACTTACATTAAACCGACCGAGCGAAGAAGACCAACTGAAGTAGTTGTAATCGTCATCGTTCGGAACTTGAAGAGTTATTATGAGCGGGCGCCTGGTGCAGTCAATCTAAACGACGGTGCTAACAAAGAGTGCCGGGAGAGGGGGAGTGTGACTGCTAGCACACCGCCACGCCACCTGGCTTCCGTGTCCGCATGCGGGCGTTCGCGTGCACACTGCCTTCTCCGTAGGCAAACGTTCGCAAACTCGCCCTCTTCCGAAGTAGGCAGTTCTGCAATAAAACTGTCTCGGTCTAATTTTATGACGATAACTTGAAACTCGCCAGCAGGCCACGGAGTCGTAACATCTTAATAAAAGCCTAAAAATAAACGATTATTAGCACCACAACTTGCCAACGCGTACCTTATCAGCATGGGGTGAGGAAGAATCCGAAGATTGCTAGGACATTGTGGACGAGGACTTGGTGGGTTTAGGAATGGGAAACGTCTCCAAGGAATTTGCTGGTCGAAAATTTATTTGAGATTCAAAGGTGGCTGTCGGTAAAGTTTATGGAGAATCATACAGCCTCACAACCAACCATAATTATGATATCCACCTTCAAGAAAGCGGCTGTCCTATTCGCATTTTGTTATTAATTTAGCGCGAGTCAAATGCAAAGTTTAACTTCCAAATTCAGTGGGATTTTATGGCTATGGTCAAGATAGAATGCATATAGTATATGATTTACGCCATTTTGAAACGTGTGGGCATCGATCGGAGCACTTGCTGAGAGGACGTCTTGAACCAGGATAGAAGAAAATCTTTCCGAAATAAAAATAAATGCTTGATAGATGGTGGTAATATTCAGCGAGAGCTGAGACCTGCGGTGCATAAAAATCAACGCTCATGAAGCGAGGAGGAGGAGCTCAGTCCCGTTCCCTGCCAGTGCGAGTGGCATACAGGACGGAGGGCATAGAGAAAATTGCCATTCGATCGACGAAATCTTAACAAATCGGTGGCTCTAGGACGGGTTCGGTCCATTATAGATTCAAATAGCATATAATGATGAACTGTTTTACCATCCTCCAGTTGAATAGCGATTCCTCTAAACGGAAAAGGAATTAACTCATCGTCAAATCCGTCGGGTTTTCGAGATTAAGAGACGATTTATTTATTTGAACGCCACAGGAAAATATTAATGCATGGAATACGGGGGTCGGGAGTCTGTTCTAAGAATCATATTAGTAAGTACATGTATATAAAAAATAGGGAATTTGAATAGGGGTGAATGCCTGTATGTACACCTCCATGACCTTCATAAGGTGGTATAAAGGGTATTAATTCCGGGGATTACTCTTTGACTATTTCTCCTACACTGCTTTCCACTGCATATTTCCCTCGTGCTCTCACATCCGCACATTGTTTCATTAATGGCCTAATGCTCTTGAGACTTTTTTATTATTCCTCGCGCCTCGTGAGAGACACTTCGACCATATTCACCAGTGACTTCCTCGCTTCCCCACGCCTTCCTCTAAAAAGGTCACTGGTGTAAGATGTCGGGGAGACCGTCTCTTAAAACGAGGAACATAGCAGTCTGCTTTCTGAGCATGGAGTTAATTAAGTGATATCAGTGTTTTGGTGTATAGTAGATGTACAGAATTACTTTTTTGTGATCGAGTGGCGTTGTGTATATTCCCTGCCCTTTCTATCACTATTCCTGATTACCACCGCGAGCTACCGAGGTATGGGTCTACCCGAGGTCTGGGTTTGTTGTAGCCTTTATGCAAACTGACTTGCCAATGTCTTCGTTCTCTCATAGCTCATTGCGTAGATATTTTCCATTAACTGCTTTTCGTAGTTCATTCTAAACTTTCCTCTGTAAAATTATCCCAACATGTTTCCTTCATCAATGAACATCAGTGAACTACCGTTTCTCATGACTTCCCACAGAACTCCTCTCTTCTCATAAGTTTCATATTTTTTTCGCTATGGACTCCCACACAATCCTATATTGTGGAGACTAGATACACGTAGACACGCCTCTTAGATATACAGAAGAAATTCCAACTCCCCGCCTATTATTACTTTCTCTCGTCGGAACATTTGGTTTTTCAAGGAAGTAAAGATGAATTTATTTCTCCAAAATCCGTCATTGCATCAGAAAAGATGTAATGGTTTAAGCAGTAGTCACTAAAATAATGTGGGGAGATACACACATTAATATGAAGGCATACCACATTCTATACCATATTGAAAATCTGATTCTAACTGAAAAAACCATTACATTTTAAGTATGCGATTAATATCTACGCAAAGGAGTTAATTAAAATTAAAGCTAAACGATCTGCAAATTCCATAATCTGCAATATCGGGAATAGGAGAATAGCGTAACGACTACAAAACATTATCAAAATACACTTGAGTAGGGCTGGTCGAATTCATTTACGTGAAAACATGTTTTTGAATGGCGAGTAGACATTTACGTTGGTGAAGTAAAATACAAGATGCTTCTAAATGTACGCATTAGTGCTAGTCGTAGATTATACATTAATCTACGAGGTCGCAGTGAAAAAGAATGACAGAGACACAAACATTTGGAATAGATAGTTCCTCTGACGCGTCTCCCTGGTCCAAATTTCCTACAAACGGATCCGAGTCAGGATAATTAACGATTTAGGTTTTGTTAGAATTAGTGATCCTGAGAGAGGACTTCAATTGATTATACTGACGCAAATACTGACACATTGTTCGACAAGAAACCGAATGTGATATAAGAGAGTGATTAGTGGGATAGGCGAATGGTTCCCGTCCGGTGATGGCTCGACTGACCTCAACTCTCTTAAATTTCATTAATGTGGAGTGCCCTTTCTCCGACGGTCATTAAAAGCTAGCACCGGGGGTCGGGATCAATACTGATGCAACTGGCACCCGCATGCTGAGCGACGACGGCATTGCCTTCTCTCTGGGTGAATTTTTAATTAACTCCGGATGCCACCTGTGAAATAACGGGGTGGCTTTAGACCTTCGCGCTATCCAAAAAATGTTTATACTTATATCAGAAAATTTATTCTTCATTTCGGGTGAAACATATCTGTTAATGTTTGAGCTAATATTCTCAATAATTTTGATTGAAGTTTCAACTCATTACATGCAGAAACAATGTTGTAATTATACTGGGCAATAGAAATAAATGTTTTTCGAAGTAAATAAAGTATCTACATCTACATAATACCCCGCAAGCCTCCGCAAGGGCGTGTGGCGGGGGGTGTTAGGTCAATACCCGTAAGAGGAAACAAAACCACATGCAAAAGCAACACATCCATGCAAAACTATGCTCACAGTGGCGTAAACATTCATGGAAATATAATTTCATTCTACACGCCTGCAAATACATATGTTATCAACTAACAAACAATTGCACCTTAGAATGTATTTTAAAAAAATCTAATAACGTACAAGTTAGAAATTGACAAGAAGGCAAAATTCCACTGCTATATGGATCTGCAACATACAAGGTGCGTTCCAAAAGTAATGCAATTATTTTTATGCCGACTCGGACCTCGAAATTACGTAACGGATGCGTTCCAAAAGCTATGAAATTATTTTTTTAAGTAATTTAATTATCATCTAAGAAATAATTTCACCTTAGAATGCAGTAAGAAATGTATCCAATGACGTGCAAGCTAGAATTTGAAAAGTAAGAAGGCGAAATTCCACTACCACATGGGCATGCAACATACAACGGTCTCCTTCCCAAGGACACAGGTAGGGAATGTGACCCAACGCTGCAGGTAGCGGAAGGATCCCCCCACAGAGGGAGACGAGGCATGGAAAGGGAAACTTGAAAACAGACAAGGCAGAGTAAGCAATATTGTTAAGATCATTACATTATTTAATGGCATTCTAATGCGGCCATACTGAAAGAAAGGGTTTTGACAACAAAACGCACGACGTCAGTGAAAGTGCATGTGATTGAGTAAAACTAATTATTCCCTAGACGCTGAGGGTAGCAAGTGGCATTTTTGCTATCTACGAGTATAAACCTACAGTTACTATCCCGTATTGTCCGTGGGAAGGAGTTCTGGAATCTGCTAGTTCTGGCATCCATTTCCCGAATTTTATATGTATGATCAGAGCGACTAATTTATGTTGCAGTGCGCATAATTTGCAAGACCTCGCTGCTGAAACATGCGGATTGAATTTATTTTGTAAGTTCAACCTAGCATTGAATCATCTTTCTTCTAATGATTCCCACCCCAACTCCATAAGCATTTCGGTGACGCCTTTCGTGTTACCCCAAGAGGTTTTAACGAAATGGGCTGCCCGGCGTTGGACCTTCTCAATTTCCCGAATGAGGCCTTTCTCACTCGAATTCCATATGGTATATGCATATTCCAAAGGAGGCATTACAAGAGCGTAGTAACAACGTTCCTTGACCATGGAGTCACTTCGACCGACAATGTGTCCAATAAATCCCAATTTTTTATATGCTTGCCCGCAGACTTTACGTATGTGGGTCCCCCAAGTTAAGTTTTAAGTGAATGCTACACCTAGGTATTTTACCGTATAAACTACTTCTAGGTCAATTCCAGCTAATTTGTAAACACATCCCGTTGATCTTTTAATGAACTTAACAATCAAATATCTATTAAGGTTTAATGAGAATCCCCAATTTGAACATCATTTAGCACTTCAGGTGTTATCCGTGAGAATCGTAAACCTACTTTCACCTCCCGGTTCAAATCGTTAGCAAAAATCAAGAAAAGCAACGGCCCGATTACACATTCCTGAGGTACCCCCGAGGTCACTCGTACCCTATCGGACCTAGCGCCGCCAAGGACTACCCTCTGTTCCCGCTCTGAAAGGAAGTCTTCAACCCAATTAATTGCACCTTTGTTAATACCTGCGACCTTTAATTTATGAATAAGTTTACCGTGGGGAACCTTAGCAAATGCCTTTTGAAAATCTAAAAAGATCGCATCCACCTACACTTACTTTTACCCGAAGTATTTATTGCACACTTAATTTATTAATAGAGGACAAAATATTACTTACAAATAAGTTCGAGAGGAAATATCTCGAGCTTCTTACAGCATTAAAAATATATTCATTTACATTTTTGAATGCACTCCAAACCTCCCTTTTCACTTTAAATTGCTCTCCATACTAAATGATTTCAGTAGTATCGGTTTTTAATTCGAATTTTATTCAGAAATATTAATTTGTATAAGAATAATCTCAATTGCATTGGATTGGAATAATCTTTTCGTCTAAATTCCGGTTACCGTGATTTTAGATCAACATCACTCCTTGAAACTTATGCAATTTTAAATTCCGTGACCTTTTCATTTTAATGATGACAATACGCAAACCACGCCTGACAACGCAGAGGTGGAGTCTATTGACTAAGACTTTGTATCTGCCTAGACAAGTACTTTGCTTAACAATCGTTGCTCCAGTTGCGCCAACTCCGAGCACAGCGGTTACTTACATTCAAGGAGTAAGATATGTAATACGTATAAGTATGCAGAAGGCATATAAATACGTAAAATATGGTTTAGAGATATATTAGAATTCAACATATTAAATAAGAAACGCTCAAATTTTTTCATTCGTTCAAAATAAAAAATTGTTCAAACCTTCCATTCGTAACATTAAGCTTCTGCGTTGAATGTCGAAACTCATGCCTCAAATTCCCACACCTGCATTTATCTGACATCATTCCACTCTTCCCATCATGCAATCAATGCTTCCCATCATGCGGCATTTATCTGACATCATTCCACACTTCCCATCATGCGATCAATGCTAAACTCCTGTCTCCAACTTAAAAGGGTCGCCGCAGCAACCAATAAACACACCTCCCCTGCTCGAAAACCCTCCCTTCTGCATGTTAACACTTGACGTTTTTGTCCATTTTCTTCAAAAATGCCACGGGAATAATGAAGCCTTTACACCGGTTTCCATTTTGCATAAGGTTTACAACTTCTATTTCATTCTCGTTGAATGTATCCTAACAATATTTTTTACGGTGGTCAGTCTTCACCCCTGATCGCTCTCATTTGATCGTTTTAAAGCGCTCTTTGGACAGTGGACGTTAAATGACACAAAAAACGGCTTCTCCTTCCATTCGCACAAAAAGAAGAGAGAGGAATCATACGAGGGAGGACAAGCACGGTCACGTGTGAGTGATGTGGTGGCCGGTGGGGATGGCCGGTTAGGTTGTGTGTGTGTGTAAGACCCTTGGGGGTGGTGGTCAATAAAAAGATGCTTTTCCCCTCCGTTGGAGAAGAGTGGTCCGCCGCGGCGAGTCTCCGAGGCGGTGAGAGGCGGCTGGGGGAGCGGCGGCATGTGGAGCGGCGGATGGGTGATCGCGGTGGAGGGACTCGGAAGAGGAAAAAATTCGAAGGGGTTGCAGGTGAACCGCAAATTTGGGGAAATACGTCACGCTGGTAAGTTAAATTCTCGTCCCTCCTGATGATTCTTCACTGCCCTCTTCTGCCTCCTTCCGATATCAGCGTCCTCTTTTTTGCTTTCAAGCGATTTATTCCCGGCATTTCGAACCCGTGAGATAAAATTTTACGAAATCTTTTTCAAGGATTCGGCGCAAAATTTATTGAAATCTTTTAAATGATCCTTATTTCTTTATGTAGTCGCGTATTATTATTACTATTATTATAGACTCCCAAACACTATTTATATTTCAGAGTATACTAAGTGTTTTAGCGATGTATCTAACATTTCAGGAGATAAGAGTGACCATCGTAGGTTATATTGAAATCAGCGGCATTTCGATAGTTTTTTTTAAGTATTCCGGGCTGAGGAAATATTCCTTAAAATTCAAACAAATGAATGTTCACTAGTGTAAGCAAGCACATAATACCCGAAATGTTCATAGACTGCCCGAACGGGCAAGTATAAACCGTTCCGTGAGTGAAGGCTCACCTTTACCGGTCATTGTACATAAGAAACGCATGGTTTTGAAAGAAAAAAACACGGGCTGAAGTGGAAGCGTAATTTCCGAGAAGAAGAAACTTAAAACTAGGAATTAAATATGAAATCTTAATCTAAAAAGAAAGGAAGTCGGTAGGGAACGGCTTTTCACGAACTAGTACAAAATAAATGTTGCAACAGCGCTAACTGCCCACCGGCGCACTCCAAGCAAAGAGCGGTACAAAAAGGTAACGGAGGCAAGGAGCGCCCATTTCCCACAGTTACACTTGGGCAAATGGAAGCGGGTAGTAGCAAGACCGTGAAGCGGATAAAACGATACCAAAATAACATGGAGGACGGAGGAAGAGACTCATCGGTCCGTGTAGGGGCTTATTGCAAGGAAGAAAATTAAAATTAAAAGACATAGGAAAGACTCACAGGGGAATAATATCTTTAGGCAATGTATACGTGTGCTCTCTCCGGGTTCGTGGTCCCAGATGGTTAGTTACAGGATTTCGAAACACTGGGAGCTAGTGTACGAAGCGTAAGTAAAAAGCGTTCGTAAGTATTTTTAGACTTTCAAAAGGCATTTGATAAGGTTCCGCATGGTAAACTCATCCATAAATTAAAGGGCGCAGGTATACACAAGGGGGCAATAAATTGGGTTGAAGACTTCCTTTCAGACCGGGAACAGAGGGTAGTCCTTGACGGCGCTAGTTCTACCAGCGTAAGAGTCACCTCGGGGGTTCCTCAGGGAAGTGTTATCGGACCGTTACTATTCTTGATTTTTGTTAACGATCTGAACCGCAAAGTGAAAAGTAAGATAAGGATGTTCGCGGATGACACAGTGATTTATCGGGAGATATCTGGGGATGAGGATCGTTTAATTCTAGCACGTGATTTAAATAGCATTAATGAATGGTGTTCAAAATGGGGATTGCCTTTAAATCTTAATAAATGTTCGGTGGTAAATTTCTTTAAAAGATCCACGGGATTAGTTTACAAATTAGCTGGAGTTGACCTTGAAGTAGTTGATTCGGTGAAATACCTAGGTGTTACATTCACTAAAGACTTAACTTGGGGGACCCATATACGTAAAGTCTGCGGGCAAGCATATAAAAAATTAGGATTTATTAGACGCATTGTCGGTAGAAGTGACTCCAAGGTCAAGGAACGTTGTTATCACGCTCTTGTAAGGCCCCATTTAGAATATGCATGTAGCGTATGGGATCCGTGTGAAAAAGGCCTCATTCGGGAAATTGAGAAGGTCCAACGCCGGGCAGCTCGTTTCGTGGAAAACTGTTACGATAAAACGAAAAGCGTCACTGAAATGCTTATGGAGTTAAGATGGGAATCATTGGAAGAAAGACGACTCAATGCTAGGTTAAACTAACTAAATAAATTCGGATCCGCATGTTTCAGCACCGAGGTCTCGAAAATTATTCGCTCTCCAACATATATAGGTCGCTTCGATCATGTGTACAAAATTCGGGAAATAGATGCCAGGACTAGCAGACTCAAGGACTCCTTCTTCCCACGGACAATACGGGATAACAACTCTAGGGTTACACTCGGAGATAACAAAAATGCCACTTGCCACCCTCCGCGTCTAGGTAACAATTAGTTGAACTCAATTGCATGCACTTTCACTAGCCTCCTGTGTGTTGTGTCAGAACCCTTCCCGCATGCCCGAGCGTCTTTACGAACTTCATGCTCCACCCTTCTATCCCTTGTCCCTCTCCGCGGGTGTGCCCTCCTCCCACCTGCAGCGTTGGGCCAGATTCCTCACCTTGGGTGGGAGAGAGTTTTGTGTGGAACGCTCTTGTGGTGGTGGTGTTTCGCCTGGCTACTTGCTATAAACTAGCTGGCACGTTCGTGATAGGTTTCTTGCTGCATCCTAGGGTGGAATTATTTGTTGTAGGTAAGCGTATGTACTTGCATGCTTTTGGAGTGAGGATAGGTAGATGTGTGGTTGCATGCGCGTCGAATGATGGGGTGTTGCAATGAATGTGTGCACTGTTGTGGATTGGGGTTTGCATGTGTGTGTTGGTTTTGAATGCGGTGTTTCTATTTTCCTTTTTCTTTTTTCCTTTTTTTGGGTGGTGACCTAACACCCCCCGCCACACGCCCTTGCGGCGGCTTGCGGGGTATTATGTAGATGTAGATGTAGATGAAGTAGCGAATAAGAATATCTGACAAAGCGAGCGCCGAGGTGACCAATGCTAGTCGACGAGTGCGTAAGAAATTAGAAGTCAAAAACGCCCTGGAAGAAGACGACGGATCCCGATGAGGTGGGAATGGGTGTGGGTGGGAGGATTAGGAGGGGACGCCGAGAAGAGGGAAGGGGGTGCGGTGGAAGGAGAGGGTCCTTCGGAGAGGTGAGTGGATTGGGTGGGAATATACCCTCGCCTTCGGTGTCGCCGAAAGAGGCAATCAAATGGAGGATCGGAAGAGCCGAGTGAATCAATGAGTCACTCAGTCAGGTAGGAATGGCGTCACTCATTGAATGCTGCCGGGTTGGTCGCATCCCCTCTCGCCCGAGATAATTTTATCAAGTGGCATCGCCGCATGCGGACGGAATAGAAATCCAAATGGGTGTATTTCTGAGTGCATTGCTTTCTTCGAAAAAGGGTCTAGGCGTTTTGTTTCAAATGTTTCGAAGGAAAGGTAAAAAAAGAAATGAATGCCCACTAAACTCGGCCGCCACTAAATCTAATGACTAGAGGCGCCGGCAGGAGCTCTGTTATTCGTTGCAGCACTTGAAATTACTTTTCAAATGGTAATGGTTTAAATGGTAATAATGATCCATTTAAAGGTCAACCAATGCAACAATTCTCATTTTATGCGATTCCGCCTTTCCCGCGTGTATTGCTTGGAGGGAGTCGAGGAAGTCGAGGGCTGGCTTCGAATGGTTCCCCTATTCCAGCAGTAGCTATCAGGATGCGACCGACAGTAGAGATCACGTGCGCCAGAAGGGAACGGCTGGTGATTTGATAGGAGAAGGATGTTCAGGGAGCTGAGGAGGGGTGGAGAGAAAACCGGTGTCTGCATAACTTACTAAATAAATTCAGATCCGCATATTTCAGCACCGAGGTCTCGAAAATTATTCGCGCTCCAACATACATAGGTCGCTTGGATCATGTGTACTAACTTCGGGAAATAGATGCCAGGACTAGCAGAGTCAAAGAGTCCTTCTTCCCACGGACAATACGGGATAACAACTGTAGGGTCACACTCGGAGATAACAAAAATGCCACTTGCCACCCTCGGCGTCTAGGTAACAATTAGTTATACTCAATTGGATGCACTTTCACTAACCTCCTGTGTGTTGTGTCAAAACCCTTCCCGCATGACCGTAATGGAATGCCATTAAGTAATGTAGCACTGTTTACAGTATTGTTTGCTCAGCTTTTGGTACCGTAAATTTCCCCTTCCATCCCTTGTCCCTCTCCGCGGGGGAGCCCTCCTCCTACCTGCAGCGTTGGGCCAAATTCCTCACCTTGGGTAGGAGAGAGTTTTATGTAGAGGTTCTTGTGGTGGTGGTATTTCGCCTAGCTACTTACTAAAAACTAGCTTGCACGTTCCTGATAAATTTCTTGCTGCATCCTGGGGTGCAATTATTTGTTGTAGTTAAGCGTATGTACTTGCATGCTTGTGGAGTGAAGGTAGGTGGATGTGTGTTTGGATGTGTGTGTTGGTTTTGAATGCGGTATTTCTTTTTTCCTTTTTTGGGTGGTGACCTAACAGCCCCCGCCACACGCCCTTGCGGCGGCTTGCGGGGTATTATGTAGATGTAGATGCATATGCCTACCATTTAGGAAAGGCACCGAGGGCTCCACAGCTTAACGTCCCATCCAGCGGACGGTGCACTTCACTTGAAGGAATCTCCACAAAGCATCCACGTATGGATAGGGATACCAATGAAAACTCCGGTCTTCACCGATATTCGAACCCGGGCCCTCGGGGTGGAAAGCCATTGCATAAGCCACCACACGACCCCGATCCTTTCCCGTAGTCCTGCCCGCACCAATGTTTTTCCTGTAGGATATTAGATTTATAATTAAAATAACAAGAAAATCAAGATTTTATGACATACGCCGAAATCTAGGTATGCCTGAGGGGGGCCCAACCATACTATAACCAAATCAAACCATACGATTTTTTAATTCACAGTTATTGGTAAAGATGTGCAGAAGTGAAGTTCTTATTGCACATAAACATATATAACATTTTTTTCGCATTAAACAATCACACGATTAAATGAATAATTGTTCTACATTTTTAAACAAAGAGCCAGTCTGGCACTCCTATGAGAGATGTTTACAATGGTAATCAGATTTAGAATTGAAGATTTGAAAAAAATCCCTCGACACTTGCAAACACTTTCTTGTAAATTGTTTAGTTCACCTTGCTGCACCTGACCCAAATGCTAATAACTCCGCCCCCTTAAATTCTATATTGCTGGTAAGCAAAGACAAGTAGGCTGTGCGAGGTTACAAGCATTGGTGGCACTGAAGAACATCATAGGATATTCTTCAACGATTATATGTGTGAAACTCGACAATTCTTCCTGAATACTCTTTACCAAGAAAGAATTTAATGATTTATATAGAGCCAATATTCCATGTCGTGTACGTGGCCTCCCTGCTTCCTGTGCCTCCCAACCCAGGCTATCCAATAAAACAATATGATACATCCTGCATATTTATAGCGACTCTTTCGAAAAAGGCAGCTTTTGGCCGTAGTGCCCTGCCATTTCCTAAATTGAATCTTTAAGCGTAGGGTCTGAATTGCCAAATACCTACGTACCCCACCTGAGATCTAACAAATGAGAAAAGACACCTCTCCTTCAATTTTGGATCCAAATACTTCAACACTTTTCGTATATTGAACCTTAGTTTCCTTAGTGGAAGTACGCAGGTTTTCGTAACATGTTTATCCCATATCAAGCCCGATTAAATGGTCACTACCAGGTACTTGGCCATTTTTGCTCATGTCTACCCCGCCGAGTTCCCGGATGGGTGGATTTATTTTTCCAGAAATTAATATATATGCATATTGCATATCTGGCGGGATTCGAACTCAAACCCTAATCGCGGGGAGGAACTGGACTAACCCCATGCCCAATTGAATGCCCAATCCCCTTGTGCTTAGTTCCTCGCGTTGTTCACGGCTACAGGGCACTGCCATCGCCGTTGTGGACGAATCGGAAAAGTCGGACCAAGTGAGAAGGGATCCGGGCCATCTGGGGTCGAGTCGGCCCCAATGACATGACACAAGGATTTCTTTTGTGACGTCGACACCCACAGTTCTGCTTCCCTCGGCTGTGGACACTCACACTGGGGACAGCGCTCTCTGTGAAGATATATGAACCTAACCAATCGCCAGGCGGTGGAATCACTCGGAGCACAAAGCGGCTGAAATGGGAACGCGGAGCAATTCATATTCAGCATGCTTAATCCTGGCTCAGCGGAGATTAAATGCTGAGGGAGAAAGCAGCCAACAACGAGCTACGAATCGACAAATGAATCAAGAATACCCAGAAGGCTCTATCGATATGCCGAAAGACTTGTTATTATTTTATATGCTGACTACATATTGTCAAAAGTGTTTCATCCCTCGTGTGCCTGCTAAAAAACGTGCACATTTACAATGAAAGAAATTTTAAATGAGGAAATTATGTCATTCTGGGAATATCTTTTCAATCGCAAAACTTAAAAAAATTACGGAAGGAGGAAGATTCTTCGACCTGAGCGACGGCAGAATAAAAACCTCAAATATTCTTTCTAAAAAAAATCACGAAAATAATCCAAAGGAGGCCAAATATGGTAGTCGGTATTACTCATAACGAAAACAAATTTTTCATTTTCAGAAGCATATTTAGGCCGGGTTTTTCGAATGATTCCAAATGAAGTGGTTGCAATTGAGCGCACCTGACGATGAGTTTAGTTCACAAATAAGTTCGCCACAAGCACTGTGCGGATAGGCCACGAAAATAACCTTTCCGCCGACGACGACAAGATACTGCGCCGCAGAATGTGAAAGCGAAAGTTTCGTCACGGCCCTCCGCCCCCGCCCGCCCCAATGGCCCCGGTGCGGCGGGGACGAGGCACTGGGGCGGGCAGGCGGTGGCGATCAAACGCCCTCGCACCGCTGGATGCCCTGGGATCATTTTCGCAGTTGAGCTAAGGGAGGATGACCAGAGTGGTGCAAGTGTGCGCTTCGTATTTTTGGTCACTTCGGTACAGAGACGTACGAGTATAATGTATTGTATTCGAAGGACCAAACGGATGCGTGGGAGGGGATAGTGCAAGAAAATTAGTGGGAGAAAATCGCGATGTACCATAGAATAAATCCTATTATCGCAAGGAAGTGGGGCAGGGAATGGTAGGTGACCAACCATTCTACACACAATATATATATTTGCCATTCTACTACATATATATTTTTCTTTTATGAATGGATGATTTCTTCGAAGTAACACCGAAGTGTTAAATAAAACTCCTAACTAATCTTCCGAGGAAGACGGATCTCAATTCCGTCGAAATTATCAAGAAATAACGTGTGAATGTTCCTTTTATGTGTTCTCATATTTTGTGTTGCAAAGTTTTATATATGAAAAAACAATATATATATATATATATATATATATATATATACTACCATGAACAAAAAGTTCCCGGAATAACCACCGTGTGGCGCTCCCATCGTTCCGATTTGAGTTCTGGTTTTTTTGTTAAATTGGTACATCTGTTGTTGATATTCCCTTTAAATCTTAGTGTCATAACTTGACATTTGCAAAAGTTACGTAGCCAAGAGTACATCTATCTCTGTGTGTGTTGACGATTTTTTACAATTGCAGAAATGGATTTAAATTTGCAACAACGAACTTGTATTAAATTTTGCGTAAAAAACGGATTTAGTGGCGCACGGACGTTGGAAATGTTAGAAAAGTGTTTCGGCAACGATTCTCTAAAAAAAACGGTCGTTTACCAGTGGCACGAGCGGTTCAGAAGTGGTCGTGAGTCAATCGAAGATGATGAACGCAGTGGCAGACCATCGACATCGAAAGTCGCTGATAACATTGATAAAATAAAAGAAATGTTGGTCAATAACCGCAAATTAACCATCAGAGAAATAGCGGAGGACTTGCACATTGCCTATGGATCCGCCCAAGACATTGTGGTTCATGATTTGGGTTTCCATCGTGTAGCAGCAAAGTTGGTGCCAAAAGACCTCAATTTCATGCAAAAAAGAGACCGTGTTGACGTCGCAAAAGACATGATTTGCGAGGCTGAATCCGATCCCACATTCATCAAAAGGATCATTACTGGAGACGAGACGTGGGTTTATGAGTACGACACGCAATCCAGACATCAGGCAAGTGAATGGCGTTCACCAAATGAGCCGAGACCAAAAAAACCACGTCGTTTTCAGTCAAAAAAGAAGGCAATGCTGACGGTTTTCATGGATTACAACGGTGTAGTGCATCATGAATTTTTGCCAGAAGGCCAGACAGTAAACAAAGAGTATTATTTGGGCGTTATGAGACGTTTGCGTAAAGCAATTCGCCGAAAGAGACCAGAAATCGTCGCACAGTGCTATCATTATTCGTAATTTTTTGACGAAAAATGCAACAAATACCATCCATCAGCCACCGAATTCACCCGATTTGGCTCCCTGTGACTTCTTCTGTTCAATCGAGTTAAAAAACCATTACGGGGAACGCGTTTTAGCAGCCGAGAGGAAGTAATGGAAAAATCGCAGGAAGCACTGATGGACATACCGAAAACCGAATATAAAAAATGTTTCGAGGATTGGATCAAGCGCTGGCATAAGTGTGTTGCAGTCGATGGGGAATACTTTGAAGGGGACAATATAGATTTAGATGAATAAACTTGTATTTTTAATTTGCTGAAAAAATTCCGGGAACTTTTTGATCAAGGTAGTATATATATATTTATTATTACGTAATCTACCGGTTAGGGTAGGTTTTTGGATGGACACAACTATCAAATAAATATTTTGTAACTCCAAACAAAACCCAATCCAGCAACACACTCTACATCAGGTCCCTCTTAATCTCTGTGTACATCTTTCCACCCTTCATCCCATCCAACATCCCTATCCTGTTCCTACCCTTTCCTCGCTTGCCCAACATTCTCCCCTCTATTACCTTCTTCAACATTCCACTACCGCTCAATACGCCTTTCATCCATTTTTCCTGCCTCCATAGGATTTCTCTCAACAAAACCCTCTCCTCACCCACCATCTCTAGTACTTCCTCATTTGTTTTCCTTTCGATCCATTTCACCTCCATTCTTCTCCACACCCACATTTCAAAAGCCTCCAATCTACGTCTATCCTCCTGCTTCAGTGACCACGTTTCCGCGCAGTACATAGCTACGCTCACAATCAGAGTTTTTACGAGTCTTGTCTTAACATCCCTACTCCAAGTCCCAGTCATCAACTCCCTCCTCCTTGAGAAAGCCTCCTTGCCAAGCGCAATTCTTCTACTTACGTCCCTACCACTTTGACCGTATTGGTCCAAAACACTTCCGAGATATGTGTACTGCTCTACCTGCTCTATTTTTTCCCCGCCTATTTTAATATTTAGCTTAGCCTTTTTCTTTCTGGAAAATCGCATCACCTTTGTTTTATTAATATTGATTCTCATCCCATATTTATCGCACTGAACCTCCAATTCACTCAGCAATGATTGCAACCCCTTGGCTGACTGAGCAACTAATGCTTGGTCATCAGCAAACCTAACCGATTTTACGAATTCCCCTCCGACTTTCATTCCTACCTCCAGTTCTTCCCATGCCTCTTTAATCATTTCCTCCACATATACGTTGAACAGCACCGGTGACAATGGGCAACCCTGCCTTACACCTCTTCCTAACACTGCCCATCCGGACTCTCCGTTCCCCACTCGCACCTGAGCAGTCTGAGACATGTACAGGTTGCGGATAAGTCTCCTGTCCTTCCAATCCATTCCTATTTTCTGCAATTCACGCATTAATTTTTCCCAATTCACTCTATCAAACGCTTTTTCGAAATATACAAAACAGGCAAAAGCGTCCTGATTGTATTCTATATTCCTCTCGATTAGTGATCTCATTACTGCAATGGCATCACGCGTACCTCTTCCTTTCGTAAACCCAAACTGATCATCCCCTTAGTAATCATTTGCCTTACTCTCTATCCTTTTGTTGATGATCTTAAGAATAACTTTAGCTGCGTGAGATATCAAACTTATTGTCCTGTAATCCTCACATGACGTAGACTTTGCCTTTTTTGGAATAGGAACTAACACCGATCTCACAAAATCTTCCGGCTAGATTCCTACGTCATAGATACTACGAATCAGTCCATATATGGCCTTCTTCCCACCTTTTCCTAACCATTTCAACATTTCTACAGGAATATTTTCCACCCCCACGGTCTTATTTGCTTTCATCTCCTTTAATGCCCTTTCTATTTCATCGTCGAGTATGCCTGGACCTAAGCTATCTTCTTCTACGTCATGTTCCTTTTCTATGGCTAACCTTGTCGGCCTAAGTTCTTTGCCATACAGTGTTTCTATATATTCCTTCCATCTCTCTTGGATTTTTCCTGGTTCAACTATTATCTTACCCCATTTATCTTTAACTGTTAGCACAGATCTTGCCTTCTTACCTCCCGATAATAACTTAACCTTGCCGTATAGAGCACCAATTAAACCCTTCTCTGTAAACTTTCCATATCCTCGCATTGCGTTTTCCATCATTCTTCTTTTGCTTTATTTGTGGCCCTTCTCAATTTATTGTTTAACTCTTTGTACTTCATTTTACCTAACTCTGTGTTTACATTTTTACATCTTCTTCTCTCATCCATCTTTGCAATCATCTCATCCGTTACCCATGGTTTTCTTATCCTTTTCCCGTTAACGGTTCCTATAGTGTCTTTAGCGGCTTCCAATATCCCTTTCTTGATACATTCCCATTTTTCTTCGATAGTACTCAGTTCTTTACCTTCATCTATCATTTTCTCTACTGCCTGCTGATATTCCTTCCTGGTTAATCCATTTAATGCTTCTAAATTCCATTTCCGATCACGCCGCCCTTGCCTTATCTTCTTGAAACGAACGTTACATTTCATAACAACTAAATTGTGGTCAGAGTCGGCATCCGCTCCTGGGAAACTGTACGATTTATCACACTGTGCCTAACCATAATATAATCTAACCGATACCTTTCTGAGTCACCTGGTATTTTCCATGTATACCTTCGCCTTTTGTGGTGTCTAAACCATGTGTTGGTGATGACTAACCCCTGTCTCCTGCAGAATTCAATTGCTTTCTCCCCGCGTTCATTTCTCGTGCCTAACCCATAGTCCCCCACCTCTCCACCATCTCTTCCTTCGCCTACCGTCGCATTCCAATCCCCCATCACTATCAAATGTTTCCCTGCAGGAACACTCGCGACTATATCCTCTAACTCATCATACATCCTATCGACTTCTTCCTCCTTGTGGTTGCTCGGTGGCATGTATACCTGAATATTGACCAAGTTCGTCGGCTCTGCTTTAATCTCTACGAGTAAAATTCTATCTGTCGCTTGCTCTATGTTGACTACGCTTCTTCCTACCCCTTTATTTAAATTACGGCAACCCCTCGTTGGCTCTCGTCCCCGCCGCTGTATATTACTCTATAATTGTCACTCCAGTAATCCCCGCTATCCTTCCATCTCACCTCGCAGAGGCCTAAAACATCTATGTTACCTCTTTCCATCTCTCGCTTAATATTTTCTAATTTGCCTCTCCTCAACATTGTCCTGACGTTCCAGATTCCTATTCTTACTACTTTCGCCTTCTTCTGAGTCTTCTGTCCTGCTGAAGTTATTTCTTCCCTGCAAGGGTTTCGTGGGATGACGACCGCGGAAGCCTTGCCTCTCCCGCTGCCGGGCACGACACACGGCCTCTTGGGCCGAGTCCCGTAGTTGCCAGGACTCATATTATCTATAGTGCCCATCATTATATTCTTGGGAATCATAATTGAGGTGGTTTCCCGTTGCCTTCCTCAATAGTGTTTTTAACGTGACACCATCACTTAATGGCCGCCCCACTGGGGTCAGACGCCATTGCAGCCGCCTCACCGAGGAACAGACGCTGCGTGGACTACCTTTCGTCTGGCTCCTAACCTTCGACCTATCTGGCATGGGTGACCCTTCCAGGAGTAATTATTATTACTCCCGCCAGCACAGATCTAGGGGTCATCGGAACACACCAGCCCTTCCACCATGACATATATATATATATATAATATATGTATAACCATTAACACAGTAATCAACCCCAAGATCGGCTTGGTAGGTGATGGTAGAGTTCACCCATATTAAGCCCCATACGGCATGTGAATATCACACATTAGCAGGGTAGAAAGTCCAGTTCCTTTCCTTATGCCGGTTATGGTATCCCAGGAAGATCTGGTACTCAAAAAATCACATAGCTTGGGTGGAGCTCTAGGTGCTCAGAGAGGCTTGCCCGGGAATCGAGCCCGGGCCCTTCCGGTCTAAAAGGAAAATATCCCAGGGAAATGTGGGAAGAAGAGTCTATATTGATTCGTGGCATCTATGAGAAAGGAATCTGGATAAAAGATTTTAAAGTTAGGTAACTGCTTGAGTAATTGTAGTTTGAAGATAAAAAGCTTCACATTTTTTGCGGGGAAGAGGAAAAATGAACGAGAAAAAGTGAAAATGTCGGGATGGTCACTACGAATGACGCACAATCAGGCATGTGAGCAGAATGTTCCATTCTGATCAGCTGAATTAACGCTCCATTTCAAATGAATCACATGCATTGCAAATTTAACGATCGTTCTGACTCTTAACTTGTTCTCACGTAAACCAGAGGCAGCAGGGCAGAAGTTGCATCACCGATGGTAGCCCTGAATTGAAGAACGTTTTGGTAAATGCGGATGTACACGTATTTCGAATGCCTGACTTTTACAGGAACCTCATGGTCTTGTGAAACCTGCCTGACAGTTCGTCTCTTACCCCTTGGGGTCCTTTTAAACCCCTAAAAAATTCGAATCTGAAGTTTGTATTTTGTAGATTAAATTATTGAATTTTCATTCAATAATAAATTAATAAGACTTCATTTCAATTCATTATTAAGCAAGCAACAGAGCTATTTTTTTATTACCATGATCCTTTTGAAGCATAGCAAACTTTTACATTAGTAGTTTGGAAAACCTTATGTTGATGGATATTTCACTGCAGTTCACAGACCCCAATGAATTTGAAACGTTAAGCGAAAGCTGCAAATTATATAAAATATTATTCCAAGGTCAAGGCAAAATTGCACTTTTATGAACAAGAATGTTTCAAATAACAGAGCTAGAGTAAATAAAATACATAACTTGTGAATTAAATTGAAACAACTTCTGGCGCACTAACCTCTGAATTCATTCATTCATTCAAAGGTACCGAGTGAAGAGAATATCAGCGGTGGTTTTAACATAAGCTCATTATAAAAAAAACTTAATTCGAGTTTCCGCCTGTGCTATTATTTTTATGACGGAAATACAGTAGAGGTGGATTCGCGCACGCAGTGCTCAGACAGAATGTATTTAAAAACGAAATTTTTTTCCACAATATTTACTTAAACATGCCTCAAAAGACTTATCATTCTTTTCAAAAATGAGGTCAAAATGGCACTACCATGAAGTTACTCCGATTCCAAGTATTGTGTGTGCTGTGAAAATTTTTGCCATTTTAAACTTCACCAATGTATATGCTAGGAACGTTATTTTGCTGCCTACAACGGCAATTCTTCGAGAAATTTTCTGGGTGAGAAACCTAATCGACACTGCAAAATACTTTATAGTGAGGCATTACGAGGAATTAACAAGGTAGCTAGTTAAATCCAATATAAAAATTACCAGACATTTTTAGGAATCAGTGTGCCCAAAAAATGTCAGATTATTCTTACTTTAAGAGTCCTGACTGGGAATCAGGCACATCTGCCTTTGAGATTTTCTCACCTCATTAAGCATCTAAAACCATCTTCAAGACGTGCCGTACAGAATAACCCATTCTCCGTAAGCCTCACAGGTCATTAAATTGGCCTTAGCTGATCAATAATTCAGGAAAATGTACAATTCCAACGCAGTATACTGTCCATCGCTTGTTGCTTTTACCGTTACCGTTGACGAACTGAACTGAATGTTCCAACTGGCTGCTGCTGATTCAATACTGTGGGCATATAATGAAATTCGTATCATATGTACTAATTCACATGAATATAACCATTAAATATAAAATTTTTGCCCACCAATTTCGCTAATTATGAGAAAAAACCTATGATCCATCTTTTAATTGAACCATACTCTTATTATTTCTTACTACTGGAGAATATTCTCTACATTCCTTGATTTTCACTAAATTTTCCTGGGCGCAGTGATTTTCCTGACAGAGGGGTGCCCAAGATTAGACCCCGTTGAAATTTGGAACTCCGCTCCGTCCAGGTTAATAGAACGAGATAAAAAGCGAGCGGCACTGCTCAAATGTTTGTGGAGAGATGAACGCAGCTGGAGAAAGTAATGGGATGTGCGAGGGCGAGCGTGCTGGAGGGAATCCCCGTGGCTACAGGGAGAGTTAGCCTCCTCACAGGGGGATTAGATATGAGAGCGGGGGGGGGGCGAGCAGCGGACGAGCAAGCACGGGGCCCAACCGCGCCACTTAACTCCCTCTTCCCCCCGCACTCACGCCCGTCAGCGACTCAATGGGTCCCGTGGATTAAGATGCCACCGCGGACTGTGCGACGAGCACTCTGCGCCCTATTAACTTTCCCCGAGAGACGTAATGGAAAAGGCAAAAGGGCGAAAATTCGAACTCACATTCGTTTCCAACGAAGAATCAATGGTCCCAAAAACTTTTTCCACTGGCAGCCATTACAGAACTGCACGCTCTTTATGAAGTAACCAAGTGGTGGTTTATTTTTACCAAATACGAAGATACAAATTTGTCCATACTAATCGTTTATCATAACTATAAGATATATTGCTAATCGTTATTATAAAATTATTCGGTATTCCGATAAAAATATTTATTGAAAAACTTTATTTACTATTAATCTCTTTTAAAAATTTACTCTTGATTAAAGCAAACAAAGTTGATAGAAACAATAATTATATGACCTGAAGCTCAATATAGAAGAATTAATGAATTATCAGACATGGATAAACTCTATTTAATGCGAGAAACATTAACTCATTACCTGTCCATTTAATTCTATCAAAATGAAAAATGCTTTGAGTTTTTACGCTAAAAGTTTGAATGAAATTTGGTGTGTTTGAAATTTTTTAGCAATGGCTATAATTTACATTTTGCACACCTACCCCGCAATCAACCAAAAAGGGGTAATTTGTTAATGTGCGTAATGTCTTATGCATAATGTGTGACATAGTGGGAAGCACCAAGTGGGAAGGGTAAAGAATGAGGGAGAGGGAGGGTGTGTAAGGGGTGAGGGAAAGGGAAAAAACATCCACTAACGTATGATCCTTGAAAAGACGCGCATGGTGGTGAACTCACTTAAACACGTTAGTGGAAAGCTTAGCTTTGAATAAGCGTTAATTTTACCCACTGCAAAATCTTTCAGGAATACGAAATAGGAGGGAATAAAAATGAACATCAACCTTTTATGTGATAGACCACTACCATACTAAGACAGATCATGCAGATTAGGAATGTAAGGAGAGAAAAATGTTATCAGCCTATTGCCATGGAAATAAAGTAGGAAAATTTCTCGAAACAACAGCTGGAGTCCTTTATTTCTAAGGGCAAACAATCTGATCTGTATGATTCCTGAAGGAAACCTCATTAACACATGACGCGAAAACGATCGAACGAAATAACTCTCGTCACTGCTATTATTATACTAAGTTAAAAAAATGTACTTTTCGATAGAAGTCAATCTTAAGTAATTATCTCTCATTTTACACAATATTTCATTGTTTTCTTAATTGAGAGGTGGGCGGGCGTCATTCGAGTAGACAATCATCATTAAGAACAGTTATTATACCCAACAAGTACAGTAATATACATTTATTTGTAGAGATACATGCGCATTTATTCATATTCGTATGTGCCTGATTTCGAAAACGCTCAGAAAGACGTGAAATATGTTGCTCTGAATTCACCATGTTAGATCTACTACCCGCATTTTTTGTTTTAAATTGCTAGTGTGTTGAGCTACTACAATAGTTCTTCCACAGCTTCAACACTAATTTGAACCCAATTCACATCATTCCAGGTTCAAGAGACCAGGAAAATAATAAAAAATACTAAGTAAAAATTGAATGAATAAGGCTTCTAATTTATATCATTTTTAGGAATATACATAAATAACTAATATAAAACGAGTTCAACTTAGGTGATGTCTCAGGAATATTTTTAAGTTCAAAACCACAGATGAATTGCCTTCACCGTCTACCGATGTGCCGATCCGTAATTATCTACCCAACGCGAGAAAAAATTGGAATTTTACTGCTCAGGGACTAAACTTCTGCCAGAATTAAATTGCCAAATTAATGTATTAAATAAAACTTTCACTAATGTGCCTTCTATATACGTAATGTTCCGTCAAACTTGGAGACACTAAATGCACTATTGATGAACAGAACACTTGTGTACACACAAAGAGGCGAATCCAACCAACGCACTGGTATCTCTTTCTTCACTCCTCTGAATGCGATCATAAACAGCCAGTCGATACGGCATGCACTCCACTCCTTAAATATCTGTGGCCCGAAGTATCATTAAAACCACTCGCCCCGCCCCTCCCAAATACGGCCCTCTAACCCTCAGGACCGAACCCCTACTCCCACAGTCCACCCGCACCCTCATTCCAAAAAGGTCCCTTATTACACGCCCCTTTTACATCCCATGAAACCCTTTCCATCAAACCCACCCCCAGCCCTTTTGACTCCCTCCCTCGATTACCACATTGATTGTTTCGACACACCGCCCGCTTGGCCTATCTTTGTGCTCCCGGCCCTCCTCGCAGTCCTCCGCCACCAAATCCACCTCCGCTGCACCGGCTTTCGGACTTCCCTTCGCCCCTCTCCAGGAGAGACTCCAACCCCAACACCCGCACTCCCTCCGCGTCAAAAACTCACTCCCAACCCCCTTGTAGGACGAGACACAAAGGGGAGCGTTCCCCTCGCTCGCACTTACACCCTATCCCTTGTACGACTTCGCCCGAGAGACTCAGCCCACCTAAGCATTGGCTATTGATCGTTCAGTGTACATTTATAATGTTTTCATTGTATTTCTTTCCGGTTTAATCATTAAATCCTTTTCAATCATGATCTAGAAGAACTGTTATATTTTCATGAAAGTTATCAGAGTGACATGATGAACAAAATGGACTTGTTCTGAATGTTGAATGCCAAAAATGACTAAAATTAAAATGCAATGGAACCTCCATGCCACGACAACCTACGGGGAATGAAGAATTGACCGCAATAGGGAGTTGACCGCCGAGGGGTAGTAGTTAGTAAGGCTTCAGTTCGAGGATATTAGTGTTATTCACCCTCCATGCGGAGGTGCCCGCTTTTAGAGAAGGCTGTAGAGGGGAAAGTGGCACAAGGAAGACCATGAGATAAAGACGAAGTTCAAATGAAGACGATTGTGGGAAGAAAGAAAATCTATCGGGACCCCATTTCTCAAAGATACAAGAAATATTGAAATGAATTACTTTACTTTGTAATTCCACACAATTTATTAAAAAAATACGGTTTTGACGTTGAACGTCATCATCAGTTGTTTTAAGTAAGTTCATCGCACTCACATATAAGGTCGGCGGATGGCAATTAATGGTGTATAACCGCTACTTGACTACTAAACAGCAAGCGAGTCTAAAAGTTTTACATTACAATTGATATTTTTTCAAGAGGAATTGTAAATTGACTTTTAACTTTGAGAGAATAGGGCCCTAGGAAATAGGGAGGTGTTCAGAAAGAGAATAGTGAAGGCCTGAATTTAAACAATATTCGGATTAAAACACTGATCATGACGACGACAGCTATTTCATCGACTATTTTTTAAGTGCCACGACCAAATGATCTTCATCAGATCGTTCAAGGAAATCCCAAACAAATAAGGATGGACGTTTACTTGCATAAGAATTCTGGTCATGATTTACAGTATTTTCGAAAATTTATGTGCTAAAAATAATGTATTAAACTTTTATACATTTCAATATATTACACGTTCATTCCGCCATTCAATAAATGATAAATACTGCTTGCAATGTAAATCATTTTATACCGAGCAAAAATTGAAGCAGTATTAAAATCACAAGATATGACTTGTAAAAATGTATCATATCAGGTTTGATCTATTTGACAATTGTGTGTCCATCCAAAAACCCACATTAACTGGTAGATAATAATAATCAGGTTTTGGCGAAAAATAGGGAAACAAAACCATCATTATCTCAATCGTTTTCGTACTGCATATTTACGAGGGCAGATTCTTTGGAAGAAGGTGCCATACGGAGGTTTATCCGTGCGCACCCATCCACCGCCCTCCGCGTCAACCCTTCCACCCTCTCCCCTACCCCCGTTATAAACTCCCCGTCTCCGGCCCTCCCGCTTCCACGCCCCGAGCCCTCCCTCCCCTGCCACCGACGCGCATTCGACGCCACCGCCCCACTCCACTCCTCGAATGACACTCCGCAAACCCCCCTTCCCCGAAAAAATCAACCTCCGTTCGTTTCTCCCTTTAACCCAACTCGACGCACATCCCCTTCACTTCCCGAAAGCCCACTCCAGCGCCAATCGATAGAGTCTTAACGCGATTCCCTCCTCGCTCCGCCGAAAGCGGAAAAGGGCTTCCGAACCCCAAACTCCTCCCCGCCTAACCCCTCCTGCCCCGACACAACTCACACGCTCACACACACAGGCAGACGCACACACATGTATGCGATTCCTATATCCGCGCGAACGGAAATATATTCATCACTCTTTGGCTGTCTTTCACCAACACTGCTTAGGGTAAAATATTTTTTGCCCGTAAAAATAGGAATTCCAAATGCGGGACAATGGTACGTAGATGCACAAATATAATGATTTATAACATTCTGTAATACTTTTTTGCGAATAACCGGATAGAAATTACGACAGATTCTGGGGATGATGCTCATTTGTGTCGGAAATTGTATGTAAAGCATAAGATATAAAGTTATAAGCATGGAGACAGTTTTAGAGAATAATGATCATTTGTTTATTGAGGCTCCTGAAAGAGAATTATTTGTCTAATCGAGGGAACCACCATCATAGAATACAAAGAATTCAAATAAGTGTTTGTGTACAGCCAAGTTGCGAAGGGGAAACAAGAAAAATAGAAACCAAGGCCGCGAGGCCATGCGAGAGCCGAATGGATTTTGGGCGAGCAAAGACACAACGATGAGGACACGAAAAGTAAACATCGCAACATCATTGCGATCAATGTTCTTATCAATTTATAAAGTGTCATACATAAGAAAGAAACTTGAAAATCAATTTCGAAGCTTATAGATGCACGCCTTGAGAAGAAGTTGAAGTCTTTTAAGGTTGCGACATATGGCGAATGAATTTTAGGTAAATAGAATGAATTTAGCTCATTGAGAAAGGGTGATGATGCAGGAAGATATAAGAGTATATATAGGTTCAAAGGTAGAAGACGGACTTCTTCCTACTATCTACGAAGGGTAAACAGAAAGGAAGGGCATCCATTGGGAATGAGACATTGGGGACCGCAGAAGGAGATGAGGAAGACCAAGGAAGGCACGGGGGCGGACAGGGTCGGAGTACGATAAGCTTCCCAGACAATTTCCGAGTCAACAGGACGACGAAAACCATGGCAGAGCACTCTCGCACAGCGAGAGAATTTCGGACAACGGAAAATATCGTAAAAAGAACGGGTGAGAAGACATTTCGGCCATTCTGAGGTGCGCAAAAATGGAAATCTATTTCCCCGAGATGAGGGACGGGTTTGATAATGTGGCCGAGGGAGGTGGAAAGGTGTGCGGTGGTGGCGGAGTTGGGAAGCGGGGGAGGGGCGGGGCCGAGGCGTAACGCACTCAAAGCCAGTGAGTGGCGTAGTAGCTCAGGGGTGGCGAACTATACATGCTTGAACGGGAAGGCGTGCTTCACCCTGGAGAGCAAGCAGCACTTGCTAAAGGGTTACGAGGGTTGCACGTCACACCTTTCAAACACTCCCAAGTCACTTTTTATCCATCGGAAAGCAAGAATAACATCCCTCTAAGCAAAGATTAATCCGATTTATTCATTCACATTTGATTTTTTCGTTGCGCACTCGCAGTGATTATCCCAGAGGCAAAGCCCCGTATTTCTTATATACTAGTAGGCGATGAGGAAAGTGATGAATACGTTCAATTTCCAGATGAACAAGACGAAAAACTAGTTTGTGTACTGCAGTCATAGTAAGAAAGATAAATTTCATAGCTGACAATGAAAAGACATACCGGAAGTGTTAGAAGAGTTTTGCTATTCGTGCAATGTACTCACTATTGATGAAAGAAGCAATTATATAATATATAACAATATAATTAATAATATAAAAAAGAATTGGCGTGGCTTGGACGTCTTTCTTCAACAAGTTACTCCTAACAGATAATATCACTAATCGCGGCAAAAGGAAATATTTCTTTTAACGTGAATGATGAAAGAGGTGACTTATAACGTACATGGAATACTCTATTTTCTGAGAACTTGTTTCCCATATGTTTAGAGAAATTAATATACAATTAATTCTTACAATATGTCAACAAATTACATCTATAAATACATATTTAAGGATAAATAAACAATAGTAAATGAATTTAATGTAATTCAGGGTTGTTGGGGCGCCTGGCAGTAATAATGTATGTGATTAAGAGGTATGTAGCGATACATTTTCTGAATATGAGTATCTCTCATGAACAACTACTAAACGTTACCTTACTCGTGTCCTATCTAGGGGAAAACATATACTGGAAAGTAAAGGCCGTTTGCATATATTTAAATATTGGCGCTTCAGAACACAGTTTTACTCCTGCAGCGCCATCTACTGATTCATTGAGAAGCTATAGCAGCATTTGTTTTTTTTCAGAAGCCGTTTGCTTGTCCGTGTATGCAAACAACAATGTCCATGACAATCGTTGATCCCGCCAGCTGTGAAGTGCGTTCCGTCACACGATTCTTGAGTGCAAAAGGATTGTCGGCTGCTGAAATTCGTTGGGAGTTATGCCTAGTTTATGGATCTACAGTTATGAGTGAAGGAAAGGTTAGAAAATGGTGCCGTGATTTTAAAAATGGACGAACAAATGCCCATGATGAAGAGCGAAGTGGCAGGCACAGTATTCTGACCGATGAAATTGTTTCGCAAGAAGATCAAAAACTGCGATGTGTTCTTCGATTGACGATTGATGGCCTGGCTGAACATGTTCCTCAACTTGGACGCACTACTATCTAACATACTGTCACGGAAAACCTAGGACACCACAAATTATGTGCAAGGTGGGTACCGAAAATGCTCACCGACCACCACAAAGAACAAAGAATGTTCAGTGGACGAGAGTTTTTGGGTCGTTGGGAACTCTTTGACCACCAACCGTACAGTCCTGACCTTACACCTAGCGACTACTTCCCCTTCTTTTACTTGAAACAGTGGCTCGGTGGACAACGTTTCGAAACCGAAGAGGAACTCAAACACGGCGTTGTTAATTTGTTCAACTCTCAGCCAGCGAGCTTCTATGCAGAGGGGTTAAAGAAGCTGGTGCAGCAGATCGCAAAATCCTTGGAAGTGAACGGGGATAATGTAGAGAAGTGAAATAGGTTTTTAGATAACTAAAAGTGCCAATAAAATGTGTTTCATATGAGTATATTTTTTCCGGTGAACAAACGGCTCTTAATTTATGAACATGCTTCGTATTAGCAAGGCATCGGGGATATACAAGATGAGAATGTTAAGGAGAAATGCTATCTCTCGCTAGTTGTGCCTCATTTACAAAACGCCGCTAGTAAAAGGGATTCTCAAAAACTCAGTGTGTGGAATTAGATCGCGTAAAGCGTAGACCAACTAGAGTTTTAATCGTAGTTATGCTGAACTGGGTGGCTCATTTAGATTACAAGAGGAACTAGGTTGGGAATCACTCACGCAGCGGAGGTTAAACTACGGATTAAATCTCTTGCATAAATTGGAAGGAGATCTCTTTAACAGTGATGTTGAAAATGCATGATTACCCCATATTAGGAGAGATTATGTTAATAACTAAGTAAGATTAAGTGTGGGACAGAGAGATTTAAGACGCCATTTTTCACACGAACGAGAAGGGATCAGAGTAACGTAGTCTGCCGGCGCTGGGCGGGGGGGAAGTGTTTTTAGTTTTTCTCCAATCACCGTATAATGTTTTCAATATTTTATCCAAATCCTTTTTAATTTTTCTTCTCACTACTGGCAGCTTGTCAAGCATGCGTAGAGAGTATTTCCACATATATAACGTAATGCATGAACCTGTAGTTAATATTTGAAATATTTTACATATTTATTGGTGAATAAAAGTTAAGCTAACTCAAACTTTGAAGCTGCAAACCTGATGTTCAACCACCCCCTGCAATACACACTAGCGGTGGCTTGCAGGGTACCATGTAGAAGCAGAAATACGTATATGTAGAGCGTACATTTCTGCTGCCGTGATACAAGGACCTGGTAGGGAAAAGATGATTGATTATAGGTGAGGCAGATGAGTTGTAGAGGAATGATAGAGGTAAAATAAATTGAAAAATTGGAAAATTAAGTTCATTGAGGACTGGGAGATAGGAGAAGTTTAGGAAGGGCACTTAAAACAAGAAGAGGGAAACTAATTGGAAACATCCAAAGGCAGGAAGGATCACTGAAGGCTATCATGAAGAAAAACAGATAGGGGAAGAGTTGAAGACGAAATGGGGTGCCAAGGTTAACTACGAAAAGCGAATAACACGAAACGTATTCGCGAAAACTATGAGAGAATGAAATGAAAGGCAGGCATCAGGACAGCTGTTACAAACCGTTCCTCGGATTGATAACGCATTACGATGTCGGGGTATGCTTTGATCAGGTGAAAGAAAAGGGAAAATCATTCTGTGTGAGCGCATCTGCACCATAAACCTTTCGTTACCTTCCTGGCCAAAAGATACTTCCACACCCCAAAACCATCAGAGGGTAGGTTTAAATAGATAGATAGAGGTATTTATTTAGGGGAGGTTTATAGGGATGATGAGAGCTTAGAGCATGCATTACTCAGCACAACAGAGGAACTGGGTTTTTACGGAGGAGTCACCCGGAATCGTGCTCTCAGCCAGCATCATTATCTGCACAACACCCCGCAACCCACCGAAAGGGTGTGTGGCGGGGAGTGTTAGGGCCCACCGTATATGTACGTTTATAAGTTGATACATGCATACACACGCTCATACAAACGCATAATATGGTCCTCAGAAACACATAAATATACACCCAAATACATAATTCAACAAGTGGTTTGTCTGTAGAAATCGTTAAAATTTAGATTTTGAGTAAACATTTTCGGGTGCTGGGTTCCATTTTATCATGCCTTTGTATCGTTGAGTGGAAAGAGCGAGTCCCTGAATCTGGATCTTTCTCTTATATTTTATCTCAGTGGTCGAACCTTCTGTGTGATTTAATAAGCGGCCATAATGGTCTAATTGATGTCGCCAGAAAACTTAGGTGTTCTGTACCTTCATAAACATTGGATATGTAGAAACCACGGCGACGATTTTGAATCCATGAGGGAAAAACTTAAATTAAAAAATTGAAAAATTTTCAAGAAAATCCGCTCATTTCTCGAAATATGCTACGAGAAAAAGGGTAAGCGTGAAGCGCATTACGGTGCAATTAGACTGAGAGCCTCTAAATTTACGAAGAAACTCAGCTTTTAAAGAAACTTAGCTTCGTTTACGGGTGATGGGGAAATAAAATACTATATTAAAAGATAGGTGTTCTTTTTTGCTTTAGTTAAGCCAAATTTGGGACACGCTACAAGTATTTGAGATCCATGGGAGAAATTGTTACTTAAAGAATTTAATAAAAGTACAGAGGAAATCCGCCAGATTCATACAAAATTGTTACGATAAGAAGATGAGTGTGACAGGCCTTTTTGATGAATTAGGCTGGGAGCCACTTGAGATGCGAAGAGAACAAGCAACACTTGGACTTTTAGAAAGCTTCAGATCAAACGAGTTTATCAACGACACTAAAGGAATTATTATGGCCTTACAATATTTAGATAGGTCAGACCTCAAAGATACGAGATAAGATAATGAATAGATTCCAGTGCGAATAGATATAAATATTCTTTCTTTCCTCGAGCAATAAGGAATCATATAAGTAAGAAATCAAAGTCATTATAGAAATATTAAAGGCAATCAATTTACAAATCAAGACAAATTTAAACGCTGGTTAGACATAAGGTGTATTCCTAGGTGCATGTGCATGTTAGTTGCTAGTACGAGCTCGTATATGTGTTTGCATGCAAGAATTGTTATTGCATGAATAAATTCGCTTCTGTGGTTGTAAATTGGCATGCATTTCTTAGTTTTGCATGGGGTTTTAGTCTGCTTTACATCCCCTGCCACAATCTCTTACGGTGGCTTGCAAGGTATTGCGTAGATGAAGAAAATCTTTTGAAGGTGCTGGTCACCTGAGGTTTACCGTGTCACCTAGGGAATTAAGTATTATAGTACCAAATTATATTTTAAATTTCGACCATCGAGTAAAATTAGAGTGATAGACACGTACCGAAAGATTCAAGTCTTCGTTCTTCCCTCGTGTTTTGAGTTAATTGACGAGATCTTTCCGGAAAAGATCCAGCCATGAAATATTTTGAGAAAAAGAGCCTACCTAGAGGCCTTAATCCCCCTCGAAGTATTCCCATTTGAACCTCACACACTTATCTCTTCCACCTTTCCAAACAATCGGCCAAGTCCTTTTTCGGAATTGTCATCAGCTGTCACGTCGCCCCTCTTCTCTGCTCGTATCTCGTCCACGTCAAGAATTTCATGCTGCATTTGCAGGAGACTTGCCCCAAGTCTCAAACGATAACCCAGGTTTTCTAAAATGGGTCATAACTGGAAATTAATCATGAGTCTACGACTATGACCCTGAGGCAAAAGCCCAGTCTTCCCAACAATCTGTTGACGAGATGAAAAAGAATGAGACGTGGAGGCTTATGACTATTCCGAAAAAGTACTTTGCTGATTGTTTGGAAATGTGGAAGAGACTGGGATAAGTGTATGAGGTCCGAAAGGGAGTCTTTCAAAAGGGACTAAGGACTCCTCATTGTAATAGCTAGGCTATTTTTCTTAGAATATTGCATGGCTGGATACTTTTCGGAAATACCTCGTCTATTCAAAAATGGAAGCATGAACTGATAATTTGGCACGCATAGCCCGTACCCTAACACCATCGGCTAACTGACTTGCGGCGTCTTGCGAGGTATTACGCAGACGTCGATTATTGATGGATTCCATAACTACACAAACTCTCCAGTCTCGATTACAGTGACAATAAATAAAAACTCTAAAACCTTGCATACCATTAAATCATTTTTTACTTCTTACCTCCCTTCACTCAGTCCAACATTACATTTCTCCCCCTTACTGTTCCAACGTTTTCCCTTATCTATTAGTCTTCAGACATTCTACTGCCACTCGCCCTATCAAGAATTCATATATTTTTGTCTTAGAATTTTTCCCCACAACATTCTCCGCTCCGGAAGCATTCTTAGAACTTATACCTTTGTTTTTCTTCCGCTTCACTTCGAATTTTCAATCATCCCCCTTGCCCACCAACTAAAAACCTCCAATACACACTCATCTCCTTGCTTTAACCTTTTATTTACTGACGGGACGGTTAAGTCCCACATTATGCTATTCCAATTTTTTTGCAACAGCTTTTTTAAAATTTTTCGGGAATCGAAAAAGTTGTCTCTGAAAATTAGTGATCTGAATGATAACTCAACTAACAAAGGTCAAACGGACAGCTTTGCCAGCAGTGCAAAACTACAATCTGTATTTATGTTTTCACCATTATTTTCTTACGCCTTCACAGAAAGTACCTGTCATCATCTACAAACACTTTTTAAAAGTTACCTAACTCGATTCTTCTCCTGAATATATTTGACTGGTTTTCTCTACTGAGAAAATCAGCGTAAGGGGGATCCGGAATGGGACACACGGCAGGGAGTTTGACGGTGAGATATGGAGCTCGAACGTCAGGTGTCCGTCTCCTCAGCCGTCCTCTTACGCCAACCCTGCCCCTCTTTATTCGCAGATCGCCAGAGGGGGAGGGAGAGGGTGAGGGATGAGGAGCAATCGAAAAAGAAGGGCCAATTCCTTTTACCACTGGAGACTAGCATTATGCAGTCATTTGGTATGCCGAATGCGATATTCACGAAACATAAAAATATGACATTTAGCCTCCTGGAAGCGCGATATTCTTTGCGAAATCATGCGATATATTTTAATATTTTACGCATATTATTCCTTATCATTAGATATTCGATATTTTAATAATCGACATCACACGGAATGCGATATCCAGATATATGTATATGCGTATTTACATTTACATCGCTAAATCGATATTCTGAGGCATTTGCGATGCAAAGATTATATTGCCAAAATATATTCAAACCCGAATATCGCATGATCCATCCAGGGGCTCCGAGGAAAGGGGAATTGGATCCGGAGGGAGTGAGTGGGGGTCGTGATCTCCCCGGAAAGCCTTGTGAGCGTCGGGAGAGGGAAGGGCTTTTAGAGGGTCAACGGAGTGTCCGGCACAGCCCCAACTCTCCCCTGCCAGCCTCCCTCCGGGACGACATTGAATCCCGGGCGGAGTCCTGCACGAAGGTGGCGCGGAGTTGAGGGGGGCGGGCGGGGCGGGGGGCTTAAAGGACGACGTGCCTTCACGCCGTCGGGCCTTCGGGACCCTTTACCCAGAGCCAATAAGTTTCGTGCATAAATTTTCGTTAATCCGCGTCGGCGGGGGGAGAGGGACGGGGAAATTTTCGTTTCCCTCGAAATAAAAATGTTTCTAAAAAAAATGGAAATGGATCTTCCTCTCTCTCAGATTCGCTTTGTTGTGAAAAATTGGATTGGGCAGACGGAGGTTCCTCGGTTTTTCTTTTTTTTACTTTTTGGTGGCCACAGACATCTCTCCCTGGGAGAGCAGATTTATGGTGACGTTCCTGGATGTTTATGGAGACCATTATGAGTTTCCCATAAAGTATCCATGGACAGATTTGGGTAAATACGTGTGATCATCGTGCCTAAATACATTTATGTAAACTTAATGTAGTTATGTACAATATAAACTACATTAATGTATTCGACTATTTCAGTCTTTAAATCATTAGCAATCTGAAGGCAATTTTTGATGAGTAGTTTTCAGTTATGCATACTTTTGTATCTAAGTCTGTCCATACGTGCTATGATTTTCCAAAGTAAATGATGGACTTTATGATTCGTGAAATCTTTCCTAAATCCAATTCGACCTAGCAATTTTAATTTAAAGCTTCTGAGCCTATTTAATTCATTTTTGATTCATCAACACTGACTTTTTTCCATTCCGCACTCACCTCACTGATAACATTAAAATATAATTAAACTTATGGATATTACATTTGTAATGCATTTTTGAAGAAATGATCAAACTGTGTATTTCATGAATTTGGAAAAGCATATAATTTTAATCCATAGCCTTTCTTTTTCTACTATTCACAAGTTGTAAGAGAGCGATCTTAAATTTCCAAATTATTTTTCCTAGGGACAAAGAAAGCTCTTCCCACCAAATTCTTTCGAATTCCATCTTCATGAATAAAATATGATAATTCCTGGAATTAATTTGTTAACTTATGCTGGATGACTGTCTCCTCATCTTTGGCAATAATAGCTTGCTTTCGTGGCATCTGGAATTGGTAAGTACTTCTGAAATTGAACTCGAATATTCCAAATCTAATTAAAGAAGTATTCATGATCAATGCCGTCACTACATGGGTATGCTAATCGACGAGAACAGATCAATTAAACGAAATTATATATTAATCAGAGAGGTGTCTCGTGTACTTTTCAACTGCTAAAACAATTTTTGACAAGCGTGGATGTGAAAGCTCTTAAAAGAGTTGAAGCCTAAGTTGGGCACTATGGTACTTTTAAGGTATCGAAACAAAAATAGGTGAACTGACAAAATATGATAAATGAAAAAAATCACAGATGGGAATTTTTAAATACCTCAAAAAATTTTTTTTAAATCAGTCATTTATAAAAAAACCGTAGCTAGTCAATCATTTAAAAATCCTTCCTCTGAGAATATTAATTATAGGTAATTTTACTCATTTGGCTTAAAAAATGAAATGGAAAAATAATTTTCAAAAGTGGAAACAAAATACGCAGCAATAATCACAATGTACGTATTAATCCATCTAAGTATGAAAAAAAAATCAAAACCTGTAAAATTAACTCTAATTTAAATTTACGTAAGGGAGTTACTTTAGTGGAAAGCATCATATCCTCATAAAAACAATAGTGCAGCATTAAAATATTAGTTATAAATATCTGCCAGCCTGAAAAATATCTTCTAACACGGTAATAATTAGCATAAATACTTCCAGTTATTGATGCAAATGAAGTTGTTGACAGCATATTAATCGGAAATAATATTTGGAGCAGAGGATGATGGAAAAAACACGCCTTTGCTCTAGGGCGTTCTGATCCATCAAAAAAAGTATTTTTCAATTCGTTGTACCATCTCATGCATGTTCTACTAGCCTTTCTAAAAAATTACGAGTAAAATATTTGAAATGTGTCAAGAAAAATTATCAACCAAAAGCTGATTAAAAAACATTCTGCATGGGCAAATACATTTACGTGTTTATAACTTATAGCATGATTGTTATAGCTACAGTTTATGAAGTTTTGTAATAAGAAATTCCTATAACCATTCCAAAAATGCGACGCCTATTGATCGATTAATATTTATGGTAGGATTCGTTGGCTGCAGTTTTATGACTAAAAGTAATTAATAACCAAGGTCGTTGAACAAAACAGCTTTTACGTGGCCTAGAATTCCAACTTCATTCTTATCTGAGTTCCTGTATGGAGTGACGTAAGCGAAAATTCAAATATGTTTCAGATGATTTGGGCTCACAGTGGATTATACCGGAAAATAAAGATGAAGAAATTTCATGTATATTGCTTAAGATTAAGTATTAAACTCCCCGTAGTTGGCCATAACACTACAAAAGTCCTTCAAATTCAGAAAAGGCAGACAAGATTTCAAATTAACATGTGCAGCAAAACGCGACACCTCTCAACTTGAATCTGATACTTGTTTCTGCAAAGAAGTATTAATAAATGACGCGACAAGGCAGTTTCCTATGAAGTGGTTTCATCACCGCAAAGTGTTTCTGCTCATACAGATAGGTCGTATTCCCAGTAATTATATAAAAACATAATACATTTGTAAATCGCAAATTAACGTAAGGAAAAGAGGGGAGCATGAAAGTAAATTATTGATCGCTATAGAGAACAGAATAGAGAAGCATTTTACATAGATAAAATAAAAAGTATCTGGAAACGTTTCGGAAAAATATATTTACGTGTATTTCCGATTTTGCTACAATGTCTCAAAATTCTTCAAAGGTCCCACGATGGTATCATTTGAGGAATTATTTCACTCTTGGTAATAGGAAATAGCCTACTGGTACCAAGTCGAGACTGTAAGGGGGTTGGGGAATCGCCGCGGTGCCGTTGCAGGAGGTCTTCGCGAGCAGACACTCGATTCTGCTCTGGGTCTTCTGTTCAAAGACCTTCGGGAGGACGAGTTTACCGCAGATCTTTCGCTCCGCAAAATTTTCAGTGATACTGGTGTGCAGTGTCATCTTATCAATGCCAATATACGTTCTGCTATCATGCGTACACTTAACCAAAGGGCTGACTTTAGCACTTCACACGCACGTCAAGAAAAAAATTGTTACCGATACTTTGTATACCTACCTTCTATGTATGTATGAATTGGATTATAAAAACGTATTTATCATTCAAAACTGAAGAAAAACCTTCACAATATAAAAACCTTCACAAAATAAAAAGTGTAAAAATCATTCCCCTTGACCGGAATGCCGATCAGGGTGAATGGTTGATACATTGTCAAATTGTTGCATTCTAATGCGCACTAACGTATGACTCTATTAACTGTTGCTAAATCTCCCTTAGTTTCTTTGAATTTATGAAGATTAATAATTTTAAAGACCGGAGATCAGTAAAGGTCGGACGTCCAATAAGCTATAACTTTGCATCATACCTATCCTTTAGCCTTGAGGCAAGTAGAAAGTCTTGCTTTGACGCACAAAGAAGGAGTTATCAGCTATCAGTGACCGTTAAAATTGTCCAGTTTGAGTTGAAGTTACATATCTTTAATAACGAAGTTATAATTCAGGGAATTATAATTATTACACAGAATAGAACATTATAATGGTTTTAAGTGAGACTCTTAGTATGTGGGCCACTCAATATGTCCATGGGAAAAATATAAAAAACAAATTAATTAGGGTAGACTTTCTTTTTATGTCAACAAAATCTCTTTTCAGCTTTTCCATGCAGTTTTCCCAGCCTTTCTCCAACTTTTTTAAGCCGCCGAAAAAGTAGGATTTCGGAAGGTTCTCAAAATAGAAATCTGTGTTGGTGATGACCTCCTCGTTCGACGTGAATAGTTTTCCACCGAAATTTTTTTCAAGTTTCGAAATAATAAGAAGTTACTGGAGACCAAATCTGGTAAATACAGGTACACTGTACACTGGATGTTGTAAAAATTCGGAAATTAATTCCATAATTTTCACTATCAAAACTACGCAGTTGTGCACCAGTGCATTGCCTTGATGGAAGAGAATTCTATTCTTTGCCAAATTAAGATATCTGTTTTTTAAAGCCTTCATTTAACCGGTTCAATAAAGACGCATAAAACTCTCCCTTTGTCATTTATGCTTTTTGCAAGCAATCAATCGAGATGATTCTGCGTGAATCTCGAAAAACCATTGCCATCACCTTGTCCGCCAATTTCACCGTCTTCGTCCTATTTGAAGTCGAACCGCCTTTAGAAACCCACTGTTTCGACCGTACCTTTATCTATGGACTATAGCTCGTAGTGTTTCCATGTTTTGTCCGCGGGAGTATCGACAGGGAAACCCGTCAGGATTGTGACGTAAAAGCGTAAAAAAACCACCAGAACCACTGAATAGACCACACGATTGTTTCTTCCCCGCTGAGGGAAGATGTGGCCCACCTATCTTGCCGAATTTTTTTCTCATCCATTTTTCCTTGCAAAATTGCAGAACCTGTGCCTTTTCATTAGCCTATGGCCCTGAACTACGATATGGGGATTTTTGACAGTCGATCATTCAAAATAACATCGTCAATTTTATCAATCACTTCGAATGAAGTCACTTCAACTGGAGGTCCTGAAGGATGTTCATCATTTGTGAATATACGGATATGTTTTAATTCATTAACCCATTGTAAGCAGTCACAAACATTAGAGTATACGATGCATGCATGCATGAACTTCATCCAACTCGGTCTTGATCTCTTTCGGTGTTAAGTCTTTTAAATGAAAAATCTGATGTCTATTTAGTGCATTGACCACCTTCTAAAGATATTCTCTTTCTCTTACATCAGTTACAAATGCTTTATAAGAGAAATATGAAAAAATAGCAATTTTCTACATCCATTCATACATTCTGGCAAATAATAATCGAAAAATGTACGAAGATAAGTAAACTTTCTACCTCAAAATAATAAATCAAAAATATTTCATGGTTTTGAGGTAAGGTATTTGAAACTGTTACATTACCAGTGACCATAAATCCTGGAGAGCAACTCCCATTTGGACTAGTCATGACTTTGAACGGAAGGTGATGATGCAAGTCCATGAAATAATACTGCCTACTTATGAAAAACCTGACGTCAGAGTGCCGTATACTGATAAATTTCCACCTGTCTTATGCGCATCTGGTAGCTAAGCCGTCATCGGAACAATAGTTGTCATCCCTCGCGAAATGACGACACGCGCGAACGAGAAACAAGTATGTCTTCATATTCTTCATCTATCTCATTCTTCCGCGTGGATTCACCCTTGCGAATTCCCACGTGCATTCCCACGTGAAAATTCCAATGCAGTGACCATTTCGCCTCGAAGAAGGTCACAGGCGTGCTCCATAAGTCAATTAGAGCGTAGATGTGTATGTATGCCTCTATGCTGCAAGTATTTGGGATCCTTGGGAGAAAATCTAGCAAAAAGAATTAGACAAAGTCCAGAGAAAATCCGCCAGATTCGTTAAAAATATTTATAATAAGAAGACAAGTGTAAAAGGTCTCTTAGGGGATTTAGGCTGGGAGCCACTTGAAATACGGAAAGAACAAGCGAGACTTAAGCTTTTAGAAAGATTCAGAACCAGCGAGTAAAACGATGACACCGAAGGAATTATAATGGCCCCACACTACTTAGGTAAATCAGACCACAAAGATAAATCAAGGGAAATAGATTCAAATACTCATTCTTTGCCTGAACAATCAGAAATCATAATAGTATGAAACAAAAGTCCCCTAAGAAATATTATAACAATTTAAGTTGCAAGTCGGCACAAAACAAAAAATTCAAAGATATTAGGTGTAATTGTAGGAGCGTATGTTTGTTTTTTGGCACTTTGTGGGTTTGCATGTGTGTTTGGTGAAATGGTTCTTGCATTAATGTTTACCATGTTTGGTTTGTGGACTATATATTTGTGGCTTCTGGATGCGGTTTTTTTCTTTCTAAATTACTGGTGACGCCCTAACACCCCCCGCCACACGCCCTTGCGGCGGCTTGCGGGATATTGAGTAGATGTGGATGTATTTAGACATTACCTGCTGCTAATTTCGTGCGTGGCCCATCGCGCGATCAAACTGACTATGTTGTGGTCAGGAGGACTATTTTGCAAGCTATTTACCAGGGGTGAGGTGTTTCCTTCGCACGCCTCTTTAAGAAAATGAATCGCAAGTGAAGAGGACGCCAGCCAGCCATTGGAGACGACGAGGGCACTCTCCTCCCCATCGGATGCGGCGGATATTGTGTGTGCCTCCTCATGAGAAGATCCCACACCAATTGGCCACTTGCTCATCCCCGAAATGTGTTTTCAGTGGTCTCAGAAGACACTCAACTGATTCCAATATTGCCAAATATTAAAGCTTCATTTTTAAAAATTCAACGCTTTCATCAAACTTTATACTTATAGGATATGTGTGTATGTTTGTGTATATATATATATATATATGTATATTTTAATATATGTATATATATATGTATATTTTAATATAAGTATATATATATGTGTGTGTGCACATATATATGTGAATATGTATATATGTATATATTTTTTCTTACAGGTTCCCCCCACCTTTCCTCACCTAACCCCCTACCCCCTCAACCCTTACCCTTCCCTCATGGTGCTACACCCCCTGCCACACATCTTTTTGGTGGCTCGCAGGGTATTTATGTAGATTAATACTAAGGAGGTGAATGAGAGCTATATGTCTTCATATGTTAAATTATAGAAATGGATTAAATCACTAAGGCCATGTTTCAATTTCTACACTTTTTCGGTGTAGATTAAATGTGCATGGGATATCGAATCGAGTCCTCCCGGGCCGCTTACAAAGATTTCAGTTTAGCCTTGCTTCAAATCCATGGACAATCATTTTTATTTATTTATTTGTACACCCTGCAAGCAGCCGATAGGGTGTGTTACAGGGGGTGAATACACACCAGAATAATGTTACGCGAACATGACCCTACCGCGGTCGAACAATGTTATTATGATCGCCTATCGTTCGTGGAAACAAATGGCATCTTAAATCTATCTGCACTACTCTTCATCTCTCTACTTTTATTAACATGAACTATCGTAGTACGATGGGGGTAATGATACATTTTCAATGTCACTGCTGAAGAAGCCTCCTTCCAATTAACGCAAGAGTTTCAAATTATAATTTAACCTTCGCTCTGTGAATGATTCCCTGCCTAGCTTCTCTAATATTTTGGATACGCTACAAAGTTTATTATTATAAATCATGAAGTATGACCAAATTGCTTATGGATTCTCTTTCAAGTTTTCCGTAATCTTTTCCTTTTGAATTCACTTAACGCTTTTAGAAATTCATTCTTGACATTCACCATGGATATCTGGATATTCAGGGCGAACATCGTTGTTTGCCATGTTATTTTTACGGTCAAAAATACATCGGTAAGTGTTTAAAGATTTTCGTCTCACCGGCAATGAGAATTAAACAATGACCTGTCTGCGATCGGATAATAGCTTGCCATGCATGGGGTAGCTACTCGGAAATCCAAATATCGATGGAATCCTCTGCTAAGGACCGGTAACTTCGCTTCACAGTGCCATTCAATTATCAATTGATTCGAGAAACTTATGAGGTGAGAAAGGGAATCCCTAAGCGTTTATATACACAATTGACCGGTCGGCGCAGCGCCATGTTGAAGGCTTGAATTCCAGGGCGCACGAAGCAGCCGACGCGACGGGTGGGCTGGGTCATGCTCGTGTCCGTTTAAGGCACGGGCCACAATGTACGCTAGAGCGTCAGCGGTGAAATCTAACCCGCCACTACCGACGGTGCAACCAACTCCGGGAGGGAATTCGTGCGACTCCCCCGAATCCCTATCGGGCGAGTAAAATATGGCCTCGTCCCTTTGCCTTCCCTATCACCCTTCTGCATTCCCGTGCCGCGTCTATCGGCCTCCGAATTCCCTTTCCTCGCCACCTGATCCACCTCCGGTGCCAGTAAAATATAAAGGCGACGACGATACACTCGTTGTATGTCGCCAGCTCCTAGAAATGCCGCTACAAATGCGTGGCCTGAATAGATGAAATATTGTTTGATGTTCATATATTGCCAAGACCGCGTTTGCGCAGGACAATTAGATGCTGGGCGTATCGCGTGACAACAGAACGTCCAAGACTCCGATAAAGAGGAGAGTAGGTTGGTTAAGCGCGGGAAAAATGTTTGACAAAATGAAGGGAGGCTGGAAATACCAATGGGTAAGTAGATGAAGAATGGTATATTGCAGTGTAGGGCGTTTGATGCCGTGTTAGGCGAAGCTTAAGAATGCGACGGTTAGTATTCATGCCCATCATAAGCGTACCTTAATCAGTCGATAATAGCGTTGCGATTTTCACATTGTGAAAAATCTTTGTAAAAAACTAAGTGTGAGCCTATTTTAATAGAGTACCAAAAAATAAGTAAAAGCCATTAGGTTGAAGGACGACAATCGAAAATTTCATCCATATTCAAAAGTCGTTTATGGAGAATACTTATCGATCTTCGATATAGGGATACCTTCAAATCATCCAAATATACCTATCGATAAGGACCACATATCTAAGAATGTGACGCCAGCGCCTGTAATCCATGGACCTCACGTCTCCACCCTCCCTTTTGCCCCCAAACTCTCCCTGGTGACGCATCATTGTCGTGATGCATTTGCCGTGATATATTTGCTCGTAACAATAGAAATGAGACCCCGAAATTCAATTCTCGGGCAAAATGAATGGGAAAGAAAATGAAACCATATTCGAATTCGGGATTCATTTCCCCCACAGTTCTCATTTATTTTTTTTCGTATTCACTTTGCAGTACTAAACAGAAGGTGAACAATACCAAGCATCCATTATTCGGGTCGACACCTTAATTGGTCTCTTACGGTGGAATGCGTTTTGAATCTAGAACATCCAGTGTTCTCTTGACCCCCCTCGACAACTGCCTGAACCCGAGTACAAAATGGATCACGTTCACCTCTTGGAATCGCTCGATTAAGTTATACGTGGATACATTCCGACGTCGAAGTAGAAATTAAGGATGGCGGTTGACAATGTGATACGCGCCATATGTCAAAGGTATCAAATTATTTATCAGAAGGTGGGATAGTTTAAGAAATGGAGAGGAAAATACGGCGTCGGTTTCATCCCATTCTTATTATGAGGGGCGCCGAGGGTCAATATAGATCAGCGTTTAATTTGACGGACGGTAAAATACACTGAAAGTCCTTCAAAATCGGATTTCTGCTATGGATAAGGATTCTATCGAAAAAACTGTCTTTACAAGAATTCGAAGTCGAACCCTAGGGACGGCAAAGAGCCTTTCTGCTATGCGAGGCGGGACTCCCGCTTCTGTAAGCATCACGTTTATATTCTAGAGATAATGCACATATGTCATTTAGCAGCATACGTTGACAAGTCTTAAGTATTATAAATACATTTCACTTTTAAATTAGCCGTCTTACTCTTTCCAATTACAATTAAAAATACCCGACAGCACAGTAGCACCGAAACGCGCCAAGCGCACCAATTGTGATAGGCATCTGTTTCAAAAGAAGGCACTGACGGCGAAGAATGGGGAGCTTGGTCTGCTATCATTGACTCTCAAAGCTCTGGGCGAGAGCGGGGTGAACAAAAGCAGAGTGTAAACAAAATCAGTTGCATTCGGTTGGCTGCAGAGGGAGACAGCGAACTGACAATCATAAGAGCAGGTCTCGTATGCACACTAGAAATAACGGACCTTCCCAATCATGCTTAAATGTGATATAATCCCTCGAGATAAAATAGCAAGCTTGGAGGTCAAACTTTCCCAAAAGAACTCCGATTAGGGGGATCTATTATTGTAAATAAATTTGAAGTGTAGAGGTGAAGCATGATATCCTTAGAAGTGAGTTGTTGAGGAGAGAGTGGCAAAAGGAAGATGGAGAAGGAGATGTTGAAGTTTATCTCACTAGGCTTTAGCGAAATCAAACAGCGTTTGAATAAAAGTATTGGGATTGGAGCGTCGACACACTTTTTCTAGCGGCTTTCTCACGACTAGAAAGCTCCCTGGTAGGCGGTTTCCGGAGGGTCCTTAAGGGTACGCGTGTAAGCGTCTTCGACGGTATTTAAGGGTCCCATGGTGGTATCCTTTGAGGGAGGATTTCACTCTTGGAAATAGGAATTATTCTGCTGGTGCCAAGCCGGGACTGTAACGGGGTTAGGGAATCGTTGCGATGTTGTTGCAGGAGGTCTTCGTAAGCAGACATTTAATTCTGCTTTTGGTAGTCCGTCAAGACCTTCAGGTCGAGTTCAGGGTTAGATGTTTTCCATCGCCATATTATAAGTGATAATGGTGTATACTGTCATTTTATCAATCACGCCATCTGCGATCATTCGCACTCTTAACCGACGACGGTCAGAATTCAGCATTTTACACACCTGTCAGGAAAACATTGTTACCGATACTTTATATACAGATCCTGTATTGGCATTTGGAGACGTTATGGGCAGCTACAGAGACTTGATGGATGAATACATGTATGATAGAACTTATGTCAATATGATAATGTACCAGGAATGAGGAACAAGGGTAAAGGCGTGCTGGCAGTAGAATAAGAATCGTTTTGAAGAAGTGTATAGTGAATAGCGGGGGATTCAAAGATAAAAAAGAGAAACCGTGGAGAACCATACATTTATAGACACCATATGTGCATAATTTTTGACAACCAGGCTGATAGTCTGTTCTGGCGTAAACGAAATTTCGATGCAGCGCCGTGTACGCGTTACCTCGACGCATTACCGTAAGCGAACTGAACATATTTCCATTCGCATTCCATATTAAGCTACAATAAAGAATTCAATTTTGCATGGTTAAATAATTGAACAAAAAAGTTAATGCTCACGCTTTAACCTTAAGCCCTCGTATTTGATGGTGTTTTCGTTCCCATTTTGGGTCTAAAATAATTAATCATCGGAGACAATGAAATGAAGAACACAACGTATGTTTCCACTGTTCTCGCATTCTTCGTACTCGTCGTTCTTCATTTAATGAATATGAACTTCCACAAAGTTGAGCCAGAGACAAGCGAATACATCGGAGATAATCTTTATTTTTAATAATCTAGTACACTACCTCGGGAGCTTTTCTCTCCTTTAATATGCCATTGAGCGTGTATTGCGTAGAGTGCATGCGCATTTATGGCTGAAAAGACTACTTTAGACTTTGGGGGAGAAATCCTATGGAGGCAGGAAAAATGGATGAAGGGCATATTGGTCGGTAGTGGGATGTTGAAGACCGTAATAGAGGGGAAAATATTAGGCAAACGAGGAAAGGGCAGGGACAGGATAGGGATGTTGAACGCGATGAAGTCAAGAAAAAAGTACACAGAGATGAAGAGGGACCTGATGTAGAGTATATAGTCGTGTCTATCCAAAAACCTACTTTAACCGGTAGATTACCTTACAAACAATACTAATTAATATACACGTGGCTATTCGATAGGGGGTCTATTCACCAATAATTTGAAGGATCACCTCTCACTGTAAGTATAGAATGAACGTAGCTACGGTCGTGAGCCAATGAAAACGAGATAGCCAAGACCGTCTATCTTGTTTCTTGGCTATCTTGTTTTCATTACCTCTCACATTTGAAGAGAAGTATTTCCTCAGTACAGATCCGCGAACAAAAATTCACAGGAGATTGTTAAACTCAGGCGCTGAATCGTGTTGCTGTAGATTTCATAAATATCAACTCATTTGTTTACAAGCTCTTTTCTCGTAAGAAGTCGGGGAACTTTTACCCGCACTGACGCGAGAATCCACCGGGTGGGAGGGGAAGGGCGGGGGAGGGAGAGTGGAGGCGGGGATGGGGGAGAGGGCGACCCCCGAATGAATGGGCGAGCGATGGGCGCGCATTATATCGAGAATGGGACGCCCGCTAAAGATCTTCCGGGAGTGCACGAGCGACGAATTCCAAATATCGCCCCATACACTTTGGAACTGCAGCGGCGAGTAGGTTGGGGGGGGGGGGTGGGAGAGAGGGGCGCCGAGAATCGATAAAAATGGAAGAGGGAACGGGGGGGAGGCCCAAGAGGAGTGGGACGCCGTGCATGATTTGGACTCGACTGCCGTCCGCGGGGAGCTTCTTTTGCAGTTCGCAGATCACTCAACGTACAACTGACTGAGGGAGGCCTCTAGTGGCTGCCGGCATCGACTTAGATGCCACTCACACGTTCGCAGAAACTTAAGGAGCAGTGGACAACACTGACGCCCAGTTTGCTAATGATGTCAACGTCAATACACTTTGACTTCGAAAACAACACTGATGTCGACGTCGATATTGATACCGAGGTCCATATTAATGATGTCAGCGTTTAAATTCATTAAAATGACTAATTTGAGTGAAGAAGGATACTTTTTAAACGCCCTTTCTATAAATAGTAGGTATTGAAAAAAAGTGTGTCTAACGACTGCTTTTCTCGTCATTTTCTTTACCAGTTAAGCCTGAATTCCTACGAATTTTTTTGCGACGCAAAAAACCAAATCACGGCACCACGTGCCGTGATTGTGCATCTCGGTAACATGTGCCGTGACACGGCACCATCAGGTACACATTTGTAATGAGATACGAGTGATAAACCGAGTGTGGAGGGTAAGAGTAAGTTGGAGCTCAAAAGGAATTCGTTATTTCGCAGAACCAGTGACAAATAGGATGTAAATTTGTACTAATCCTGAGAAAGGGGTGGAGTAGCGGGGGAATGACAAGAAATCAGGGGTGGTGGTAAAATATGGAGAAGGGGGCTATGGCCGATGAGTCAAGTGCGTTATCTCTTTCATTTGACGGATGTAGAAAACTTCAATGAAGGCTGAACCTGTAAAGTTTATATAATAAGGGTGTTACTGCCCTCGCAACAACCAAATTTCTAAAGGAACTAGAATAAGTATCACTAGTGTCCATATTCACAAAAAACAATTAACTATGCCTCGAAAAACTAAGTGATTACTGCAGACATTTCCCGAAATGGAGAGAATTTCCACGACATGTAGAACCGAACGCTATTCGTCACGAATGAAAGAAGAATGCTAGGCATTAGCCACATACCTTTTTCTTTGGTAAGACTAGTTTCAAAGCATAGACTTATGCGTTGAAACTGGTTGTAAAAATGTTGTGGAAAAGACCTGTTTTTCTTCTTTCATTCGAAAATAAATCTTCACGTAGCCCCAAGTTTCATTCCATTGTTATTCATCACTTTTGTTTACCATCGATATTCATAGTTATATCAATGCCGAATCGATATGATTATTACGACACGACCTTACCGACGCCCACAATAATCCCGTATCGCGACATCAGGAATCCATCGAGACGCGGTCCCATTCACCCCCCGACATCATTCCTCTCTCTCCCGCCATCTCCCGCCTGCCTTCGCCGACTTCGCATCCAGACTCCCTCCCCCAAAAGCCGATCTCCCGGCACACGCACAGTCTCACTCACCCACCCCGCCACTCTCCTTGCTTCCGACACCCGCCGCACCCCGCCCGCCCGGATCTCATCCACTTCATAATCTGTCTTCCATTTCCATCGCGCTCCGCCCACGGCCATCGCCGCCGCCCCCCCTCGCACCCTGCACTCGCAAGGGCCCTTATTTTTTCCACCGTCCCCCTTCCACTCGCTCCGCCATTTCCTTTCTCTCCCTTCGCTCTTCCTATAATCATCACAGCCCGCTCGGCCTCCCCCCAACCCTCCGACCCTTTCGCGCGACGGCCCCCCCACCTCCCTCCTTCCCCCGGCGACCCACGGCCGCCTCCTTCCGACTGCTCTATCGAGAATCTGGGGAATAATAGCGGTGGAGCGAGAGCGGCGAAAAATCTCGACAACAAATCTCCCGTACGCGGACTCTCCATAATATAACATGGGCAGAATGATTTTCGCTTTGCTCACTCTTCGTGCTTGGTTTCCAACGGAGTATCATTACCCCGAGGTGTCTCTGCGTCTTCACGCGACGTCGATGTCTTTCTATGCGATCTCATCCAGGAATTGGGATTTTTCAAACCTCTTTTAATTATTCAAACGGATATTACCTGTGGCCATCTCAAAGTATTGAAGTCTGTTTTTTGGTTCCCCTAGTATTTACAAAATTTGGTTGGCAAAATAAATCTTCACTTTTGAGAAGTTATGTGGATTGCGGTAGATGAGAGTTTTATGCGTTCAGTCCTCTTGCTCGATAAACAAGACAGACGACTTTTACTCAACTGAAGTGGATGAGGAAAATTCAAATTGATTGTGTTTGAAGAGGGCATTGGTACTTGCCTGCAAATTGGTCGTCGGTGCATCGACGTCCGGAACGAAGTTCTTTTGAAGAGAGAGGATAATATAATAGCTTTTCTTATATTTCTATATTTAACGCGAATGAAAGGTTAACGTCTGCTTTAAACTGCTACATCTAAATTCGAGTAGTCCATGTCGTCGAAGTAGATTAATGCATAAAATACAGGATATTTTTTAGGCGTGACTTCGTCGAACTGCTCTAAAAGAACTCTTTACTCTTTTTTATGTGGAATTAACCAAGTTTTTGACTCCTTTTCAAGAATATAGGAAATGTTGTGTGTCTAAATATTGTACGTACCACTGAGTTGCCTATTAGATCTTCAATGTTTATCATCACGCAAGAGTCCAGGGTCGTTAAAATGGCTATCTTCTTATTTGGAACAATTGTATGGCAAAAATATAAATTTTCATCATTTACGTGAATAATGTTATGGATAATAACGTGAGTTTCTCGGTGACATGTAAATATATGAGTGAAATCTCCATTTAACTCTTATCGGAGAGTGAAGTCGAGAGTAAAAGCACTCTCTATATCAGCGCTGTAATGCGGTAAAAGACATAAAAAATTCCATAAAGCACAGCTCATATTTTTTTTAACTTTTTCATTCGACCAAATCCTTTGATGGCACCATTGCCAGGCAGCGCAACAAAACTTTTCTTAAAGTCGTTTATTCCAAGCTTTCGCTGCACCACCAGTTTTCCAAAATAAAACATTTTTCACTTCCCGCTCAAAAGGAAAAATGTCATGATTAATGAATGCAATACACTCGAATGACTCCTTGATGAGGAATTTTCGTTTCCGCCATGCTGAATTCACATGGAGTTGTGTTATTCGTTCCATTTCTCTCTCTCTCGCCCGCCATCACTTCCAGTTTATCCTTGTTATATTTTTCAAACAATTTACAAGTTTATGATCTTTTTGCGCAAAAAATGAATCATGCCGTTTCTGGTCGCAGATTTTTCCACCTAAAACTCTCTCAATGTCGTCCACCCGTCTTTTTCGTTTGAGTTTGTGCCACAATGCTCAGAGCGGTGCCAATCCTCGTCTGTTCTCGTCTCGCACTCTCAAAAGAGCGCTCGCTCCCCACGCTCCTTCATTCCCGTCCGCTTTTAGGGCCGAGTGTTTATCGCCTAATGCCATTCACGGGCTCCTTGATGCACACAAGCCTCGGTTAAATTAGTTTCTCTGAAATTACGATTAACGTTTTCCGAGAAGCATTTCAATTATTTGACTCCCAGTTCATCGAATGAATTTCCAAACAAAGGGTGTGAAAACCGATTGTGGGATTGATTCTTTTCCGCATCTATTGTGCCAACGTCTGACTAATAGTTTTGAATAACTGGGAAAAACATTTTATATTATTTCAAGCAATAGTGGATATTTATGGAGAAAATTGTATTGAGGTATAAATAATTCAGATCTTTTGAGTGAATGTACTTATGGTTAGCTGGAGAACGGGTCGCAACAGAGAGCAATAGGTATGCATAATACAGTTATGCACCTCCACCGTTTACCCCTGGATGCTCGAGTTCGCGTTGCTATGGGAAGCATTAATTCAGGTTGGGATCTCCTACTGCGGAAGTAAAGAATCAATTTAAAGTTAATATGATTAAATATATACGAATTGAAGGGATTTGTGATTACTATGAGCAATTAGCATTATATTCACTACCTAATGTATTTAATTTTTAAACCAGCCGTAAGTTTAATAAGTACGTCTTAACAAAATTTTCTGCTATTTTACAGTTAGGAATCGATTTTTGTTAAATTCTTTACTTTGGTTAACAATTACTAAATTTGTTTCCGTCTGATTCGTTTTCCATCGGATTCTATCTTCGACTAATCCTATTATCTCCATATATCAGCTTAAATCCCACAGCATCCAGGATATGTTTCACATATTTCTTTCTGGATCCCCCTGTATAATTCCTTCCAGTCATTCCTCCTTCTATCATGGTCCTTGGAAGAATCTAACATCTATTCATTCTTTCCATCCAATAGTCCATTTCTTCTTCGTAGCGATGTTACTTCAAGGGTTGATTTTTCATCAATATCCTGTAGTATATCTGTGTTTAAAACCTTAGCCACCCATGTACCTTTTACCAATCTTTAACAGAAACATCACGCAAGAATTTTTCAGTTTACTACGTTCCTCGTGTCTTGGGTTCACTGTTTCACCTTCATAAAAGAAGATTGTCGTGAATATACGCGTATAAAATCGATTTCCTAAATTTCCTAAGGTATACGTGCAAGTGTTCACAGGCAAAATTTCCATGGCACATTGGTTTTATGAATTCAAGAGAACATAGTTGATGGAGGTTGGGGGATGTTGTCCGATATGCGGAAATGTTGCCGAATGCGGAGGGGGGCGGGGGTGGGCGGCGACGGATGCGACCCCTCTCCGTCGCGTCGGTTCAGGCGGCAGAACCGCCACACTCATTCTCGACTCCCGCAGAGTGTCTTCGACCCCTGACTCGGTGATCAGCCGGCCTGAGGTGTAGATGGTACGTTGTACTGCCAGAGCAGGTCGGCGTGGCCTCGCACAAGGCGAAATAGCTGGCCAATCCAAATTTTGCGCCTTTGATTTGCTAAACGATTGCACGAGATAGGGGTTGAATACACACCAGACTAATTTTTACCAGAACATGAACCTACAACGGTCGGACAATCTTATTCTGATCCCTTATCGTTCGTGGAAAGAATGACATCTTAAATCTATCTATTCTACACTTGATCTCTCTAATTTTATTGACGTGATCTACTGATTTTATTGACATGGCTACTATTGGTTAATTCATGGACATTAATGGAGAACCGCTGACTAAAGCATCAACACTCACACGCCAGGACAGTATTTAATCTAGTCCACTGGCACCCGCCAACACCGCAGAATAAACCTCGGTATCCACTAGAAGCACGAGATTGAGCGAGTGGAGATATGCTGTTGTACGCTAACTATTTATGGAAGTCATACCGTCATGCAACTCGTATCGAGGCCGTGACTTTATAGAACACACAGAGGACTCTAATACTTGTATGGGAGAGTACCTTAGGCGATCGACTTGGAGTAAGGGAAAAGAAAAGGTATGTTGAACTGAATGAAGGGAGATAGATTATTTAATGCGGAATAGAAGAACAGATTATTGCATTGTGAGGCATTCAGCCCGTGTTTCCTGGGAGAGCCTAGGAAATGTTGCGATGATCAGTACGTACATCCATCGAAAATCTACCTTCAACGGTAGATTACCAATAATAATATACATAGAAAACGGAGAATGACTCTCTGACCAGGGTCAAAAGAAATCTGCCAAACGATACTGTCAAGAATAATCATGATCGATAATTACGGTCCACAATATGCTTGATATGCACGATATCGTTCTGCAAGCCTCAATGAACTCATGGGTTAAATTGAATAAGAGACCAATTGTTCTCAATTCCGCTCAAATAAAGACCTATATCTATCTAATGACTATTGGCGAGAAGAAATCGAACCATTCCCCTTTCCGGAAAACTGTGACGGTGGATTTATTTGTGAACTTGTGTTACGATATGAAGATTTTTCGTGGCTATCCATTCCTTTTATGTGATTCAACGTATTTTTCCACGAGGACAACATCAGATCTCTTCGGCCGTTGCAGCGGTCTGCCAACTTACACGAAAGGATCGCTCATTTAGTTATCCAAATATATAAATAGTACGATGTTGCCATAACAACGGCATCACACGACTGCCCCTTTAACTTTAAGTGTGGATGTTGGAAACTGAGTATCTCCTCACTTAACATTAAGGTAGCTCGATATCGATGTTAACTCCTAGTGAACCTTCTTGCAGGCATGAAATGTTCATTCAACCTGTTGAACAACTAACTTTTAGTTTTATATCCACTATTCGGTCTTTTCAGCATCACTTGAATGTCTTACCCTAACTTCACGAATAGATAATTTAAATTGAAACGCTCACGTAGTGGTTGCACTTTTCGGACGTTGTTCTCGTAGATGATCTTGGGAGGCTTTCACGGCCAAACTTAAACTCTACCGCCCATTCTTTCACGCTAGAAATTGAAGGAAAAAAGTCATCAAACACTTTTACAATCCTCGAATGGATTTCAGTCGGCATTGAACCTTATTTTACGAGGAATTTTCTCACTGCATGATACTCTTTATTTCTTCAATTTCTGACGACTGACTCCCCGCAACTGATTCAAACGACTGCCGACAACGAACGGCTGAATGGTATGGGTTGCAGTTTTACACGGCGCCTACTCACAGTTGTGCCAACATGCGAGTAGAGATGCCAAATATGAGCGAGGTCTAGAACTTATCAGACCCCCATCTAATGGCCGGAAAGAACCTTATTGCCGTTATGAAATGATCGTCCAATGTTCTCTCCTCACAATTTATAGAACCAGGCCTTTCGGAATCATTTCGATGACTCTTCCAAGTAAAGGATCAGTACTAGTGCTAAATAGCTCAGAGATCTGCTAGCAGGTTAGGCCGGCGAGCCGGAGCGCGGCAGTTTTTGATTTAAAAAAATAAAAGTGTCTTTCTGCACCGCCCACATCTTTCCCCGCTGCCTCCGCATCTTCTTCATTCTCCTCTTTTTTTTCTTTCGTGTCTCTCTTCCACCTCGCCAGCCACAGCCCACATCCAACGAACGCTCTCTCCCCCGCTATCTCATCCATTCCGTCGCTCACTTCGCTTTATAACCAACCGCCCCTCCACCCACTCGCCCCTCCCTCGCAGCAGTTCTTTTCAAACAAACAACCCCGGCTCGACTCGCTCGAAGAATGGCTAAAAGAGGTGAGGTGGCGTGGCTGGGGGTGGGGCTGGGGGCGGGTGGGAGGGCGATAGGGGCGATAGGGTGGGGGAAGTGCGCGAGGCGGGGAGGGAAGGGTTATAATGGGTGGGGAGATATGAAGGGAAAGGGACACAGATGGAGGGAATAAAGAAAGAGCATTGGTTTCGCGCTGTTTTAGGAACGCGTCAGCAGCCATTCCCTTCGCCGAGGATGGCTGACGTGGGTGGGAAGAGGGAATTCATTGCGAAGAAGATTTCGGAGCTGCTTCGCAAGGATTGAGTGAGTGGTCGGGTAGTTTGAGCTGCGGGAGGAGCTGATGATGTCCCACGCAACGGGGAATGGAACCGCCCATGGAATGGAGGGCTTCTTGGTCTTTCACTTAGGGAAGTCACTCCGGTCTACATCTACATGCCCTCCTGCACGACACCGCGAGAGAGTGGCAGGGTGTGTGATTCCACATCGGAAATGCAAAATCAAAATGCTACTTAAATCTCAGTCGCCTAAAGAAATGTTTATTGGTTCAAAATGCTAAAAATAAGCAAAAACAATGGCTCATACGTAGTACGATAAATTAAGTCTAAAATACTCCTCAAAAAATACGAGACGCGGTGATGGTGAGGTTAAACTTTTAAATGATGGTTAACCAAAAAAACGGCCACATGTTGGGCGATTCACGTAGTGCGTCAATATTTTTTAAGCACCACCGTTTTCAATTATCCTGATCTCTTACTAACCGCGAGAAGAAATATTTTAAATACTTCGGTTTATATTTTATTCATACGATCTAATTTGCATGATCTCCCCTACCGTAGCTCGACGGGGCAGATAGAGCAGTTGTAACATAACCGTAAATATGAAAGGCTTCCGATTTATGAAGGATATTTAATCTGCAATTCAATCGTCGCTCCCTAAATGATTCCCAATATAGTGCACTCCTCGAAATGAACAACTTACACTTTGCAAATCTTGGTAATGCTTCTAACTTGTTCATGACGACATGTACAAATATAGGTCCCCTTCCCTGCGTCTCCTACGGCTCTTACAGGATGCGGCGAGGAACTGGCTGGCTCGTAAGTTTCAATTACGCAAAATTTCGAAGTCTAGTGGTGGTTCTCGTTCGAGACCCCTAAATAGTTCCAACAGCATACGTTAATCACAGGACGGTTACCTATTTGGTGATTCCAGATGTGCAGTCTCCAAACTGACTCGGCAAAGTGCCTTATCTCGGACTTGCCTTCTCTGAATCTTCGGTCGAGGAACTCGGACGGCACAAAATATAATACTAAGATTTCACCTCTTGCATTTTGGTGATAGATTCATTTTCTGAAATGATTACAATGACTGCTTCCTAATTTTTGGCGTGAAAAACGTTTTAACTAATCATTAAAGAGTATATCATATTAATTTCTAGAGAGAATATCATTATTAAGGAGTTTAACTTTAAAGAGTATATTATACACTTTACGATATACTAAGTATAAAGAGTATATGGAATATGATTTAAACACTAAAATTTTTTTATGTTTGAAACGTGCCCATTACTTACTTGTTTACCCTAACTAATCAGTAGTGTAGCATATCAGCTACATAAACATTAAAATGTTTCTAAACCTCACTTAAGCATCGCGACTACTTACTGATCCGTATTAACATGACTCTAGGGGATGAAATGCTATCACGGAAATATATATATATATATACCATTATGGCCATAGTTACTGTGGTTACTTCAGTATGGCCCCGTTCCTCAACAACACGCATCAGTAGTCGCACAACACGCACACTAGTATCGAGAAATCTTACATCAGTATCCTGTGCCAGGAGTAAAATGGAAGCGGGTGTTGTAGACGTGGCTCCGGATCTTTGTTTCCCTCAATTTTTTCCTTATCACTTTATTCCCCGGTATCTTTTGACACGTAGAAAACTGTTTCCGACACGCAATGGATTCGTTTACTGTCATTGACTCAACTCAATTGATGAATCGACATTTTTTCTCGATAATAGCGAGGAATTCATACAGACAGAGATATCTTTGTTTTGACTGTAGAACGGCTGTCATCTTGGTAACTCATATCCGAAGTACTTTCCATTTACCTTGCTTAGATTGAAAACTAAGATTGAAAAGAATAATACTTTCATCATATCGACAAAATAAAATAATTCTTTGAAAAAAGAAGAGAATTTAAAGTTGACCATTGCAATATTGCAATCAATGACGTTAGAATAAGAATACTCCTACATGAAAACATCATTAAGTATCAGTGATGGTTGTTGAGAATATTGGCGACGAAACAAATCGTAGTACTTGGCAGGATTCGACTAGGTGTGTTCAATGTTTAATTACTCCTCAAAATTGAGTGAATCCGCCAGGAGGATTAATGAATAGATGGCATTAATGGAACAAGAATCCTTATCGAATTCAGAATTATGCATGGGGAATGAAACAAGTCTGGGTTTGCGCAAGTATTAAACCGAGATTTGAAGTACAACAAACTCGCAAATTAACATTCGGCGTAAGATAGGCATAAAATAAGTGCTGCGTTATGGATGTCGCTCGGCGAGGAGGGGAGAGCAAAAAGGAGCAGAGCAGCGGCGAGGGGGCACTGGGGGGGGGCACCATCCGCCCGAGTGAGGGGGACGTGGATTTTTGAAGGGGAGAATCGCCGAGAGGGATGAAGGCTGAGACGACTGGGAGGGACCGCGGAAGAATAGAACACGGGGGGGAGGGTTCCGTGCCGCTCTGAATGAACGGGGAGTGGGTGCGGGGGGGGAGGGGATGGCAGCGATGGTGGGGTGGGGGGCTTGGAGTGGAAGAAGGGTTTTAGTTTTGGACCAAGGGGAGCCGTGGTTGAATCTCAAACAAGGCAACCGCGGTTCGAGCCGTCTACAGGGCTTTGTTTGACGGCAGCGGAGGCAGGGGGCGTGGAGGCCGGGGGTTGGGGCGTGGTGGCGTGCCGAAACGGAGGTGAGGGGTGGGATGGGCGAGGAGGGAATTATGGAGCGAGGGCAACGTGCAACGGGTTTCTCCCTCCGCCCCTCCAACCCCGGCGCTCTCAACCAAACAATCGGACGACATCCCTCGCAAGAATGGAGAAGTCTACGAGGAGGCTGCGATATTTAGGGGTTCCCCGGGTTTATTAAATGGTTCGAGTCGAAGAATTGGATGGGTAATTACGGCCTGAATAGGATAAAGTGCTTAAATACCAATCAAGGAGGGGTGAACGTTATTTTTGGATATGCCGTAGAATTTGCAATTTTCCTGAGCTGAAATTGTGAGTAATTCTCTATTTTCGGAGCTATCAGGTGATGTGTATTTACGAGATACCAAATTTTCGAACCAATGTAAAGGACACAAGTTATAATCAAACGAAAAAATTTTCGGAAGAAAGTTAGCGTTAAAAGGGTCAAACTTTCAGATAGAAATGTCAGATGGCGCCTAAAGCATTAAGTGCTGTCAAGGCTCAAAATATAAATGGCAACCCTCCTACATTGCCACCTTTGGGCTAGTGGATCCGTTGGGAAAATTACAGGGCGTTTTTAGGACGCGAACGCCTCCATTCAATCACATAGTACCACCTTCTGGAAGCCCTGATTTGTGCACGAGCCCATTCATTGAGTTCAATGTTTCTCCTTTAAAATTGGTGGTCAGAAATTGAAAATTAAAATAACTAACTAAAGAGAACTACTTTTCTTAGACCACTTGGAATTGTCAGAGTGGCGGATTAGCATGCGATACCAAGATCACAAGGGAATATTAAAGGAAAATAACCGTCGAAACGATCGATATTTTCCACGACAGGGAAATGTCACGTGCCATTGGATTTGGATTTTCATCAAAAAAATATAAGGAATGCTGTTAATCGAGAAATACTCGAATGACTGGTGACCCACCTCATATTCCTCTGATGCGCTTAGGGGAAGGGTGTCGATGTATATGTTATTTAGCATGGGAAACGCATATTGAACGTAAGAAATAAAACAGTACTGTATCAAAACCCATCCTGTATGTACGTGGTCTGTGCAATGAATGCGCAAACTGGTGAAATCTGGTGGTCATGACCGGGACTATAGCCCCGCCCACTAGCCTGATACCCAATGAGCCGTCTGAGCTTGGCGGATCGTAAAGCTGTGCGTATGGTGCCAGTTATGTTACTTTCTGTTGTCCTTGTTTTTACTTTTCGTCGAAAATGGAAATTGAAAAAATTACGGAGCAATGAATCAACATCAAGTTTTTTGGTGAAGAGTGATAAAAGTTATGAAGAAATTACTGAAATGTTGACAGCTGTTTACGGTGATAATGCTCTGAAGAAATTATCCGTTTTCAAGTGTATGCAAGGCCAGGACGACCTTCAACCACCTGTGTTGACCAGAACATTGATCGCGTGCGGTCCCTTGTCCTTACCGATCGCCGAAAAACTGTCCGCATGATAGCTGATCGGCTGAATTTGGGAAAAGCAAAAGTGCACATTATTTCAACCGAAAATGATAGATCCATCACCATGGAAATGCACCAGCACATTCAGCTCTGATTGTTCGCCAGTTTTTGGCAAAATATGCAATCACTTCCTAGATAATCCTCCTTATTAGCCAGATGTCGCCCCCTGCGACTTTTTCCTATTCCCAAATGCAAAAATGTGATAAGGGGACATCACTGGGAACATGTGGACACCATAAAGCTAGAAACGACGAGAAAACTAAAAAGCCTAACTTCTGAGGACTTCCAAGGTTGCTTTAAACAGTGAAAAAGAAGATGGAATAACTGCATAGCAACGAATGGAGAGTGCTTTGAAGGGGGCGAAATTGATATAGACTAAATGTTGCAAAATAAAGTTGTTAATGGCCTCAGTTCGCGTATTTAATGGACAGACCTCGTACGTGTGCATGTGTTTTCCTTCTCCTGCATTTGAGTGCTAGCCCGTTCTGCCATCGCTTATCGATTCACGGGGAGTTTCGTGGACGTGGATGTCATTTAACATCCTCTCCGACGCGGCTAGCTGCAGCACTGAACGCCCCCTCTCCTCGAGAACACTTTCAATCGTTCCCGACGGCGACGAGTATCAACGCAGGCGGGGCAGGGGTCCTCGCCACCCGAACTCCCCCATGGACGAAGTACGTCGAGGGGGAACCGTCAACTTCCGCCCCTCCCACTGCCTCTGCGCAAGGAGCAGCGCAGCGAATGCTCTACTGGTAGATTGCAACGGCGCACTCCATCATTCTTCTCTTGTCTTTACACGGAAAGCTGGTCGCCCACCCTGAGACAAATAATCGGTTTCCCTTGGTGCAGAGAGATCGGGTATTTACTTCCTAAGAGGCAGCGGCCTAGCTAATCTCCTGCACTGTAGAGTGAATGCGATATAAAAACTGCTAATTAAATACATTTTGTTGTTTTTCGACTGTCATTCCATTAATTAAATCTTGATGTCACCACTATATAGTATGATATAAGGTTTCAGTGCCATCTTGGATCATCGTGATTTTGCTATCTGTAACTATTGCTTTGCTACTGCTAAAAAATTAACATTGAGCCTTTTCTTCGTTTTGAAAAATAATACCTAAGGATGAAACTTGCAAATTACGACTAATTACTATTATATAAATCACTGATTGCTTTAATTTACCTCGGGTTCCACTTTATTTCCTAAATCATGCTAAAATTTGTTCCAATTTCTGAATATTTACATAATATTTTTCATTATATGTACGTGTATATTATTTTTTACTATTAATGTATTTTGATTGAATAAAAAAATAAAACCACCTTATTTGCGCATTTGAAATTGGACAAGAGAATAGAATACAATATTTGCCATCTGTCGATTTGAAATAGAAATTTATCTAAGAGGTGCTAGCGGATATTATTTAATACGGACACTATCGTATATGATCGGGTAGGTACGATTTATTGGCTGTTAAAATATTCATTTTATCCGAAAAATACAAGAGAATTGAAATGCTTCTTATTTGAAAAAAAAGGTATTTTTCATTTGAATACAATAAACTCTAAAATTTCATATGAATTTCTAGTACCCTACCACACACCCTAGCGATGAGTTACATGGTTTTATAAATAGAATAAAATAAAACCTTGCAGATTTTTCATTAATAACTTCAGATTAACGATGAGTCTCATGATCGAACTAGCTATAGGTTGAAGCGAGCGGTAACTACGGCCATATGAATATTATGGTAAGTACGGCTGAGGTTGATTTTTCCCATAATACCTGTAGCAACTATTTGTTCCATAACCTTGCACGAAATGGATATGAGGGAAAAAGGTCTTTAATTACTCAGTTTCTCCTTGTCTCTGTTTTTAAATAATGGTGTTACATTAGCCGATTTCCAAAATCTGGGTACCTTTTGATCTACCAGCGACTTCTTAAATATTGTTTCTGGATACGGAGCAATTTCTGAAGCTAAACCTTTAAATATACGAGCGGGTATATCATCGGAATTTATTAGGCTTAATATTTTTCAGCAAACGTTATATCCCATTATATGAAATTTCAATTTTAATCTTTGGTAGACTGGTACGATTTGGTGAGCTATCGGAGGCATTTGGTGAGATGTTGGTGAATACGCTTTGAAAGAATGAATTGATGAAGTTAGCCTTTTTAAAACTGCTGGTTAGTCTTTCATCTTCATAATTTTTGCGTGAATTAACAGCTGAATTATTTTCCTGAGCTTCTCTGATGCTTCACCAAAATGCTTAAGGATTCTCTTTCAAATTTTCCGCTAACCATTTCGTTTTGAATTCCTTAACGCTTTCCGAAATTCATTCTTGGTATTCACCCTAGATATCTTACAACCATAAGTGATCTCATTCTTTTCGTCGCAAGAGATATCATCCGTAATATTTTTTATCTTGGCGTTACATATCCTTGCACATCGCAATGGCTTTCTAAAATTCGCGTTGTACCATACTGGTTCCGTGTTATCTTTTATAAATTTCCTGGGACTGAACTTCTTGACTGAAACTAACTGACGATGCAGTGGTTTATCGTAATATCCGTGATCCTGAGGACACAGCAGATTTGTCAGATGGCCTTAATGATATACAACACTGGTGCGACACTTGGCAATTATGATTAAACTTAAAATCGTGCGTAGTCATTGATTTTTGGAAAAAAGCAACCCGAACGCCTACTGCGTTGGGAACATGGAAATAGAATTTGTACACTCGATTAAATACCTAGGCGTTTCCCTCACGCACCATCTCTCCTGAGTGAAACATATACTCGTAGAGGTATTAGATGTTTTAGGAAATGTGACCTCACGCAATCTCACTTCGCCAAGCATATGTGGGAAGAAAATCATGTAAGCGATTTCAAGCTGGAAATGATAAACCAAATGGACAAAGGAAAGAAGATGGACAATTGGGAAGAGCTGAAAATCAGAAGGAATTTGAAAAAGGGCCATTTGGTCAACAATATATTGTTTGAATACCTCTCTCCAATCCTGGAAGCATCCCTCTCCTTCACGGAAAGACCTAACTACCGTTCCCACCCTCCTTACTACGAACCCTAATAATCGCTTTTCCAGACACTTAACAACCCTCTCCTCCTTCCCATCAACCCCGATTACAACCGCTACACTTTCCCCCTCCTTTCCTTCCCCCTCTCTCACCCACCCCTTCCCCCAAAAGAATAGTACGTAAATAGACCGCAACTTGACATTTGTACCTGATGATGACGCCTAAGCGTTGAAACTAGTAGTATCAAAATAAAGAACAGTGGAAAATATGTTGTGTTCCTTATTCAAGATGAACATGAGCTTCCACAAAGTTGAGATAGAAACCATCGAATACATAGATCACCTTTGTTTAATACCTGTACACGTACACCTCATAACGCGGCCCGCTCGGGAGTAGAGGGATGACGTGGGCCTACGGGCCAGGGGTGGAACGACCAGACTGCGCTGGCATGTGTGACCATCTCGGAGAAACAATTGCGCATCGATCGCCGCGGGTGTTATAGATAATATTAAAAGATTTCCGTGGGGCGAGAAGGGGACCTTGCGGAGGGCGGGGTCAGGGATTGCGGCGAAACGCGACCCACACCAAAATCAACTTAGACCTCCGCTGCCTCCTTCCGCCGCCCACGGAGGCATGGATGGCTTCGGGAATTGGATTATTGGCCTCGCGTGGGTGGGCGACTGAAACCAACGAGACAATAAACGGTACCTTCAATTTAAATGAATTTCACTTTCCATTCTGGTTCGCGGTAACTGACTAAAGGACTTTACGGATTCTTGAAATTACAACTTTAATATTTCATTAATATATTTAGGAAAGATAATAAAAAGACCAAAATTTATAAGCTATGTCAACTCGTCGAAAACCACACGAAGTCAGAGGCTCTTTTTTATATGAATATTTGGATGCATACGGTTTGAAAATAATTTGATTTCTGATCCATAATATTTGTTTTTAGAATTTTTTTATATCAATGTATTAAAAGAATTTCCCTGAATCTCCCTGACATAACCAATGGATTCAAAACTGCTTTAAAATTTATGATTACGATGGCAATGGTTTCATATGGACAGCATGTTATTTTGAGACCGTTAATTAATATTTTTTTAAATGTTTTCTAAAAGCAAATATGTTGACTGCAAATATATATCAAAGTTAATAATCGAAACAACTTTGGTAGAGATGTGGTATGGGTTAAAGTGACTATTGGACTGCTCTACTCACCTGATCTGTAGGCCTCTAAACACAATTATATTGATTGATATGTAACATATTTTGGATATCCTTCATAGAAAATCGTAGATGGAACAGAGAATAAGGATTTTACACAAATACACTCATGTCTCCTAATTATTCTCTGCTAAATAATGTATGAATTTCACGCACCGAATGCATTAAAACATCAGATAACCTCTACCCAAACCTAAGAACTATATAACTGCGGAGATTGATTTCACAAACTTAGCATAATAACTATCCATAATTGCTACTTGGGCACTCATTGGAGTATTTATTGCTTAGATACACATAAAAAACGAGCACAATTTATTCATTTGTAAATAATTTAAATTTCTTAAACATCAAGCCATTCCCATCTATTAAAATTTGACATGGTGAAAGAATTTAGGTTTTCTGATGATCTCTAGCAATAATTGCTCCTGATACACGTAACTTAAAGGGTAAGAACCAAAGGAAAGGTGGTCCGCGCAGTCTGTTTCTTAGTGAGTCGGCTGCAAAGGCGTCTGGCCCCAGTGAGGGAGGCGCTTATCGCAAGTAATGGCGCAAAAACAGCAACGGGAAACCACCTCAATTATCTTTCCCATGTAATAATGATGGACAGAGATCTGAGTATGAGTCCTGGCTATTACAGGATTTGGCCAGTTGGCCCATGTGTCCATGCCCAGCTGTGGGAGAGGTAAGACTTCTGCGGTCATCTCACGGAATCCTTCCAAAGAAAAACCGACGTGTTTTGGACGAATGATGGGGACAGGGATAATAGAAAATATAAAGTGGGAGATGGATGTAAATGTATAAACAATATAGAGGTCTTCAAAGTATAATGGATAGAGAGCGGGGATTACTGGAGCGGTAGTTGCATAGTACATAGTTACAGCAAGGGGAGATCCAACGGGGGGTAACAGTAGTATTGAGCAAAAAGATAGTAATAAGCGTAATAAATCTAGAAAAGATGTGTGATAGATAACTGTTCCCAGTAGTAAAAGCCGAGGCAACAGGTTAGACAAAGTAAGATATGGTAGTGAGTTTCTCTGCGAAAAGAAACAATAGAAATGTGTACAGTAAATGGTTTATTCATAACGAACACTTGATTGAATCACCTCAAGAACCGTAAATAAATGTGTTAATAAAACCCAGGGATTCGGCAGCTAGCAGTTGGATTATGTTATGGGCTCTGATTTAGGAATGCCGTAATAAATTCCCTTTTTTATGGTGGAGAGGTTTTTATGGTATAATTCGTAGGATTTATGGGGGAGGAATTTGGCCGAAAGATTTCGTCAGATTAGCATTGGTTCAAAACCGATAAGGGATTGGCAGCCGTATGTGCAGACTCTAGAACAAAGAGTTTGATTTCACACGCAGCGTAAGTGGTATTTAAAATCGTCAAAAAATGATGGAGAGGAAGGTACAATGATTATTCCAGGGATTATCAGTTTAGACTCAGGAAGGGGAGAACACGCACGATTCCATGAAATAAATGAGGTCACTTACACAAAGGAACGTAAAATAAAATCTGCATATTTTCGTTTCTTTTGAAGATTTCTAGAAGGCATTGGAGGAGTTCATGGGGGAAAATTGATGAACGAATTGCAAGAAATATGAGTAGACTAGAGGAAACGGTAACAAATTCAAAAACTGCCAATGTCTCATATTGCTTAGGTGCGAGTAGCGGATGGAGAGTCGGGATGGGAAGTGTTAGTTTGGTAGGGGTGTGACAGGTGGAATCCATTATCACGGTGTTTTTTCAACGTAGGTTGCTGTGGAGGAAATGTTTAAATGGAAATGGGAAGAACTGGAGGTAGGAATGAAAGATTTTGGGGAATCTATAAAATCAGTTATGTTTTCGGATGGTCAAGTTTTAGTGAGCAAGTCCTTCTAGAGACTACGCAACCATTTTGATCGTATTGCAAAATCAGTATGATTGGTATTGGATGAAAGTCAATGTATATTCGAAGAGGTTATGACATTTTCGTGAAAGAAGGAGGCTAAGTGTTTCGTTAATACAGAAGGGTAAAATCTAGAGCTGGAAAAATGTACTTATCTTGACTGTATTTCGCACCATGTATCAGAGAGAATGAATTGTGTAAGGCACAAGCAGCATGGGGTTAATAACAGGAACGTTGAGTAAGACTGCTAAAAAAAGACAAATGAAAAGTTTTATACGGATTGTTGTTTGGTACAGCGTGAAATTGCGATCGTTGAAACAAGATGAAAACCGAAGATTGGATTATTTAAAAATGCGGATATGGAAAAGGGAAATTGGATAGAACGGAAAAGAAACAAACTAGTACTTGTGCTATAAAATATGGGGAGGAGAGAGAATTGCTGGGAGATGTACAATAGAAGATTGAAAGGAGGAGGCAGACATGTAGATATTTCATTTGACTACTGACTGTCGATAGACGAACGGTAGTCTGAGGGAAATAGTATGTACCTTGAACCGAATGAAGGGAGGAAGAAAGTATACGGAATGGAAGAAGGATTTATTGTAGCGTCGGGTGCATGGCTGCATCTTTCTTGGGGAGGCTAAGAAATGTAGCGGAGTTGAGTCCCGTGTCTATCGAAAACCTTCCCTAAATCTACCACTGTTAATGTTCCACATAGTCTTTAACAAAGAAATATTAAGATTATGGCAACCTAGGCTGATAGCATCGAATCATGCGAGTTCCCCACCGTATGGACTCCGCTGCCACTTACTTCCGGGATGCATCCCCGTTCCTCACCATCGCCTCTCCTTATCAAAAGACATCTGTAAGCAGGTCGTCATGCTGCGACGCATCCATACAAAACCGCTTTAAAAAATGACAATTGTTTTATTTACTGATAAACTAAGAATTTTGTTAATCATGAAGGTAAAACTGTTCGTGAATTTTTACCATAATATTACTATGGATCATTTCCGCAACTAATGATCTGACATTATGTCGTAATGACAAATGTTTTGGAGGTTTAAAGCTATGGTATTTTTTTTATATATACCCAGCCAGCCACCACCAGGGTGCGTGGCAGGGGGTGAATACAAACCAGAATAATTTTACCCGAAGATGACGCTTCCGTGGTCGAACAATGTTATTATGAATATCGTTCGTGGAAAAAATGACATCTTAAATCTTTATATTCTACATTTAATCTCTTAAATTCTATTAGCATGATCTACTATACCGTAGTTCGATGGGGATAATAATACATTTTCAAAAAGACTGCTAAAGAGACGTCCTTCCAATGCATGCGAGATATTCAATCCGTAATTTAACTTTGCTCAGGGAGTGATTCACAGCCTAGCTGCTCTAATATTTTGGATACGCTACGAAGTTTATCATAACAACGCATTACAAATCTATCTACGCTGCACGCGATCCAATTCAGTGCAATTAATCCAACTTCGTGAGGATCCCATTTACTAGCATCATATTCTAAAAGGTAAAGTACAATGGTAAAGGTACTGCCGCGGTTTGTGGCGCTTCTTTTTTGACATTGTCATCCGATGCACTAAAATGTACTTGAATAAATTCCGTCCACAAAATCGGAAGTAAATAAATCTGCGCGAATTGTCGCCTTCGTCACCAATCAATAATCTATTAAAATCGGGTCCTTATGAGCGTGAGAGGGATTCCTCTCCAGGTCTCTTTACACCACCAGTCCCCACGTCACCAGCGACCGAGGCGAATATTTGCTTTTCACATCAGGCTGACCCCTCTGAATAATAAATGCACATTTATTGGACTCGAACAACTGACGCTCAAAAGCCGCGTGCGTGTGTGATCGACGTATTGGTGGCGGTGGAAGGGGGGATGGAGTGGGAGGGAGCCAGGGCGAAGCGAGGGGGGGAAGGGGGAGAGGGTGGGTTCGGTGGGTGGCTTGTTTGGCGAAGGGGAGGCAGGAGACGTGGCGGGGTGAGGGGTAGCTGGGACCCCGTGTGGTGGGGGTGTTCATCGCTGCTCCCTCTGGGGGAAGGATGGGGTGGATTTAAATCCGGGTGTGCGGCATTGAGTGGGAAAGGAACGTTTGAATATAGAGAGGGAACTGTTAAAATTGCTTGTTCATTTAAAATGTGAAAAGGGGAATAGATACAATGGAATAGATTGTCTATTTGAACTAATATTACTAATTTTGGTCTGTAGCAACAAAATATACGCAACTGTTGCATCCGCTAATAAATGGATAAGTATCATTCAATTGTATGATGTCTCTATTTCCACTTTCATATCACAAAATAGCACCGAAGGAAAAGTTTATTGCATGCTGAGCATGGGTGGACCTTCAAAGAGATACGAGTACATACCTCGTCACCCCTCAACCCTATCTCCACTGTACCTACTTCCACTATGGATAGTTGAAATAGTAGGTGCATCATTGGAATAAATGACATGATGCTATAATTATATATTAATCAAATTTCCTCAATCAGTTCTCTACATTGGCATAAAGGTGAATAAAACTTAAATAAGCAGAGGCAAGGTCGAATTTACTTCGACTTGGGATACTTAAAAACATTTTGTTCATTTCACTTTTGAAAGAACTTTCATTCATTCTTTCTTCATTAATTCATTCTTTTAACTTTCATTCAATGATCACCCTATCATTATTAAAATCGTCCCAAATACCTGCCGATTATCTAATATCTATTGATAATTTCGTTTCAATATTTGACTTGGCACGCAAATTTAATTAATTTATTAATCAATTTGTAACTTAACATTTTGGTGATTCGCAACAGAAGTAAATCGATAATACATGGGTATTATCGATTTACTTCTATCATTAACTGCAAAAGTCAAAGCGAGTCTTTCAATACATTGACGTAGTTGCACCAGCATTTTCGTTTAAGATACTCATCCTTATTCGTCGTGTCTATTGGGTCGGCTGCCACAATATTGAACAGTCTTATCCCATTATATTAAATCGAATAACTGCCACCAAAACGAAAATCAAACAACATCAATTAATATTCGTGCGTGTACACAATGCGCAAATTGAAGAATTTTGCAGATAACTGAAAAACGAGTGCAACTATTATTCAAATTAATTAACAGATTATTGTTTATTCAATGAAAATATAGGTACGAAAAGCATAGGTATGAAAGAGTATTCTGGGGACGCCAATTGATGGGAAGTAAAAGCATTGGAATTCTTTATTGAATTAATTAATGTTAATCCTTTCCTCTTCAGGATTAAATTATAATTTCTCAATTTAGAATTTGCTAGCGAATGTATTTCCTTAGGCTTTATGACTTCTTTTATTAATATATTGTCCCCAATTCCTTAAGAAAGGCTATTCCACATCCTGCGCATTACTTTTACCTCCTCTTGAAAACGTTTCCATGCCAACTCACCTAATGATTTCGCGAACAGAGGTTAATTTGATTTAAAATCTTAACTCCAGATGTACTTCACAAGGAAATTACATACTTTTGAGCGCAGAATGTTGGGTCAGCAAAGCAGAGGCAGGGAAAGATTAGGAATTCTGCAAGGAATGAGGGAGGTTGTAAATGGGGTGGAGCAATAGAATGATGTATTGTAAAGTGAAGTTAGCCAGGAAATTTAGTCTCGTTTTAATTGGGAACTGCGGCATTAGTACTAAATTCATGGCTAATTGAAAAAATATATTAGCCAATAGAATACTAATAATAGTAATAATATGATTGCATATTTACACGAAAGAGAAAAAAAAGATATACTCGTACGTATTTCACCAAGCGTCAGAATAAAAAAAGCATTCAAACACCTGAATATAATTTTTTTTACTTGTCACCGAAAATCAAAGTTTTTCCATAATTTTTAATTGAAAAATGACCGTCAGTCGGAGCAAATTGATTGAAATCTTCTAATCTCACAATGAACAACATCGCACGAAATTCGGGCGACGTAGTCGGGCGTGAATCGGCCGGGTTGCGCTGTTGTCGGCTTAATTGTTGCGGGAAATAAGGAGGCAATATTACCGCGTAACTGAGGTAAGAGATGGCTTGAACATTGGCATCTGGTGTCTTCACAACGAGAAGCAGTTTGATCACGTCCGCTACGCGACGTAACGCCCCCAACCCATAACATACCTTAAACTTGATAACATTTGCCTTTTTTTTAAAAGAAATTTTCTCTTCCAATTTACCTTCCAACAGCATTGAATGAATCAGGCAACTATTATTTAGTGCAATTATCATTTATTATTCGATCCAGCTTCAAAAAAGCAACTGCGGAACTTGGGTTCACCTTTGGTGTTCAAATTTTTATTAAATATTTCTTGAATTATTCGGAAATTTCAAAAATTTTAAGCTGAATACTATATTACATGGAGATTTTAAAATGTAACGAAAGATGAATAATCTTCCTAAATGTTCAAGAAAACCTCACTTTTGGCTCGCAATTAAAAATGTTTAATCACTTTCAGCTTGAAAGAGTGATAATCTGAAGTACAACTACTTGCATCTTACCACGGTCTCGGGGCTAGGATCGATTGAAGAGCCCTCCATAATTTTATGACATAAAATAATCAGTTAAAAAGCCATTATTAAAAACATTTGTTTGATACAACACAGCTTCAGGGTACACTTCGTACAATTTTTATTTTACACATTTCTTGGAATAAGAAACCAATTAAATTATACAATCGGGTGACTCAAAGAAATACTTGGCATAAGATCTGCCACCCGTACGTAACCTGCGAACATGTCTTTTCTGCACGAGCCCTCTACAGTTCAAGTTGATCACGAGTCCCCCAACCCATGATGATAGCACGGAGTTTTGCGTGGGTGGGTGGGAAAAGGGAGAGATGGGCGGGGGATGTAAAAAGGTGGCCGGCCGACGCCGGCAGAGCATGGGAGGAGCCGTCGCGTCTGTGACGTCGGCGACTTCGAGGGAGGGGGAAGAGCGGACGAAGGGGGAGGAGAGGGGACGTCGCGGGTGAGTGGGCGGAGTGAAATTTAGATGGTGGGAGAAAATAGCGGGTCCGAAGGGTGGCAGCTGCTTGTGCGTTGGTACACTTACGCAGCTAGCCACCAAGATGTGTATGGCAGGAGACGTTAGATCACCAGTCATAAGAATAACTCGAAAAATGTTTATTTACCTAATATTTTTATTTTAATTATATTTTCCCTGCAAGCCATTACCAGGGTGTGTGGTAGGGGGTGAATACACGCCAGACTAATTTTTACCCGAACATGACACCACCGCGATCGGACAATATTATTATGGTCCCCTATCGTTCGTGGAAGAGATGACATCTTAAATCTATCTATTCTACACTAAATCTCTCTAATTTTACAGATAAGATCTCTCCTGCCATAGTACGATTGGGGTAATAATACATTTTGAGTTACGCATACACCATTCATGTTTACAAAGTCTCCTAACCAATAGTATTGAATAATAATATGATGCTTTTTAGTTCATAATAGTCAAATGCGAAATGGGTAGTTTTTTTAACATTATGGCCTTTCTAGACGGAGTAGACACCGCATTGAATGAGTTCGCGTTCCGAAACAGCAGATAATACGAATGACAATTGGGTCATTATATTAATGATAACCTGGAATCGGGAGAAGAAAATAGACAAGCCTTCAACAAGTTCCCTTAAAAGAACCTGATACACAATAAAATTCTTTTATAATCAATGAGAAAGTGTCTAACTGGATTAGGGATTTCGTAGATAACCACAAAAAAATCGTAGTTGTCGATGGGTTGAGTTCATCAAAGAAGATGTAACTTCATGAGTGGCGATAAGAAATGTGATAGGGTCCCTACTCTTCTTGAAATGGAGTAACGTCCTAAGTTCTCACATTAGTATCACCTTTATAATATTTGCAAAAGACAGATATGAACTGAGGACACCGTCAGAGAATGGCCTTTTCTCACGCGATTAAGATCAGACATAGGAATTATTTAAAGCATGAAGGTTAGAATTCAAAACAAAAAAATCACCGCAATTTTGGAATAAAAGAAAAGAGGAACAAGATGTAAATTGTAAAAATACCTCAGAACACGTAATAAATTAGGTGTAAAACTTACAACAAACCTTTAATGGGATTGGCATTTTAAAAGAATATGGAGGTGAATCTTGACAGAGCTAGTTTTATGACATCGGTTTTAGGAGAATGTAACAAAGAGGTATGGCAGAGGTGTCATCCGCCTACGTTAGGCAAAAATGGGAACACGTGGCAAGAATTTGGGATCCATGGAAGAAACCTTTTTCTAACGAATTGAGAATGGTTCAGAGAAAATCCGCTGAGATTTGTTAAAAACTTCTACGAGAAGAAATAAAGTATGTAAATGGAGAGAAGGTAGCCGAGATAAAAGACTACGGTTGTGGAACAAAGGATGACCGCGAAGAGAACGTAAATAAGCTCTGCAGGAGACAGGGTTAAAACCTAATGAACTTATAGGTCATAACACCACAATAGGTGAAGATAAACATGGAAAATGCCCAGAATTTAAGAAAGAAAATAGAATATATTACCAATGAAACATCACGGTTTAACGGATTTAAGGACAGCGTGTTTAATTTGCATAGTTTCCGGGAAGGAATTTCATAATTGAATATTAATAAAGGTAAAGTCAGATTCAAGAGTATAAAATAGGGTAGTTGGTTGATAAAATGGATGGGGAAGCATTAATCTGGAAGAATACGAAGGGATACCAGCAGGCAGCAGGAAAAAATATGGGTTAGAAGAAGGAGATAAGTAGTGTAAAAGAATATTGGGAGCATGTCAAAACAGGATATCGAAAGCAGCAAACGTTAATATAGGAACAGGAACGAGAAAAAAGACAAGGAATTCAATATTTACGGATGAGATTAGGTAGATAGTCAAGAGAAAGAAATGGAAGAATGTAAACACAAGTTTAGGCTGAAGAAAGTAAAACTAATTGAATAATAAACTAAGAAGCGAAACTAATAGGGCGAAGTGAAGAACAAGTGGTGGATCCCAAGTGGTGCATTAGTTTCTCCCAATTCATTCTATCAAACGCTTTTTCAAAATCTATGAAACAGGTAAATACGTCCTGATTGTATTCTATATTCCTCTTGATTAGTGATCTCATTACTGCAATGGCATCACGCGTACCACTTCCTTTCCCAAACCCAAACTGATCATCCCGTAAGTAATCATTTGCTTTACTCTCTATCCTTTTTTTGATGATCCTGAGAACAACTTTAGCAGCGCGGGATAACAAACTTTTTGTTCTGTAATCTTCACATGACGTAGCCTTTACCTTTTTCGGAATAGGAAATAACACTGATCTCACAAAGTGTTCTGGCCAGATTCCTTCCTCATAGATACTACTAATCAGTCCATGTAGAGTCTTCTTCCCTTTTTTTCCTAACCTTTCAATAGTTTCGCAGGAATGTTGTCTAATCCAACAGCCTTATTTGGTTTCATCTCCCTTAATGCCTTTTCTATTTCGTTAATGAGTATGCCTGAACCTAAGCTATCTTCTTCTACGTCATGTTCCTTTTCTATGTTTAACCTTGTCGGCCCAAGTTCTCTACCATACAGTGTTTCTATATATTCCTTCCATCTCTCTTGGATTTTTTCTGATTCAACTATTATCTTACCCCACTTATCTTTAACTGTTAGTAAAGTAATCAAGTCTGGGCGGGATAGGGGAGATATATTATATAGAGCATCGGCCCGGCAAGTCAAAAGATCCAGTGTTCAAGTCCCGTTCAAGGAAATATCTTATTAATTATCAACACATATATTATATATATATATATATTTTTTTTTTTCTAATATATCCCCGTATAAGGAAATTTTCAAAATCTATGAAACGGGTAAATACGTCCTGATTGTATTCTATATTCCTCTTAATTAGTGATCTCATTACTGTAATGGCATCGCGCGTACCTCTCCCCTTCCTAAACCCAAACTGATCATCCTAACTTTAAGTAATCATTTGCCTTACTCTCAATCTTTTTGTTGATAATCATGAGAACAACTTTAGCTGGTTGGGTTATTAAACTTATGGTGCCATTTTATCATCAAAATTTTCGAATTGAACAACTCCTTCCGGGTCCGCCCGGCCCTTTGGGGGGGGGGAGGTTAGGAGAGGGAGTAGGGGCAGAGAGGGGGGGAGGGGAATCTGATGCCCATTCGCCAGGCTGAGTCGCTTGTCCTCGTCGTAGCATTCGGCTTTAGGATTGGGGAGGCAACCGATTGATGAGGTCATGTGCGACATAAGGGATAGGTAGGGGCAGGACGCTTCAGGGAATGAGGGAAGGGTGGAGAGAAGCTCACGTTGGCATCAGCCTACACTTAACGAATGGTGACACGAGGGAACACAGTTTAACATCCCATCAGACGGACGGCTTACTCAACTCAATGCGTCTGTATGTCCACTCCCCGCATAGTACGCTAGTGTAGGATTAGGATACCGCTGAAAAATGCTGTCATCTCCGGGATTCGAACCCGAGCTAGCGTATATAAATCACTCAAACGATCCGTATAAGATAATTTTCTTCAGGTGTATCTTTAATACTAAACGTGATATTAAACAACATTTACACGCATCCCTTCGCTTTACACGAACCCCTTTATTCACAAATCAAATAAGTGTACAGGTTTTTCCAGCTTTACTAATTACGAAAACAGCCATTTTTCACCCCAACCTAATAACTGTCTTCAGTATTAAAATTTATAGTATTTTTTTGAAACCTTGTTAGACAAGAAGGCTTTTCACGACTTAAGAAGGGGTGTACTAATAGAACATCCTATGGAATTTTTGTTTGTACTGAATACTATAGAGGAGGAAAACTTAAGAGGGGAAGATTCAAAGAGGTAGGCTAAGGCCAGAAGCATGTTGTTTATCTGCACGATTCCACCTTCCCTACCTCTTTTGTGCTTGATATATATATATATATATATATATATATAAATTCACTGATAGTCATAACATACACAGAAACCAAAACACAAAAGAGGAAAAACTCACTGGTTCTCGAATTTTCGGTGGTCCAACCACCTTTCTCAAGAGGAATTAGGAACAGAACCAGAGTTCTGTTCCTAATTCCTCTTGAGAAAGGTGGTTGGACCACCGAAAATTCGAGAACCAGTGAGTTTTTCCTCTTTTGTGTTTTGGTTTCTGTGTATGTTATGACTATCAGTGAATTTACATTGCACGTTTGTGGGTTTTCCAAAAAAGTGTATATATATATATATATATATATATATATATATTATGTATTCATGTATATATATATATGTGGGTCGCGGTAGTCCAGTGGGTAGAGCGTTGGACTACTGACCGGAGGGATCCGGGTTCGATTCCCGGGCAAGACACTCTGGGCACCTGCAGCTCCACCCAAGCTATGTGATTTTTCGGGTACCAGGTCTTCCTGGGAAACCATAACCGGCACAGGGAAAGGAACTGGCCCCCCTACCCTGATGTGTGAATATTCACACGCCGTCGGGCTTGGTACATGGGTGAGCTCTACCATCACCTACTAAACCGACCTTCGGGTTGATTACTGTGTTTATGGTTATATATATATATATATATATATATATATATATATATATATATATATATATATATATATATATATATATATATATACTTTTTTGGAAAACCCACAAACGTGTAATGTAAATTCACTGATAGTCATAGCAAACACAGAAACCAAAACACACAAAAGAGGGACTCAATGGTTCTCGAATTTTCGGTGGTCCAACCACCTTTCTCAAGAGGAATTAGGAACAGAAGAGTTCTGTTCCTAATTTCTCTGGAGAAAGGTGGTTGGACCACCGAAAATTCGAGAACCAGTGAGTCCCTCTTTTGTGTGTTTTGGTTTCTGTGTTTGTTATGACTATCAGTGAATTTATATATATATATATATATATATATATATATATATATATATATATATATATTATTAGGTAATCTACCGGTTAAGGTAGGGTTTTGGATGGACACAACTATCAAATACATATTTTGTAACTCCAAACAAAACAAAACCCAATCCAGCAACCTAAACTACATCAGGTCCCTCTTCATCTCTGTGTACTTCTTTCCTCCCTTCATCCCATCCAACATCCCTATCCTGTTCCTACCCTTTCCTCTCTTGCCCAACATTCTCCCTTCTATTACCTTCTTCAACATTCCACTACCGCTCAATACGCCTTTCATCCATTTTTCCTGCCTCCATAGGATTTCTCTCAACAAACCCCTCTCCTCACCCACCCTCTCCAGTACTTCCTCATTTGTTTTCCTTTCGGTCCATTTCACCTTCTCCATTCTTCTCCACACCCACATTTCAAAAGCCTCCAATCTACGTCTATCCTCCTGCTTCAGTGACCACGTTTCCGCACCATACAGAGTTGGATATGGAGCTACGCTCCATATCCAAGATTTTTTACGAGTTTTTACGAGTCTTGTCTATATGTATCTTGTCTATATGTCTATATGTATATCTTGTATATATATATATTCCAGGGGTAGAGCATTGAACTACTGGAGGACCCGGGTTCGATTCCCGGGCAATCTTCTCTGGGGACCTACAGTTCCACCCAGGCTATATGATTTTTCGGGTACCAGATCTTCCTGCACCATGACCGGCACAGGGAAAGGAACTCGCCTCCCTGACCTGATGTGTAAATATTGGATTAATACTGGATGAATTCTACCATCACCTACCAAACAACCTTCGTGTTGAGTGCTGGATTCACAATTATTAACATAAATAATTCAAACTCTATTTACTTAATAATATAGGTTATTTATGACGATTATGGCAACACTAATGGCATGTATTTTATTGCTGTTCTTAACGTTTTTAAAGGTCTCTATAGCATCTCATTCGCACGAATAGTAAGTATGACATGTTGATTGCTATCGATTTGGCTTCAAATTTGTATTTACATTCCTTTTACTGTCGCTTTAAAAATTACACACACCATTTTCACGTCATTTTATTCCTGTTTGTGGTATTGCTATGCTATATTTATGAAAATTCTCATCGATTATGACTTGACTTACTTTATAATATAAAATTTCTATTTCCTAAACATCACCTACAGCAAAGTAAATATGATTGCAAAATGGATGAAAAAGTCGTTTAAATATGTCGGGAAGCACGGGTGCTATTCTAGTAACGTACCATGCGATCAATTCCCTGGTTAAGGAAACCCGTTCCCCGTGAACCGTTCACGTAGGTGAACGAATCTCTGCTGGATGAGGAAGAAACGTGGACTGTGGCGTCAGTGTATGTGTGTGCGTGTGGAGGGGGGAGAGTGGGTGGGTTGCAGAGGGAGGGAGGAAGGGATGGGGAGAGAAGGGATGGACATCCTCGCCGTTCGCCCCAGGCGGGACGGGTGCGGGCCGTGCGGAGAGATGGATGGTGCGAGCGAGTGCACCACCGCACAGAAGAGAGGAGCAGAGAGAGAGGGTGGTGACGGCGGATGCTGCTTCGAGAGAGCACTGCGTAAGTGACCGGGGACGGAGATTAGGAGACAGGGTTCGGCCCTTCCTCGAGCGGTGTGTGCATGTCACCGTGCCAGTCGCCAGGCTTGCGACAGAGGATGTTAGGCCACCAGCCACTAGCATTCATGATATTCTCTGCAAAAAGGTGTTATGGGTAATTTCATTTTCAGGAAGCTCGAGTTTCCGTACGTTTTCTACTGCTATGGTCCACACTTTTCACGAGAGAGAAAGGATTCTTTTTTATCGATCTGTTCGGAAGTTAAATTTTCCTTACCTGCTCTCATTACGATTTATCCAACCAACGTAGGACCTTTTAATGCTAATGGTAGAGCCTTTAATGATAAATTTAGGTACGCTGTCATATTTGCACTCGAATACTGTAAATCTGTGTATCTCTTGATGAAATTCGTGCAAATTTCAGTCTGGTACATTTTGTCTTTTAGACCAAAGTGGTCAAGAACGTTGGGAAAAGGAATAATTCTCCGCAAATTCTTTACAGCACTACTCATGACTAATATTAAATCTACAAAATATTAGCTGTAGCTCTTACCTTTAATCTCTCTTAGGGCAAACTGAGGAAATATACGGCAGAGCGAATCTAACATTATGTTTCATCTGGAATATGTAAAAGAGATGTGACAATAAGTTTTCCACTCACAAATGATACAAAAAAGGACAACAAACTGGGAGTTCAAGCTACGAGTATTATATTGGAGGATTAACGTTGGGAATCACTCCAAATTCGAAAGTTATTTCAAAAGCTAAATCTCTTAAGTAAACATCTGTTTCTGGAGAAGTTCAGCCCATTTTGTAAACTACGTTTCGCTATGGAAGGAGATACCGTGTATTCAAGACAAGTGAGAATGCAAAACGGATACGTTTAAGCGAGAACAATGAGAGAAATAAACGGATTCGTTCTAAATCAATTAGGGAATAGCTCACGCAGTTAACACTATTTCCTTCTCTCCCATATCATTCTAGAAATTTTGAAGAATAGCCAGAGGCTTCTTTGCATTACTTATTTGCATTTACCGACGAACTCTTCTCCTAAAATTCGACACTAACCATATTTTTATTCACATATACGATATATAAGTACGTATTTCGGGTATGGTATTTCAATAAAACTCTCGGGTATTGTGCATGTCTGCACATCCATCCGTGGATGCACATCCTACCAAACTGCTTTTCACGGACAGCTTACCTCGGCGCCCTGTTATAATATTAATTTCAGTTATTCAGAAGCCTTTCAGTTAGTGCCTTGAAAATAGTAAACGTCTGGTAACACAAATGAAAATGCACGATGTTTAATCATTTAATGGTCATGTATTTTCACAAGCTAAGCCTAAATTCATTGAATTCTGGAGCAAACTAGTAACGAATCTAAAAAGAGAGGATTTCAAAGAACCTGCAAGACAGGATATAGCAAAATCAAGAACTATGCAATGCAGTTGTCATAAACTACGCTGTCTATATGGTATATAAAGCACATCACAGTATTATTTGAATAAAAATAATGCTGACACAATTTCGATCGATATACGTGTATCTCAATATCGCCTTGCCCCATGGTCGAGGCTGCAAGGGTATCGATTACCACTGCGGAGGCGACGAATTATCTGTTGTGGATGTGCTTTGTTCCGCTAAAAACTCCGGACACTGCAATAAAACATGGAATTCAAAATGAACACATTGGAGGATAAACTATGGAAAAAGGTTAATCCCTTCTAAAACTGTGAGTCACGTTTCAGCTCCCAGAGTTTTCTCCGCATTGGCGGCCAGAGAGAGACAGTTTGCAGAGCCAAACCCTTTGGAAATGTGATATCAATTCAAGTTATTTGGCCACTTTAATTGATTTGTTACAAATGAGATTAGGGACATCAAATATTGCTATGGCAATTACGCTCTTTTACGTGTTGATTTTGGTGGAAATCTAGGGAAAGTTTTACCAAAGATTTATGTACAATTGTATATTCCATTTAATGAGGACAAAAAATCTTTAAATTCACAATATTTTATTCAGATACTTAATGCAAAATAAAATTAAAGGGAAAGGTATTTAGATTGGAACGTTCTGCAGATGTCTGGTATAGTATAACACTGTATGCAAAATAAAATTGTGATTATAAGATATAACCACACAATTGAGCTCGATTATATTTGATTCAACGAGCATTACATTATTTTGAAAACCTTTCAAATATATCTCAGTAAATAGGACTAATGATCCTAATTCAAATGCCTCAACTTCCGTCATAATTTCAATTCCATAATTTTGTACACTGCATTAAATGGACAAAGAATTATAGCAAAATAATTACACGCATACAATAGTTTTAAAAACAGGCAAACAATTAACCGTTTGCATAATCCAGATCTTATACAAGAAAGCGATAGAAATGGCTCCACCCATTTAAAATGGATTTCTTTCGAGGAAAGGAACAACGTGCGTAGAACCGTAGACATGATCCCGTTTAACTGGATACTTGTACTGGATCCCTTAGTGTTCGGAGATTACGTACGTTAACATGCAGCTAAACCCTCCATGCACTGTTTTTCCTACGCCTGAGTCTCCAGAGAAGATCACTCAACCTCAACTCACTCACCCTCTTTTCCCTCTATCCATTTATTTCCTCTCCCTCGTCTCCTTTCGTCTTCTGTTTTGAAAAGAAGGGAAAAAGAATTCGCTCTTTTGTTTCTCTCCTCCCACTTTCCCTCTCCCACATCCCCCCTTCTCGGCCCAGCTACCCGTCTGACCCTCAACCCATCCCCTACCCTCCCCGACACCATGCCACCTACTCCCCCTGCTCTTTCTCCCACCTCGCATGTGCGCCCGTGTTTGTGTGTAAAATATTTTTTTGTACAAAAATATATTTATGTAAATATATATACACACATGCGCACACACATACGTAAACACACGCACTTATGATCACAGACACACACACACACACACACACACACACACACACACACACACACACACACACACACACACACACACACATATATATATATATATATATATATATATGTGTGTGTGTGTGTGTGTGTGTGTGTGTGTGTGTATGTATCACCGTTTTCTCTTGTCCGTAGTTCTTCATCCATATTCCCGGTCTCAACAAAAAGAAGCAAGTCAGGGCCCTTTGATTCGCAACTGTTACCGCGGGCGTTATCTTATTTCTAAAACATTCCAAGTCCTTTGTTTCTGCCTTAATCTCGACGTAATATCTGTTACTGCTAGGGCTTACTTTATCCGTCTTCAGGATCGATCGACTGTGGGAAGAGGTGTCTTCTTCACGGCTAGCAATCCCTACTTTAGCCTTCTCCGTCGCAAACTGGATCTGTATTTTAATCTATAGACCATTGGGAAAATAAAGGAAAGAGCAATGCTATAAAAATATGCTTTCCCTTCACAAAGGCGAGATAAATACTAGGAAAGCACAATGACTAGATAATAGAAGCCACAATAAACGGTTTGACCTGGAATAACTCCTGTGTATTCCGGGACGGCAAATGGTTGTTAGTTTGAAAATATTCTTTCTGTTCCTTACATTAATTTGGGCATTCTTCCATGAATATGACCGATATCAAGAACTTATATTTTACCTTCAGGTGCAATCCTAAAAATACAACTAAATGGAACCTTCCTTATAAGCCAACTGGGTTTTCTTTTCCAAAAACGGATTTACATTCCAGATGCTTCAAGAAGCCTGATGACTGGTTTTCAAGGCCATAGTCCGGGAGGTGGCATAAGGCGTTCAAGTAGAGCTGGGTGGAGGTCGCCGACGAACCCCATTCGGGACGCCCAACAAAAAACGGGCAGAATCGACGAAAACATGAATCGCGTGCGCGAATTTTTGGGTTTCGTCCAACGATTGATCATTTGAAGCATTTGAGAAATGTCTGCCACCCTACACACGTCCATATTTTCGGTAGATGGGATAATGACCGAGGATAAGGAAATTAGCAAGGTCTGCGCGAAGCTTGTGCTCAAAGTGTTGCCACACGTCCTTCATCGTTACCAGCTTCCTGACCCTGAGCACCCTTCCCGACTTGTTTCCGCGCGACGTTTTTTTGTTTCTCCGTATGAAGAGGGAGCTGAAAGTAAAGCATTGGGAGACCATGAAACACCTCCAAAAGCATGTTACTACGTTCCTGAGAGACATTCCCGTCGAGGAGTTTCAGGGTGGCTTCCACGTGTAACAGACACGTCTCCGCACGTGTATTGATGAAGGGGGATAGTATTTTGAAGAATTTTTAAGCATTTGCACAAGCAAGATCAATAAATCTATTTTTCCCAGCGAAATAAATAATATCATGCGCATCAATTTCATAATGAACCATTTATATTTATTTATTCGGCGATTATACTAGTTGAAGAGACCAATACGACATGTTTTGAAATAATTGAAACCGTTTATTTGGCACAGTTGATTACTGTGCTTTCAAGAATAGCCTCAGAATGCGGGCACATTTAAATATAATGTCATGTGAGTAGGTGCGAGCACTGAATTTTAGGGGATCGATGAAGCTCTGGAAAAACGTGAAGTAATTTCAAATATTCGAAAATCGAAATTCGCAATCCGTCAATTTTTCTACTGCTTGATATTGGTAAATAATAACGAAACAAGCTGAACCGTTTGCACGGAAATCATTATGAATGACGGTTGCGTAAGAATTAGTTGTTCGTTACTTGTTGAAATATATTTTTTGAAATATTTTAAATCCTCGGCTACAAATAACATTTATTCCCATGAGTGCAGATTTTTATTGGTAGAAATTCATTGCTTAATAACCGAATTGGAGTCTCTTATTGCGCCTCTCGCATTATCACTTTCTCCACCTTGTTAAAGTTAAAAATAGGCGCAGCCTTTGGTCTTTTTACCTCACTCGCTGCACTGGTTCGTCATTATTTGTCTGGAAAGAGGGTGCCGTTTATGCTGACAGGTCCGTGCGTGTGTGTGTGTCTGTATCAGTTTACGAAAGAAAGCCAACTGATGCGCAAAGAGAAATTTCTCCTCATCTGACTTTTGGCCGGCTGAATTTCTTTGATTTGCTAACTAACAAATCACTCGTGATCTTCGTCAACTCCAATTAGTTAGGACGCCGATCATTAAAATAGGTAATGGACTGTAGTCAGCTAACACAGACCTATTTCGGAGTTAATTATATCTCACACCCCCGGTTTGCCGTCACATTGGCAAGATCGAGGTCGGCATGAATCTTTAAATGTGTGACCTTTCCCTTATTTTCATTGATTCGCCTTCCATACCCTCTGCGTACACTGATTAATCTGCTCAGCAATAATTCCTACTGCTTGGCTGACTGGCAAACTAAAGCTTCATCGACACCAAATTTAAGTGAATTTTTGAGTTTCTCAGCCTATTTCGTTTCTTTCATTTTGCTAGATAGTTTTGCTTATTTTATCTACCCTGGTGGTGGTTAAATGGTGGATTTCTGCGTTTGTGTTTGCAATAACTCTAAGTGGATTGTAAATTCTGCGTTGAGATCAAACGACTTCAAAGCAAACAGAAATAATTGAACCTCCTGTTTGGATCTCCCAGGTAGCCATCGGTCGTTGATATTGGTAGTGGGATGAGGCGCCGTCCCTCCCCTCGCCAGGCTTCGCGATACGCCGCGGGTCCCCGCCGGCCGCCGACAGCAAATGCCCTCTCGCCGCGGGGCATCACATATCGAGCTTCCCACCCACCACCCCTAAAAGGGATTCCTGCTCCCCTTCTGAGAGATATTCCAAAGAGCGCCAATGTTGTTTTCCCATGCCACCAGAACTAAGGTCAAAAAAGAACTCTTTACAGGAATACATCCTGTGAAAGTATATTCGTCCTCTAGTTCGTAATACTTGGATCTAACAGGTTGTTGTTGGCTGATAGACAGCGTGCTGCTCAGTGTCTGTGAAGTCTCATCTTGAATATCCCACGATGAATTGGAACGTAGATCTAATATATTTAAATCCTAAATCATATTAACTACAAAATAAAAACTAAGCTGCCATATTCGTTTAAAATCAAAAGGATAAAGCTAACAGAATGATAGGAATATTCTAACAAAGGATTAACTTAGATATTATAAACTAGACAGAATAATCCAGGATTGAAGACGCTGAAGGTATGAAGGCTAAGTCAACGTGTTGATTGCTGAAAAAAAACGACTCGCATGAGTTTAAACGGAATGAAATGGAGCATCTAATTGAACCTTGGATTGATTAATTTAACGTTTAAGGCGGTAGCACTGGCTAATAGGGCAGACTTCCATCACCACAATACCTTGGAGGTCAGTAAGGGAAAGAGACTGCCATGTAAAAAAATGTGTTCTAGTTTATTTAATCTGCTGGACATGAATAAACTAATCAGGGATAATCATTTATGTTTCAAAATTAAAAAAATATATGAGGACAATTTTCAATACTTTCCATTTTTCCTCCAGTCCTGCTGGATCGATACAAAATATTACGTACTAGTTTCCCACCCAAAGGGCCCGGGTTCGAATCCTGGAGGCGGTAGACCTTTTTCAGTGGCATTCCGATCTCTACTTGGGAACACTTTAAGAGAGTACGCCGTCCGCCGGATGGGACGTTAAGCTTGGCGTCTTTCGTATAGACACGGAGTTTCTTTCCACCCTTCCTCCATTTCCATCCATCCCTAGTGGCGAAAATAACCTCAGCTGTCGGTCAATTCCCCTAAAACTACCGATGTTACTGCACCTATTGCACCATTTTAAAACATGTTGCCCATCAAGGTGCCTATTCTATCTATTAAAGTTATGCTTTCGACGGCCTGTAACGAATGATGGATTCCATTAATTGCGAGAACTTCTTGTTACTTTCAATACATTATTTCCGTGTTTAGTTCTTCTTGTTGTTAGACCAATCCTACAACCGTACTGTCTAAAATATTTCTTTCCTATTGCGAAAAATTCGTTTACTCAATTATTTTCTCCATTCTTCCCCATGCATGCATCTAAAAAGACTCTACACATATTCATGCGCTTCAGAAACCAGGTCTCGGATCCTTTCGGTGCTACTACACTTCACATCAAGCTTTAAATAATATTTTCTTAAGATACTTTATAGCGTACTTGCCATATGATTCCCTTTTGCAAATGATTCCTCGGAAACGTAATTCTTTTCCTAATATTTACAATTCTATGCTTGTTTTCCCTTAAAATACTGTGCAAATACGTGAAGTGCACCACCTTCTCTAAATTTTGACCTGCTACTTAAATATCAAACCATACATGCCCTTATTCTCAGGAATCCATATTACTTTCCTTTCACTCGCTACTAACATCTACATAAATACCCTGCGAGCCACCAAAAAGGTGTGTGGCAGGGGGTGTAGCACCATGAGGGAAGGGTAAGGGTTGAGGGGGTTGGGGGTTAGGTAAGGAAAGGTGGAGGGAACCTGAAAGAAAAAAAATATTTATATATATATATATATATATATATATATACATACACTTATATATATACATATATATACATATATATATATATATATATATATATATATATATATATATATATATATATATATATATATATATATATATACACATACATATACATACATAAATACACACATGTATACATATCCTCGCGCAGTCCCTAACCTGTACGTTAATACTTATTGTAATGAACTAAGTCCTGAGGAATTTCGGCTACAAGCATTCTGGTCCCTTATCGTTCTTAGAAAAAATGACATTTTAAACTTGTCAGTCTTGCAGTCTATCTCTCTAGTCTTATATTCGTGATCCCTTCGACCGTAATACGTTGGGGTTCGTATTATATCCTTGATGTCATCGGAAAAGGGCCCATCTTTAAATGTTTTTAATAAGTTTAATCTATATTGGAAACGCCGCTGTGTAAGAGAATCCCAACCTAAATTGTCTAGCAAAGTGGATACGCTGCTGAGTTGGTCATAACAATGTTTGACAAATCTAGCCCCCCTCCGCTGAACTCGATCTAATTCCGAAACCTAATTTATATAATGAGGATCCCATATACTGGCAGCATACTCTAGGTGGGGCCTGACCAAGGCAAGGAAACATCGTTCTTTCACTTTTTTTCATCGCATTTACCCTAACTAACTAGATGGTAGACTCGCTACTAATCACATATCCCATCACTCTTGCTTTATTTCTGCTAAGTGCACAATAATAATTGCAATCCCTCTTCTGCTTGACAATCTATGCTTAATCAAGTAACAATCCCGATTAGAACTCGAATCCTACTTTTATTTCTAGTTCACGACAATCCCACGTCATTGCTAACATTTCCTCATCATACCTGCTGAAAAGTATACCTCCTCTGTTCATCACGGGCTGTCGATTTACTCTTTCCCGAAATGGAAATGGTTCTGTTGAAATATTATAGCCTATTTCCTTCCCCATAAATGCCACGCATAAGTTGAAATGATCGGTGTCAACATGTCAATGTATGTGGGTGGCATTCGTGGACTTGGAGAGGACCTTTGATAGCGTTGAGTGGAATATTATGTTAAAGCTACTGGAAAAACTCAGGGAAGAGTTACAGAGCAGAAGTGATGGAAGAACGCATTGTAAGAGGCTGGGGAGATTTCGAAAAGACAGGATAACTTGGAGGGGCTGCTGCGAAATAATAATTGGGACTCATACCCTATGATGTTGATGACAAAACGAATTACATCCGCAATCTTTCAACAACTCTCCGAGTTTCCGGGATTAGAATACCTCAGAGAGGGTGGGGAGAGGGAGGGGGAGAGGGAGGGGGAGGGAGGTGGGAGGGGGGAGGGGGAGAGGTGCGGAGACGCACATGCTACCGGAAAACTGCTAATTTATTTCGTAGCACTTAGCGATTCTTGAACCGGGTAGAAACACGGTGCAAGAATCAAACGTAGCAATCTCCTCGTTGCATGGTAACTAATTAGAAGTTTAATTAACCTTCATTTAAAAACAAGAACAAAATACCAAAAGACATTTCAATTTGGATTATTTATTTCATAAGGCTTGAAAGTGCGTCGGTTTCGAGAATAAAATATATATGTATTTAATATTTACAACCATACCGCAAATGATGATAAAATAATTGCTATTTTATTATTCCCAGCCATGCAGATAACTTTCTAAGGTTTAAAGTGAATATCTACCACTTTCTGCCGCACTCCTACGAACTCGCTAGCGATTTTAATATCTGCATCGCCTCTGGCCTCCCTCCTCGCCATCCCTGCACTTCCTCGTGTGGACGCGGGGGCACAGCATGCACTCGGAGGCACTTTAATCAAAGGACGCTATTTTTGAGAGTGAATGACGCCGGGTATTAAAAATTCTCTTTCACGGACTTCACGTGAAAAGAACCCTCTTGTACATGAAAGTGACATGTTTTACTTTGCGACTCCAGATTAACTTCTACCCATGATTCCACGGCACAATACACTCCTTTCTGCCGACACTGCAACTCTGACCTTCAAATCACATGCCACAGTCTTGGTATCAATCTCAGACAACAATCTACCAATCACTTGTTTTTCGTCAACCCATACGTTAGTTTATTTTAATGGGATATAATAAGCGCATGTTCGTGCACAAACTCTGTATATCGCCGCGGCACGTTATACCCTCGGCACCACTCAACTATGCACCGAGCATATGGGGGTCAAACATGACCAACATTTTCTTATTGCATGTCTTCGGTGTGGACACGAAAAATCAAATCGAAAATTTTACTGGAGGAAAACAGTATGGCTGAAATGAAGTGGGATTTAATAAGGATTGATTGCGGCGACATACTATACATATAAATGAATACATATATTAACTTCAAACACGAACGCTATTCAATGGAGACTTCTAAGTAATGTCGATTTTAATGTAAAACAAACTCTCTCATATTCAATGTAAATGTAAAACTAACAAGCAATTCAAGTGATTTTTCGGGCTCTAAATCTACATTTATCTAGAAAAGAGCTGAGTGCTACGTGCATAGTGAATAACCCGTATCTTAAAATATTTCATCTACTGTAGGCTAGTTTACGGTAAATTTCTTATTAATCATGGTCTTTAACTGAACAGAAACGTATGGATCATTTAGATGACCAAAACTCTCTGACGCAATCACCGCAGTCATCAATACTCTTGACGCCAGATTGAAACGTAGGAAATAATTTCATTTAAATTGTGCTAAATACGCATGTTATTTGTTCGATTCTTAGTTCATATTACACATATTAATTCTTAATTTACATTTCACATATTACCCCCGGTCATATTTCTTAGCGATTCTTCGCTAATTTTCCAGGGACTCCCCAGCTTATAATTGATACCTTGGATTAGCTGCCTGGGTCACGGTATACTTTCTAATTTAACTTGTAGCCTATTTGAATGACTTCTTCCTCTCATTATTTCCTGACTTCTGACGGATTATCTTGGACTTATTGTTCACTAAATCTATTTCCACACCCAGTCACAACATAATCTCACCAACTCAACAGGAGAGACCCTTCAGTGGCCTCACTCCTATTCCTCTGACTCGGCCTCCAGCGCTCAACACTTTCGTTTGAACTTGGCACGATTATATGTCCCTCAATGGATGGCACTCTGTGCTATGCTAACAGCTAGCCGGTCTCTCATTTACTTTCACCTGGTTGCGGCCTCAATAGCTGGACACTTAGCTTCTCCTTCGGATACACGAGGATCAACTCTGATCTCATCGCTCACCAATGGTGCTTTCATTCCTTTGTTTGTTTGGACAAGAACAAGCAGCTTTCCTAACCGTAAGATACCGATAAATAAAAGGCAATTGGTAATTTTGCGCAAAATTTGTATGTATTCTGTGGATCACTGCTTCAACGTTTACGCGTAATTTTCAAGAAAACATCTTATTTATAGCAATGAAATTCCTCAAAATTAAGCCAAGTACCAAAGTCTGTGCTAATCTAATGCGTTATGTTACTCGTACGATGATGAACAAAGGGGTCTATTTAAGTACATGCATGGCTGGTGACCTAATACCCCCCCGCCACACCCCCTTGCGTCGAATTGCGGTGTATTATGTAGATATGTAGATGTGTGTTGCATTGTGGAAGAACACATAGGCACCAATAAATGTCACCCAAAAGCGCCGTTTATCCGAAACAAATTTATTTAACGAAGGTTGTACTGCAGGACTGGATCATAAAGTAGCTTTACGTAACCAGCTATCTTTTCACGCATCGCCCAAATATTGATGAACAATATGATCCACCACTTTTTTAATTTCAATATTTCCAGGAATTTATTGAAACATGATAGTTATAATGAAAATACTTCAGAAAAAATAATATCCATCAAGTATTTTAAACCGTTAAAATTCCTCTCGAGATAATTACAGTGATTTTATTCCAACAACTGCGGGTGCAGTCGAAGGGGGAGACTATAGCGAGGTGGGTTGAGGAGAAATGAATGACCGTGGAAAGAAAACGATACGAGTAATTAAAGAGAAATAGCTCAATTAAAACTTGGTTTTAGCACCTGGCTTAGTAACACTTTATAAAAGTGGGTATACTATATGTGAGAAATTACGGGAGTTATAGAAAGATATATTTAGATTATATTCTGGTTAGTCATAATTACTGGAAGGACGAAATAAATAAGCAGTTTTCCGGTAGCATGTGTGGATTCAGATTTGAAATTATTGCAAATGAGATGTAACGTTAAATTTAAGAAATGGAAATGGAAAGCATTATATTTAGAGTGTATAATAACCATTATATACAAGCATTATAAAAAGAATGTAAAAGATTTGACTGGAACGGAAAGAAAGACATATAACCTGGTAGTTGATATTCTGACGGGGTTGAAGGTGAGAAAGATGGGCACACATTAATCAAATGAGGAAGAAATCTGCAAACGAAATAACGAGTATGTGAAATAGAAAGAGTTTAAGGGGAAACATGGACTACGGTAGCTACGAGTAGGAAGACGAATGGAGGAAGGTAATGGAACAACATGACCAAAGTGCTAGGAAGAAATAAGCACAAGAAACCACAAAATAAACTAAGGTGAAAAACTAATATGACTGCAGAAAGTTGGTGGAAAGAGCAATGCGAGGTTGTAGACTCTAAAGAGACAGGATGAAATTGGCGTGCTTCGCAGAAAAATGAAGGAACTCTCAGAGTGTAGTGAAGAAAAGTTTTACAAGAGAAAGAAAGAGTTTAGAAGTCCTCAGCCAGTATTTATGAAGAAGGAATCAGGTCAGAAGGCTTCGCAAAATCAGTGCTGATTCCCATCTGAAGAAAGAGAAAAGAAGCACTATGTGAGGATCATAAGTTTAATTTTCACGTACCTAAGCTAAGATTTAGAATAATCGTAAATAGATGGAGCAGAGGGAAAATGTATTTTTAAGGAATCAGTTTGAATTTAGGAAAATGATGGGTACGCATGAGTCATAATGCAAACCGTTAAAGGATAAACCAAGATTTGTATGTGAGTCGCAAATTGAGATATGGGGTTCTACAGAGTTAGTTGGACATTATAAATGTATATTTTGAAGAAGTTCGAAGTGGATGGGGAATAGGCGGCTATCCAAACCTGTCTCAAACTTCACAAGTATACATGCAGGATAGGAAGTCGGAATAGTCAGTAATATTCAGGGAGGTAAGAGAATACTGTCAATTATCACTCTTGATTTTCAACATGTATGCGGAGGAAATGATAAGAGGGGCATCAGAAGGGCTGGAACAAGAAATGAAGCGAAAGAAAGGGAATGAGGGAGAGAGAGACAGGAGTGAAATAATGTACACGCACACGCGTAAGGGCGATCAAACTTAAGTTAGCCGATCTGCAGAATGACTGCAAGCATAATTTATCGCATTATGGAATGGGTGTAATAGGGACGACAGTTGTTGACAAAAATGGAAGATAGTGAAGCATTAAAAAATAAGAAAGCTGAGATAACATAATAAGCTGATGGACTAACTAGAACAGATAGAAGAGTTGGTCGACTTACGAAGTATTTCACATTGAAATGCAGGTGGGAACAAGAGCCAGGACGTTAAAAAAGAATCGCATAACAAAAAGAAGTTTTTAAAAAGTGGTAGCAGTGGAAGACGGGCATTTTAGACAAATTCACTCTCATCCTAAAGACTGTAGGATTGAAGACAACTGCGAGGGCGTGCCAAACGAGATGCTTTTCGCCCTGATTTAAAACTTGATTTGAAAATTATTTGGTTACATTGTGGGATACTTTACCTATCGACTCTTGCAACCGGAGTTGGTCCCATTTACAACGGCATATTTTGAGAAAGTAAAAAATATAAAACTTTATAAAACAACTAATTCTAAAATCATTATTTTTTCAAAATTTAAGGAAGATAAAATGAAAGAGACGGAAGGCGGTATTCGGACAATCATAGTCAAAGAGTAAATTATAGCACATTTTTCCATGCATCTGAAGAATCACATTCTTCATTCCTGGCATAAAATAATTACCTGCACAAATTACAATTTGAACAAGGCGAATTTCTTCGAGCGTTACGTTTCAAGGCACTATGTAAAATGATTTATGAACAAAAAGGGAACTGATCGTAAATCTATGAATAAAAATATGCAATTTGTTTAGAAAAAGAGAGAATGTCATAATCTCACCAACTCAAAATTTGAATGTTTAAATGTCATAACTATTTTGGGTTCAATCGCGTACGGGAATAATGGGCTTTTGTTACCCGATCATGCTGTCGAATACGCCAAAATTTCCGAGGCTGAACTCCTAAAATCCCTTTACTGCATTTAGGAGAAGATGAATTGCATAAAAAGTTTTAAAGGATAAAAACCAGCCGCAGTAATCAATCAGAAGCTCTGCTTGAAGAGACGAGACTAGAGTCCCACGGCATCTTAAATTCGCACGTCAGTGTAGTGGGGTTACTTCCTTCCTTTGTGCCCCCTGTGGTTTTCCAGGAAGACCTAGTACCCAAGAAGTCACACAGCGGAGGGTTTCCAGAAACGGCAATCGAAATCGAGCCCCGGCCCTCCGATAAGAGGCCCAGAATTCCCCACTCACTTCCTTTGAGGACCAAGTTCCCGATAGAGAAGAACATTACCGAGAAATCTATGTGTCTAATTAAAAACATCTCAAATATTGTTTTCATGGTCAAAGTGCTGAAAATATGGATGAGACCTACGTATTTGACGGCCGTTTTTTGTCTTGCTGAACTTACTGGAAAGTATACTGACGCCTAGTTTCTGTCTTTGTTCGACAATGGCTTCTTCTTCGAGAGTTTGACAACCGTAATTTTTCAATAACCTATATAAATAATAATACATTCTTGTAACCAGATATCTATAATTTAAGGTGCGTCGCCACAATACTATATTCCGTCCTGAGTGTACTTTCCCCGATTCACTCACTCCCTTCTGCAACAGGCCGTGACGGTGACTCGCGATATATCATATACTTGTAAAACTTTGGCTTGATATGTGTACCAGGATCAACGCCGTTATTTCAAGTTCATTCACTTTCCTCTTTCACCTCACTCACCCATTTCTTCCTTCTGCCCCTTTCATCTCTCTTCCTCCACTCGCGCTCATTAATGCCGCTCCACCCTTCCATCTCCCCTCCTCCTCGCCCCCAACACCCCCCTCCCACAAAAATACGCCTCGGCATAAATCCTTCCCCGAGAGAGAACAAGCACAACTCTGGGCTCCATTGTGCCACCGACAGAAATTCATAAAATGCTCCTGTCTCAAGAGTTTCTCACAGAATTTAGATGGATACTTCTCATAATCTGTTCCGCTGCCTGAAGTTTGGCAGATGCGGTTAATTCAAATAGGCTCTGATTGATATGGGTCTGCGAAGAACGTGGCCATACCTCCTGACACGCGTCCCGGGAAGAGATGAAGTTTCGGGAACATAAGGAGTATTTTCTAGTTAAAACAAGGGCGTAGCCAATTCCCTTAGAGATTGGAATTCCAAAATGCCCGAGAAAGAGGAAAGACATGGCTAAATTTATCAAATTTTTCGAATGTTGGGAAATGTGTGATTAGAAGATTATTGCCATGCTAACGCGAAAGCTGAAATCCAAAATTAAAGATTAATCTAAAAAGGAAGAGAGATGGTATTCCTTTTAAACCGACAAATTCCTGAGTTATGTCTGGAAAATATATTCACAAAAGATTATTGAAATAAATAGCAAAACAAAATCAATTTAATCAACAACTTTAATAGGGTTATAATAAATCTTTGGAGGACCGTTTTTATTGTTTACCCTTATTTTTTATTAAATTATACATTAATATCTAAGATTGTGCGCATTTATTTTAACATATTTTTATGCAAGATTTGAATAAAAAGTAAAGGTAAAAGTGTCGGAAAAATAGATTTACGAGTATTAGGATATTACTACGATGCCTCCAAATTCTTCAAATTACATCCCTTGAGAATCGTCACACTTTAGCCAGAGCGGCTTTTCTACGGCTCCCTGGAAGGCGGATTCCGGAAGGTTCATTTGAGGGTAAGCGTAAAAGTTTCTTTACCTGCACTTAAGAGTCCCATCCTTTGAGGGAGGATTTCACTCTTGAAAATAGGAAATAATCTGCTGGTGCCAAGTTGGGACTGTAAGGGGGTTGGGGAATCGTCGCGATGTCGTTGAAGAAGGTCTTTGCGAGGCGGCACTCGACTCTGCTCTTGGTCGTCTGTCCGCAGATATTTCGCACCACCAGGTTTTCAGCAATAATGGTGTGCGCTGTCATCTTATCAATGTCAATACGATCTGCGATCATACGCACACTTAACCGACGGTCTGAATTCAGAACTTCACGCACACGTTGTCGTCGGTTCTCGACGTCGATGGCCGTCCAGGGCGGGGCTCGTCCTCCGCACTCTCTCGGCCATCTTTGAAGAGCTTGTGCCACTTAAAAACTCCAGTTTGTGACAAAATTTCATCCTTGAACACTTGGAAAACAATGCTCAACTTCTCAATACCCCCAGTCAAACACAAAATTTGATGGCGTACTGGTGTTCTATCGTTCGGCGCTTGCATCGAGTCAATCGACAGGGGTCCACTAAATACACTATCTAACCTGAACGAACGCTTGCAGGCGATTAGCACTTGGCGTGTTCTAAAGTTCAGACCCCCTACCACCGAGCCTTCACAATGCAAGCGTGCTACGACGTACAGTCACCTCAGGAAAAAATCGTTCCCGATACTTTTTATTGATACCATGTACTTTTGCAGCGATATTCAATAGATATACTGATCTACTTAATCTACTTAATATTTACCTCTTTAGCTAAAACAATGGTCGAGGTGACAGTTCTGATTCAGGGTTAGGAACTTTTGGATCTTTGATACATAAATCACGTATAAGAAAATGAAAGTAGAGCGAAGATGGAGGCTTGACGGAAAGATGGTTATTGCGTAAATTTAACGATTGGTGGGTAGCGCTACTGTTACTTCACAAACCGAACAGCTATGAAATTGAATTTTACACATGACGTGAGTGAAATCGTATATTGAAATGACAGTTGATTGTTTTTTCTCACGTTGTCAAATTACCAACGGTGGCGGAGGACACGAATTCTAAATTTTTCATTTATAGGAGGAGATAAAGGCTGCAGAATTTCTTAAAAAAAAGGTGAGGATAAAGTGAAATATTTATCAAATTGATGATATTTGCAAAGGTTTTTTTAACAGAATCATTATTTGTAATCACCAAAATGAGAACGCTAGCTTTCACGCAATGAGAAATAGCATGTTATTATTCAATAAATGTAATTTGAACTCATAAAGCCGCCCTGGGCACCATAGCCCATGAAAAGCATCCTAGACCCATTATTCCCTTCCATGGAGGAATGAGAGTACGTATTCCAAGAAACTGCAGGAGATGCCGCAGCAGTAACTTTTAACTGAGTCATTCGCTAACATGCAACGCAAAAATTTCAGAGTGTAAAAATCATTCGCCCTGACCGGGATTCGAACCCGGATACCTCGATGTCCGGCCGAGTTCTTTAGCCAGTTAAGCTATGATTCAATTAATTTTGTATTCGGTCTAGTGCATATGTCGATGCGTCCTCTTAAACTGTGACATTTTGGGGGTTTTAAAGGAACAAGAAGTTTTAACGAAATATTATTCGAATCCAGGTCAAGGCGAATGATTTTTACACTCTGAAATTGTGGCATATTTATCTGAAGCTAACTCCTCATTCTATACAGATGAAACTCAGAAATATTTTTAAGAGAACGTCTCGATAACTGGCTAAAGCACTCGGTCGGACATCAAGGAATCCGGGTTCAAATCCCGGTCAAGGCGAATGATTTTTACACACTGAAATTTTTGCAACGAGTACGTATATGTAGTTCCAGCTTATGTTTTGAAATATTGGTCTGAAGAATGTGTGACGGTAGTTGTAATCTATTTGATAGTCTAAGTGTTTGGTGGAACAACACAGGGTAACTCTTTTCCTCTTTCACTTGGATGGGCGAATTTCCAAATGAAAACAAATCTGGACTAATCTGAGTGAGT